>PVJD01002779.1:0-188555 GCA_004026545.1 Mormoops blainvillei
CAAAAAAATTCTGGTTACCCAGCACTGGACATGAAGCATACTAATATTAGTTTTGGTAGTCTGAACCCTTTCTAAATAGGCTTCTAATGACCAATGGTTTTGCTAGACAATACTGAATATACATCAAAATTTGTAACACCTATTCCTTCTGCAAATTTTCATTGTCATCATACCTTCATGCCCACTTGTATTTCTGAAGGTGTATTAATTTCATGCAAAATCAATTTGTGGGTTACTGTTATTCTTTTATACTGCTCAACAATCGGTGGTCATTTATACCGTTTCTTCAGCAGGACTCATGCTAACAGCATAACTGTGAATATTTTTTCTCTGCTAGAGAACCAGCTGCAGTGCATCTTATTTAACCCTGAACCTGTCCTTTTTCTTTTACTACTAATTGTAGTTTCACATTTCCCCACTAAACTCTATAATAATCTTTCACTGCCATCTGGTTTCAGGAATAGCATCTATCTTAGTAGCTTTTTATTTCTGTTTATCTAACATCTTTTCTTCACTTTTGCCCAAATTATTTGAAAGATGTAATGTTTCCATATTGAAAAAGCAGAGAAATGAAAATTTAATAAAAATGTGTTTATACATTACTTCTCCAGAAAACTCTCATCTTTGCCTAAATCTACTCACTTCTCTATTGTTCTGCTTCAATAAATAATGAAATCTAGATACCAAACTCATTCCAGCTTCTGGACTAGGGAAATGGTTTCATTTCTTCTTTAAATATTTGGTAAAATTCACCAGCGAAATCATTTAGGACTGGTGTTTCCTTTTTTGGAAGATTATTAATAAAATAATGTCTTTAGTAGATGTAGTTCTATGTAGATTATCTCCTTATACTTTTATGAGCTTTTTGTAGTTTGTGTCTTTCAAGGAATTGATCCATTGCTTCTAAATTGTCAAATGTGTGGCTATGGAGTTGTTCATATAATTTTTTTATTATTTTTTAATGTTGTGGGATCAGTAGTGATGGCCTCTCTTTAATTTCTGATGTTATTAGCTTGTGTTTTCTCCCTTTTTCCCTTGTTAACATGGCTAGAGGTCTATAAAATGTATTGATCTTTTCAAAGAACCAGTTTTGGTTTCACTGATTTTTTCCGTTGAGAGTAAGAAACTCTTGTGCAAGTCTCACTCTAACGGGCATGCTGCCTCCAGCAATTCATCAAAATTACTTCTTAAATGTTTGTTCCAAATTATGTCTCCAGAGCATTCTACTCCATGCAAACAGATGTAAGCTGTATTTTAAAATACTGACAGATGCATTATTTTTTTTTCTTTTCTCAATAATGCTATACACTTAATTATTTACATTTTTACACATGGGAAAAATGGGATTTAAAAAGATTAATTAAATTGCCCTAAGATGAATCAGCTTATAAGGGGCAGAACTAGGATTCATGCTCGGGCTTTTGTTATCAAAACCCATTTTCTTTCTATGCCACTGTGGTATAAACACATACTTTAATTTTCTTCCTTAATGAGAATTAACAATAATGGTAAATTATTTCCAGAATGGAGACAAAAACAGTGATATTGCTATAAGAACATGTCTAACTACAGCTGGGCAAATAACCTCCCTTCTTAGAAGCCATAACTACTTCCCAGTAAAGCCTGTACAAATTTTATCAGAATGGTCCAAGAAGTGATGGTATAAGTTAAGGAACATTTTCATTTATTTCCAAACTTGAAGTTTCCACTTTGCCTACAATTTCAAAAGACCTAGCAAGTAAGTTTGGTTAACTTAAAAAACAGAAACAAAAACAGACAGAACTGTGCTTTAGTGGCCTTTAGTTATTTCCAACACAGAAACATGTCTTTTTAGGCACTTAAGTTATTCCTTAAGGTAAGAATTAAACACCAATCAAAATTCTGGTGCTGTTTATTAGTTTATTATTAGAATTACCTGGAGGGCTGATATTTGCTGTTCCTGCTATTTTTGACATGGGTCAGGGGCAGTGAGAAAACTTGTATCCTAAAGAGATTTCCCCAAAGTGTGATCATGAATTTTTTAAAACAAGAGGAATTCTATCTTATTAGCTTACATAATTCCACCTCATTTAGAGTAGGAAGAGACATTCCCTCTTTATCTTCCCACAAAGAGTTTGGAGGAAACACAATTTTAGTCTGAACAGACTATAGATAGACCTTTTTGTTCTTACTGACACATGAAAATCATTTTATCATATTTCTAAAAATATTACAATAAAATCTAAACATTCTCTTTTATATGCCTTCTACTTTGTGTAGCCCAAGGAAGTCTTTCTATTTTTTTTATGTCTAATTTTACCCATTTTTATTTAAATCAGCATCTATGGTAACAAGTATAACATTGGAGACATTTGTAAATATTAAAATTATTTTTGAGATAAAATTCAACTATTTTATTCATTTTTGTAGTAGGTGTGCTTATTGGTGTTTTACATTTCTCTGTTACTCTGTTAATTTTTCATCATTCTTCTTTCTCTCTGTTCTTATTATCACCTAATTTTTTAAACCTATTTTATAGTATGTTGATTTTTTTTTTTAGGTAACTGAAATGTTTCATTTTGGTTGCTATACTTTTCAGCTAAAGAATTTTGATTTGATTCTTTTAAAAATTAACTTTCATTTCTTTATTGATATTTTCTATCTCATAAAACATTGTCACCATATCTTCTTTCAATTCTTCAGACATGGTCTCTTTTAGTTCTTTAAATGTATTTATAATGGCTACTTTGAAGCCTGTCTGCTAACTGCTACTTCAAAAGCACTTCCTATTGTCTACATTTTATTATTATTCTGTATGGTCAGAATTTTCTCATTTTTTTGTATCATAATATTTTTGTTGAAAATGGGACATTTTAGGAATATATTCTAGTAACACAAGACGCTGACCCTTTCACTCGGGTTAAGTTGTTGTTTGTTGATTGGTCATTTATTTACTTGCTTAGTGACAGGGCTGAACTGATTCTGTGAAGTCTGTTTCCTTTGAGTATGACTTGTGACCATTTATCTTCCTGCTCAGATATTTTTTCATGTTTTTATATTTTAACCTGGCTACCTAAGGGTTGCCCCTGGATCAGTAGAGACCATTTATTAGTCAGAGGTTGTGCTTGTCTCCCTAGAGGTTAAACTTATATCCACATAAGTCATTTATTACTTAAAGATAGTGTTAAAAAAGAGATTGTATAAAAAGCAACCTTGGGACACCTGGATTATATATACTAGTATACGAATAGCAGGAAAATAGACTTTAAACAAGAAATGTTTATATATATAATGAGAAAGAGAGATAGAGAGAGAAAGAAAGGAAATATTTAATAATGACAAGAAACCTCTTAGCCAGTTAGGTTTTTTAAAAAATACTCACCTAAGGATATGTTTATATTTTAGAGGAAGAAGGGGGGCGGTGGAGAGAGAGAGAGATATCAATGTGAGAGAGAAACGTCAGTCAGTTATCTTCCATACACTCCAGGACTAGGCATCAAATTCACCACCTAAGTGTGCACCCTGACCAGGAATCAAACCTGCAAACTTTTGGTGAACAGATGACACTCCAACCTACTAAACCACACAGCCAGGGCTAAATTTTTCATCTTTATTATTGGTTGTGTTTGTGGCTTGTAGATTGCAATCACAGGTAAAGGAGTTCCTGTTTTTGCCACATATTATGCCAAATATGAGTAGCTTGAATTTTCTCTCTGTAACCACATCTGAGAATGCATTGCCTTGACCATACACAGAATCTCCCAGGCTGCCAGGGATGGATGCAATGTTATTTTTAAGTCTTGTTTCCTAAGACTTGCCTCTATGTATCTGTTTGTTCTGGCTGCTGTAATAAATTACCCTAGACTGAGTGGTTTAACCAATAGGTACCTCTTTTTCCTATAGTTCTAGAGGGTAGAAGCCCCAGATCAAGGTCAATTTCTGGTGAGGGTTAATTTCCTGGCTTGCAGAGGGACCCCTTCTCACTATGTCCTCATATGGTGGAGAGAGGTGGGAGGGGAATGGCGAAAAAGAGGTAGAAAGAGAAAAAGGGAGAGGAAGAGGGAAAACTCTCTGGTGTCTCTTATAAAGTCATTAATCCTATTGGATCAGGGGCCCCCCTTATGACTTCATTTAATATTAATTACCTCAATAAAGATCATATCTCCAAATATACCCACATTGGCTGTTGGAGCTTTAACACAGGAAGTTTAGAGGGACACACATATTCAGTTCTGACATACCACTCCATGTCAGAGTTGCCATTTAGACTTCTGCCCATTGTTGACAGATCTCTCTGTGATTTGGGAACGCTTTCAATTCTTCTCTACATCCTGGTCTGATTGCTTCTGCACTGTAAGGACAGGTTGGAGCTGGTTGGAGCACTGGTCCTCTCAACTACATCTACTTGCAGTAGAATTTCTACATTTTGAGGCTAGGGGTCGGATGAGAAATTTTTATAAGCTACCTGCTCCCCTCCTTTCCTTTACACCACATGAAACCAAACTACAGAGTAGTATGGGAGGGAAGAGAGAACACTCATCTTCTTGGCTGCACCTTCTTACATGAGGCTTGTAAAGTAGTTTCCATCAGGTTGGGATAGGCAGAAGATAAGGGAGTGGGGGAAGGTTGGCTCTGGCTCAGATACCATGGACTCTTTCTATTCTTGCTGAGATTTAGGCAATTGTGTAAATGTTGCTACATTTGCTGTATGTTCTTGGGACTATTTCCAGGTACTGTAAATTGTTGCTTTCATAATTTCTCCAGTTAAATTCTTTATTAGAGAGCTTCTTTTGCATTCCTTGCTCCTCCATTTTAGAAGTTGTCTCTATTAGATTTTTAAAACTGGAAGTTAGACATTTTTATTTAGAAATGAAATTTGAATTAAATATCTTTCCTCTAAAATAACTTTATGGTTTGTCCTCAGTTTCACTTAACAATGAGTTTTATTTTTCGAATGTGAAGCTCTGATGACAATCATCATAATTATATTACCTGCTTTCCAAGATTCTCTGTTGTAAAATTCTAATCTATCAGGCTTTAATAAATAATTTTCTTTCATCTACTACCACAGTGCTAAAGCTATAGCCATTGTTCTGTTTTAACAAAAATGTAAACAAGTAAAAACATTTTTAAAAATAAACTTTTCAGATGTAGAAGCAGGTAGAGATATAACCATAATTTATCAAATCTTAAAATAATTAATTTAGAAGATGACTCTCAATATTTTAGTTAAAATTATTCTACCACTGTGTATTACTTCATTTGTTCATAATTTTAAAAGATGAAAGTAAAAGAACTCGTGCTTTAGAGTTCCCAGGACATAAGCCCTAGATATAAATACTTGATATGTAACATTGGGAGATCACTTCACATTCTGGATCCTTTTGCAACTGAAAAATAAGATAATGATATATACTTTCCAAAGTTTTAATAATTAGGTTATTATGGTAATATGAAATGTGTGAAGTACCTAGCTTATATTTGCTTATATATTTATTAATAAACTCTCATTTTATGCTGGGAGATACTTTCTTATACAAGCATTTATTTTCCTTTTAATATTTACAAAATTTACCTGTAATAATAATAATAAAAATATTTCCTCACTTTGTTCTAGCTCTTATTTTTGAACATTACAGGTAATATTGGCTTAAAATAAAACTCACATGCTATTAAATAAATGAAAAGTCACATTAACAATACACAATTTTAACTTCAGTTTTAAAGCTTAGCATTTTCAATTACCTTCTACTTTGTATATCTTTGTTAAGGTTCCTTGGGTTGTATGTGCTTTCTAAAACAGTGCTCTCATAGCTGTCAAAACGAAAGTATGCAAAGGAAAGGTCAGACTTCAACAGAGAATTCCTGTTTCCATGGAAACCGACTTGATTTAGGAAAGAGCTGTAAGTGCTTATAAATAAGCATGAATTCCAAAACTTTATTGCCTTCCTTTGACAGGTGTAGTGCTCTTACCTGAGAAAGGGCGAGTTCATAGATTATTCCTAAGTGAGAATTTTAAACATTGGTACTAATTTATCTGTCTTTATTTGGCATCTAAAGATACTCCTCCAAGTGAAAAACCTCCAGTAAAATGAATCAGATATTTTTATTGAAGTAAAGTACATAACTATTGCGCATGCCTTTTTTTTTTTTTTTTTTTGCTTTTAACCAGTGGTCACACTTTTTTACCTTTTGCTTCCTGGAAGAATGAGCAAGATCCTGTCTGGTTTAATCTCATATACTCTTTGGATGTTTCTTTGTTTCATTATTATGGGAATCTATGTTAGGAATGATAGTCTTCTATGTATTTTAGAAAATAACATAAAAATACATAATGCTACATGGAGCCAAGAGAGAGCCATTTGAATAGGATCAATCATAAATTCGAAAGTATTTTGGGGTATGTTATTGCAGAGACCTATGCATTTGATAAAAGAATCATCAGTAGCAACTGAGGTAGAACTGGATCGGTGCCACTTTTAACATGGAATAATAAATATCTGAATTAAAATTCATGTCTGTATTTGTCTATTTCCACAGTAATATTTTGATTATTAGATCAACATTGATAGCAGCTCATTAAAAACAATTGTGGATTGAAATACTGGTTCCTCTATTACTATTTTTTTCATGTCATTGTTTTAGGATTTTTTTCCTTTATTTTCTTTGTTTTTCTTCAAATTTGGCAAATTATCTTAAGAATAGTATGTAAATAAATATAATTAATAAACAAAGTCCATAAGGATACCTTAAAATTATTCAAAAATATTCAAATACATGTAATGTTGCTTTAAGATAGTATCAATACAAATTTTACTGTCTAAATATCTTTGAATGAATCTTAACAAATGAGAAATAAATAACTTTGAAAATATAAAATTAGTGTCAATAATTTTTAAGAAAATAAGAGGAAACACTACTAAAAACAGCTGATTTTTAAGTTCAAATGTAAATCATAATTAGTTGTTTTACAATTGGAAATACTTTAGAACAAATCTTATAATGTGGAGTGAGAAAAACAAATCCTCCCCTATGTTAACTTTTGTTTCAGGGTCTAGTTTTATACAAAACAGAAACAAAAGAGTTATTTCTTACCTTAGGCCATTGTTCCACCCTTAGTAGAAATTTATTTAGTATTGATTGATGGTTCCATAAGATATGTAACCTGTTACAGAAATGCTCCGTGACTTGCCCAAAGATATCAGTAAGTTGTAGAACCTCCATTAGAAAAACTCTGTGCACCTTTACAGTCAGAGACTCTTTTTATGTATAACTCAAGGAATTAGATGTAGTAAAGCTTTCAAGTACTAAAAACTGAATCCAACCTGAAGACCTAATTATAAGGAATTGATTCTTTAGGTGGGGAAAGAAGGGAAGAAAGAGGAATGTTGTATGCAAATTATGGTCTTTAAGTTTGTGTAGGCACAGAATTCAAGAGTGATAACCATCTTCCTCAGGATTCTTCTGAAAGTAAAGCAAAAGGGTTGAACCTCTTGCCTTTGAAAAGACAGTATATTATCTGTTTGGAATTAATCAATCAGTAATCAAGTCTAGAACACCTTATACTGTATAAGAAGATAATTGAAGTAAAACACATGCTCTCTCATGTTTTTATAGGATCTAACAATATACCTGGAGAAATAAACATATATGAAATATTGTTAAAATAAAATAGAAATCTGGCTTGTTATAAAAATTACCTCTTTCTGGTAACTTCTCATTTTCAACCCTTGCAACAATAATGTACTGAACTGGAGATATTCAAAACCAGAGGACTGCTTAGTATTCATAATATTAAGTCAGCATTCTAAATGATAATGACAAGCCCTGTATGAAGAGACTAGAAAGGTATCAAAAATGAGTATTAAAAATATTAAGATAGAACTCTATAACTCTAGTCTCTGTTTGATGAACCAAAACTCTACTCATCCTTCAAGATGCAGCTCAAATGTCAACTCGATGAATTTGAAAGAATGACTGCTATAAGTTTTTGTGCTTTCAAAATATTTTGTTCAAATTGTCAATATATTGCTTATCAGATTGTAGAGTTAGTTCCTACCACACTCAACACTAGATTTAGTGCTTGCTAACGTACCTGTCAAAAAGTCTTCACTCTATATGTTTGCCAAATTAAAATGTATCTCTCAGTTTTTTTCCCTAAACCAGTAGTTGAGATTAAACAATGAAATCTGTAAAGATTAAAGAAATTGGGGTTAGTTATAGTCTGACTTTACAACAGTCATTCTAATAGAAAGGTCTATTTTCAGAAAAGTTGTTACTAGATTTTCTTTATGCCCACCAAGGTCACAATAAAATAGCTTTAAGCTATAAATAGTAGCATAGACCCTGATGATGTGACTTTGAAAAAAGACTGCCCAACTATGTTTTGTGGAGTTTTCTAAAAATATATGATTTATTCTCATTTATGGACACTATATACTATGTTAAAATATGCAAAAACAATGTGTTGTCTTCTAGTATAAACAAAACTAGAAAACCTTCTTATAGAAGATTTTATTTCTTGGCTTAGTATTCATCACCATAGCTACTCAAATTGTGATCTGTTTTTATCACAACTCTTGTTTTATAATTGTAAGTATTACAGAGATGATATATAAATATTAGATGTGCTGTCAGCTTGATGTAGAGACATGTGTGTTGCTTAGTGTTATTAAGTTGTCAGCTATGCCTACAGCTTTTACTCTTTCTTTCTTTCTTTCTTTCTTTCTTTCTTTCTTTCTTTCTTTCTTTCTTTCTTTCTTTCTTTCTTTCTTTCATCTCTCTTTTTTGAGAAGATCTTATTTATTTATTTCTAGACAGAAGGGGAGGGAGGGAGAAGGAGAGGGAGAGGAACATCATTGCATGGCTGCCTCTCACGTGCCCCCCACCAGGGACCTGGCCCACAACCCAGGCATGTGCCCCAGACAGGAACCAAATTGGTGACCCCCTCGTTTGCAAGCTGGCACTCAATCCACTGAGACACAACAAGCAGGGCAGCTTTTACTTTAGATTGTAAGGTTGCCTTATCTGAGCAGGATAACACAGGAAAGGGTATATGTTCTCTAAAACACCATGCTCGAAATGGTGCTTTCCATGTCAACTTCCAGTACTTGAAACTTTGACTCTAAACTACAATTTCTACTTGAAAAAGGATACTAAACTTTTTCTTTTTGTGGATAAAACAATAACAAAAATATTAGTATTAGCACAAAAGTTCATCAGAGAGACCATAAAAATCAATCAGTTTTGGTGTCTAGAATGATTATTAGAGGCATGTGCGGTCTCACTGAAAAATACAATTTAGATACACTAGTCCACAAAAATAATTACTTTCAATATTAGAAACAAAAATCAGTGCTTTCTTTGCTAATTTAAACAAATTTTATCCTTATGAAAAAATCATGTCAATAATGTTCCAACTTATTCTAGAAACTTTAAAAACTTATTCATTCCAAATTTAGTAAGATATATGGACACATTCCATCCTATTTCTGTACCTGTAAATAGGCCAATCTTCCTGTTATTTCATTTACAGTGAGAGCACATAATCCATTTAGGACTATCTATCAAATTTTTATCATGCACCATGATACCAATGCATAAACACCATGAACACAGCTGGTGCTTATGTATTGGTTCCATGGGAAAATGGTTGATTCTAAGTTTGAGGCAGGAAAATTACAAGTGAAAGCTAAAATATCTTGTGCCAAAAAGCAAGGAGATCTCAAAAAATATTGGGAACATGAAGAAAGGCCACAGCTTGAAAAGGAACCACCAAAAAATTGGAACAATTAGAATATAGAATATATAAAAATAGTAATGAATTATAACCCGTTGAATAACATAGTAATTCATGAGTTCATACTGACATGAAACTTTAACTGTTTCAGAAGAAACAGTTAAAATATATATTTTAAAAGTACTTCCCCACAAAATACTTAGTAATTTTAGGGGGAGATGATAATTTTACAGTAGAGAAACTCATCAGACACCAATTTATTGAAGTAACCACAGCAGACATCAGAAACGGAACAAGCGAAAATTGTGTACCACCAGATAGATGCAATGAGAACATAGCACCACTCCTGTGATATTTCTGACAAAGGTGTATAACCTGAGCCTAACTATGGATAATCATCAGCAAAGCCTTCTAAACTGAAGAAAGCTGAACACTTGAATCAAAATGTAACATGTAATTCTAAACTGAATTCTTTTGCTACCAAAAAATATTTTTGGACAATTGGCAAAGCTTTAATCACCTCTGAGGATTAGATATTAATAAAGCATCTAATATTACATTTCTGATGAGTAGATTGTCCTTGCTGTAGAAATAAACATTAAAGTATTTCAAGGTAATGGGATATCAGGGTAACTAATTATTCTTTTAAAAAATATTTGTATTGTACCCTATAGAGAAGATTTAATCTCACAAACACAGTATTTAACAAAGGAAGCAAGTCAAAACCATATATTTGGTAGTATCATATTTTGTAATAGTTAAAAAAAAAAGGTAAAACTAAGCTACATTTTCCAGAAAACATAACATGGTAATAATGTTTTTAAAAACAAGGAAGAGAATTTTATAGAAGATCATTGTTATCTTTCTAAAAAAGGGGGCTCACAAAAAGTTTTGGGGGTAGCCATTATATATTTCTTGACTTGGAGTATCATTATATGGGTGTATATTTTAAATTATTTAATGACATGCTTGTTACTTTTATTATATTTTTGTGCATTTTGTGCAGTTTAAAAAAAAGTAAGATATTGTAGAATATCGCAGAACAATTAGTTTATAATCTTGGGGTATGAACTTAGAGTGGGGAATGCCATACTAACTGTCAATTTATTTAATCTATTGAATTTCCTGAACCACCAGTGTTTTATACCAGAATAAAGGAAAGAAGAAAATATACCAGTTATGTGATGCATCTCAATGTCAAGGATGCTAAAATGTGAAAAAGATATATGTCCGATGACAGCTACACCATGATGAATGTCTCAATACAGTGTACTAGTTCCTGATTGGAACTTCTGAGTCAAAATGAATTGGATGCTTTTGCAAAATTAACTCTTATACTGTGAATTAAAGATCTTTACTCATACAAAGATATTACAAATAGCATGTTTATTTGTTATTCCAACACATTTAACACAGAAAAATTTTCACATAGTTTCTACTAGGAAATAGATACAACGATCATCCTAAGACAGACCAGAACTTGGGAGGAAAATTTCTCTGAATAATTTTGGATAGATTTTTTATAACTTTTAATAAAACAAGTCTTTATATGTAAAATGTCATGGCGAATTTGTCACTTTTCTAATACTGAAACTTATTTTTTTATTCTTTTCCTTTTTTTTCTCGCTGAAATTCTCTTCAAAAATACAGAAACATGGTCTCCCTTTTGGGTACTTGAAAATCAAAATTAATTGTGCAAAATAACTCATACTGGTTAATCTAATTAAATTTAATTTGTTTGTGTTGTTAATTCTAAACATCATTATCTGAGATAGTTTACCTTTTGGTTAAAGTAGGTAGAGAATCCATATGCTTAGTTATTCTAGCATATTTAGGCAGCAATCATTTCATCTGTACTTGTTCAAATAAAATGTGAATAATAATCTAGCAATATATATTCCTTTTATCCAATGATTCTGTTAAAATATAGGTCTCTGGTGGAAATTTACTGAGGCAAATGTCAAAGTTTTATTTAGTTATTAAATTTTTCCTCTTAGATTGTAGTCACAAAAAATGTAAGATCATGATATATCATGTGACTAATGCTGTATTTTGCAAACATTAATTTTCAAATTATTCCTGGAATGTTACTTTCTATACTATCGAATAATTGTTAGTTTTTATGACACTTCCATTCCCTGGTTTTCTTCCTCTTTGCTCTCACTGTTCCATTTCTGGGGGTACCATTCCCTCAGCTGAGCACAATTAACTGATACTTCCAAGGATTCTTCCCTGATTTCACTGCTCTTCTTTCTCTAATGCTCTCTTGGGGGAATTCATTTACTCTACAAGTGACTTTAATGACTACATGTGAACCAGACCATGCTTATATCTTTAATTCTAGTCTTGAACTTCACTTTTCACTTGATACCACCTGTTCAACCTATCATTGGTTATACACAGTCTTCAAAAAAAATCCATCCTATGAACCAATGTCACCCAAAAAATTTTAATTAAAAAAAATACATCCAACACTGTATTCATTTCCTCTGTTTACCCTCATTGTCATATTCGGGTCCTAATAATTTCTTACCTGAACTATTTCAGTAACTTTCTTGTCTCAATTCTTAATCTCTCTATGCATCTGCCATTTTAGCATCTTCTCTAACAGCTCCTAATAATTATCTGGTTTTCTCAGTTTGAAAGAGTAAATTTATTTCTGTGCCTCTCTCCCCTTTTCCTAGGATCCAAAAATTGTTCTCCATTACTTATAAAATAGAGCCTAAGTGATGCAGCAAAAGTCTGAGACTTGGTTCTCATCTAACCCCCATCTGGTAGCAGAGCTCCATTTTGAAATGTATCCTCTAATGATACCATAACTTTTGTACTTCCTGGCATAGGCATTCTAGTTTATATTTCTCTGAGTTTGTGTGTACTGCTCTCCATGCCTCATGTGTTCTCCTTGACTTTTTAGGGATTTGTATATGCAGGTAACTTATTATATGCTAAGAATAAGAAAAAATGACTTAAACAACACAGATGTGCAGAGGGAAAAATTGGCACACCCACCTAAACCTGTCTCCTATCTTCCCTTAGGGCAGTTCATGTAGCAATCTTGTGTCTATGGCAACAGATGGGTATAAGAAGCCCCAGCCAATAGGGCAGACTCTTGGTTGGTGGTGTTCTGCACAGATGTAGGTAATTCTTGATCATAGAGATAAAGAACATGTGCCCTGACACTGCAGAGGGAAGTAAATTATAACCAAACTTGTCCAGCCTTTTTGAATATTGCCATAATGTAGACTTTGTCTTGATTGCCTACCATACTTTAATTCTATTACAATATTGTATCCTTCTCAGAATGAAACCAAAAATTTGTAGATTTGTAAGTATTGTCATGTTGGCACCTGTGAGTTTTCTTTCAACTGAATCCTATCTGAAATTTTTAATAGTTCACTTAAAAATTCGTGTGAAAAAAATCTGGTTATTTTCTGAATCTATAAAGTGACCCTCGAATGATATCACTGGTAATATTTGTTTCTTCTGCCCTTCTGAATAGTGATAGCACTTAGCTATTACTTAGTTGTGATATATAACATTACCTAATGCTATTGAGAAGGTTATCAAAGAACTTTTATTCATTTTGGACCTTTAATTTCACAGAATACAGAGAAACATGCCACATATTTTTGTTTGTTTATGCAAGGTTTTTTTCAGTATTAACAATGGAAAGAAACATATTTTTTTATTAATTATGTCAATAACAATGGGACAAAACTAAACATACTCTTACTACATGATTCAGCAACTTAGCACATTGGTATTTACTGAAATGAATTAAAAAGTTCTAAAAACCTGCACACAGCTGTTTATAGTGGCTTATCCATAATTTTCAAAACTTGGAAGCAAGCAAGATGTCCTTCAGTAGATGAATGAATGAATGAACTGTTACATTCAAACAATGGTATAGTATTCAGTGCTAAAAAGAAATGAGCTATTAAGACATGAAAAGACATGAAGGAACCTTAAATCTATATTACTATGTGAAAGAAGTCAATCTAAAAAGAATGCTCTTTTTTGGAAAATGATGTTGAATAGGTAAGGGCTTCTTAAATGGGAGAAAATTTGCTACACATAAAATAAAAAATTGGATAAATTAAACTTCATTAAAATTAAAAACTTCTATTAAAAGAAACCACTGAAAGTGTGAAATCAGTATAGAGAGAGGGATATTGGCTAACATATATATTTTTAAAAAGAGAGTGAGATAGAAATCCAAATATGTAAAGAACTCCAAATATGTAAAAAATCAAAATGAGAAAGACAATATGCAGAGAATGAGCAAATGACAATTTGATACAATCATCTACTCGGAATGGATAAAATAAAAAAGGCAATAACACCAAATTTTATAGCTTTGTAAATGTCAGCTAGTCTATATTGAAACCCACCTCTCAGAATTCAATTTTGTGTTTGTTTCTGGAAAACGTGGGCCACGAGAGGACTTCTTGAGTGAGATTTTTGGGTTGGATTTGAAGTAATAGCCATTTCCGTGATCATACATACAGTCATCGATCTATTGATTCACCTTGATATCAGAAAGCAGTGATTGGCTGGCAAATACTCCAGCTTCCAGTAGATTCTACTTCAACTTCTGTGAGTGCTGGGGACAAGTAAGTGTGTTTACTTTTGTGACAGAGGCCACAGCTACTGCAAGACAACCACAGTACCAAGCTTCAGCATCACATGTTAAGGTGGCAGTAAACAGAAACTGCCTTATCAGACTCCGCAATACACGGGGTAAAGTCTAACCCTACACAAAGTGTGCGTTTGTATTAAATATAGATATAGATGGAAATGGAAATGTAGATCTATTTATTCATACATATGCGCACCCATGCACATATTCCTAGTGTATCTGCTTCTGGTTTCTCCATCAAGTGTTTATGAAGACGTGTAGACCATATACTGCTGATAGGATTATGAATCGGAACAACTGCTTTGGGGAAAGCTTCTTAAGCAGTATGCCAGCCTGTGAACCAGAAATTTCATTTTTTGTTATAATTCATCAGAGTTGCATTTATATGCTCACCAAAACACATAAAGAGAATGTTACAGCCACACTATTCATAATAGACAAAAACTGGATCTATCTAAAGGCCCATGAACACTAAAATGGGTAAATAATCAAAGTTATTTTAATAAAATGAAATTCTGTATGGATTGAGAATAAACAAAGTATGCAACAGAAACATAATGTTGAATACAATAAGTCACAAAATGGGACAATACTGTCTTATTCCATGAAAGTTCTAAAATAAGCACAATTTATCTATAGGGTTAGAAATCACAATAGTAATTTTGTCACTAGCAAAGGGGTTCTTGCTCTCCCTCAGGATAAAAATCAAGAGAGGAGAGGAAACAGATTCAGAAGAGAAGAGATTTATAAAAACAGAGTGAGAAAAAAGGGAGAGGAAGGGAGCTTGATATATGAAGGGAGCACACACTGACAGAGCATAAGGCTCCCAGAATTACTGCTGGGTTTTCAGGCTTATATAGAGCTGGGTTTCTTAACACTGGCAAAGTTTCCACTGTGGGTTGGCATTGACTGGCCCTGGCACCTTGGTTTGGGAGTACCTGAAGGGAAACCCAATCTAATCTAGGACTGGCTAATAAATTAACTTGAAGGATGTTCCCATCCATCTAAGAGAGGCTCAAACTGTCTCAGTTACTTTTGAAAAGTTAATAGTGATTACAACAGAGACCAAGAAGCTGTTTTCTGAAGCCGATAATATTCTCAGTTCTTGCTCTAGTGGCATGAGTGCGCTTAGTTTGTGAAAATTTATATATCTGCACACTTATGATTAATGTTTATATCTATGTCTGTATGAATACTTCTATACAATTGTTTTCAAAAAATATAGAAATAAAGAGTGAAAGTGTTTGAGACGATCTTCACCAAGTCCAGATGCACAGACTTGAAGGGATAAGTATAGCTTTTCAAGAAATGCAAACCTGTGCTCACTTCAGCAGGACATACAAGGCCTGTCCAGAAAAAGTCCAATGATTGTTGCTATAACAAGAACGGGTTGTGTATATTGATGTAACCTGGCAGCCAAGATGAGTGGACTGGAATGCACATGCATGAACAATGATGACTTCACTGTCCTAGTCAATGAGGGCAGTAGACGCTGTTGAGCGAGCATGTGTGCTGTGTAGTCATCACATTCAAAGTGACTGAGTGGGTGGGGCAATGAATCTGCATAAAATTTTGCATTAAACTTGAACATTCATCCACGGAAATTATTTGGGTGATTCAGAAGGCCACAGCTATGGGCAGTTGGTGATTGGCAGCTTCATCACAACAACACACCAGTTCATATATCACATCTTGTTCAGAGTTTTTGGCAAAACATCAAATCAGCCAGGTGACTCAGCCCCACTACAGCCCAGATTTAGTGCCCTGTGGCTTCTGACTTTTCCCAAAACTAAAATCACATTAGAAAGGGAAGAGATTTCAGACTATCAATGAGGTTCAGGAAAATACGATGGGGCAGCTGATGGTGATTGAGAGAACTGTGTGAGGTCCCAAGGCTCCTGCTTTGAAAGGGACTGAGGCATCATTGTGCTATGTACAATGATTCTTGTATCTTATACCTTCTTCAATAAATGTCTCTATTTTTCATTATGACATGGATGGGTACCTTCTGGACAGAACTAGTACACCAAAATTGGAATGATACACAGAAGATTAGGATGGCCCCTGCACAAGGATGACAAAAATTCATGAAGTGCTCCATATTTTTTTTAACAAAGGAAAAAAATAAAGAAATGGGACTATATCAAATTTAAAAGTTTCTTCATGGCTAAAGAAACCATCAAAATGAAAAGGGAACCAACTTTATAGGAGAACATATTTGTCAATGATACATCAAACAATGGTTTAATTTCCAAAATATATAAAGAACTCATAAGACTTAACACCAGGAAGACAAAGAACCCAATTAATAAACAGGCAAAGGACCTGAATAGATATTCCCTCCAGGGAGGACATACAAATGGCACACAGACGTAAAAAATGCTCAACATCACTAACCATCAGAGAGATGCAAATTAAAACCACAGTAAGATATCATTTCATATTGGCCAAAATGTCTGTCATTAAAGAATCAACAAACAAGTGCTGGCAAGGATGGGGAGAGAAAGGAACCCTAGTGCACAGTTGGTGGGAATGCAGACTGGTGCAGCCACTGTGAAAAACAGTATGGAATTTCCTCAAAAAAAACAACGGAACTACCTTTTGACCCAGTGATTTCTCTCCTTGGAATATACACTAAGAATCTCAAAACACCTATTCAAAAGAACTTATGCACCCCTATGTTCATAGCAGCACTATTTACAAAAGCCAAGAGCTGGAAACAGCCTAAGTGGCCATCAATAGATGAGTGGATCAAAAAACGGCGGTACACAATGGAGTACTATGTAGCAGAAAAAAAAGAAGAAATTCCTGCCTTTTGCAATAGCATGGATGGAACTGGAGACTATTAGGCTAAGTGAAATAAGCCAGGCAGTGAAAGACAAATACCATCTGATCTCACCTATAACAGGAACCTGCCTAATGAACAAAACAAACAAATGAGCAAAACAGAATCAGAGGTATGGAATCATGGAATAGGCTGACAGTGTAAGAAAGGAGGAGTGAAGTGGGGACTGTTTGAAAGAAGGTGAAGAGATTAGTCAAAGAACATAATTGAAAGACCCGTGGAAATGAACAGCTGTGTTCATTTGACTATGGAATTGACTATGGAAGTGGTGGTGGGGGGGGGGATTTGGTGGAGGGAGAAATGGGAGAAAAAATAGGACAACTCAGCATAAAAAATAAAACATTAAAAAAAGGAAGGTGAACCTGCCTGCTGTTTTGGTCTGACAAAAACCAAAATGCTAACTTGCTGTCTCTTACAGCTAGGAAGAAGCTGGGGCAGAACCAAATAAGTACTGAAATGTCTCCTGCTAAGGAAGAAAAGGCTTTGCTTTTCTATGAAAGAATAAATAAATGAATGACAAAACGACAGATAAAAGGTAAATTAAAGTAAAGGCAGCACGGACTGGATGGAAGGAAGCCGGAAAAGATCACGGTTTCTCACTGCTGTGTCAGAGGCACAGGCAGCTGGGGAAACGGTGGTCTGCAATCGCTTCACATCCATCTTGGATCTGGAGAGACCGTTGTGACCTGAAGGAAGGCAGTCTCTTTAGAGAGTTTTGAGTTTACTGGAATCCAGTTATGCCCTCTTGGGCAATTTGCACAACTTTCCTCTGGAGATAGAGGATGGAGTGGAGATACCTTCATTTTTTTTTTTTATCATTTTCTGTACTATTGGATTTTTGACACAAATCTGATTACACTTGAAAAAATCTAAATCAGTGTTCATTTTTGTCATCCATTCACAATTTAATTCCCTTGAAAATATGAATTTTATGAAAATTCCATCTTCTGCAATCATATGAAAATAAGTGAATTGATGAATATTATAAATGTGTGTGCTTCTGATGAAGGTCTTTTAGCATGATTAAGATATTTTATTTTAATCACTACAACTAAGAAAAAATATTCACATAATTTATCCTAAACATGTCTTTAAAAAAATACTGTTGGGACCAGAAAATCTTATAAGTATTTTTAAATCTAATTTTAATCAGTTGTGTGGACTTGGGCAACTCATTTCTTTCCTGAGTCAACCTTCTCCAAATTGTTTAACTCGATATCAAGGAGAAAAGTGACTCCAAACTTAAGTAAACTAGAAAATTGTTATGTTAAATAAGTAAAGGTATGATTCATTGTGGGAAATCTTCATAATTTTTAGCACATTATTTTGCAAAATGATACCAGAGGGATTTAGTATCTAACATCTCCTAAGCATTTAAAACATAAGTTCCATTTTTCATGGGACACATTATCATTTGGGGTTCTTCCCTTGGAAGGGGGGGAATTTAAAAACATTATTTATTATACAGTTTACATAGATATTTAAAATCATTCTAAAAATATTTTCTAAATATGATGAAAAGCCCAAGAACACTAGGTTTTATTGGCAGATTAGTCAATTTTTTAAAGAATAAACAATTATTTCATTTTGCCATTTCAATTAAATGTTAAATTTTATACACTAGAGCAACCATATCTACTAAAGGACAACTCTTGTCAGTGGCATCATTTTATGATAATCAGTGTCTAAAACTGAGAGAAAGTTCCAGTCAGTTAATCAACAATGAATTATTAGTGAAAAATTGACACAGTATTTAATTATATCAAGGGCTAAGAATTATATCAAGTCACTATACATAACTTTAACTATTGATTATCAGCGTTAATTTGTTGTATTGCTTACCTGTCCCAACTTACATTTTTTAGATTATTTATAATTATCTCTACCACTGTTCATATTAAAGTGAACATCTTGCATAGTGTGTTTATAGACCTTAAAGGACTGTGCTTTAATAGTAACAAATCAACTTTTATACTAATTGATTTAGAAGTTTTTTTAAGTATACTTTATTGATTATGCTATTATAGTTGTTCCAATTTTTCCCACTTTGCCCTCCTCAGCCCTGTATACCCCATCCCTCCAGCAGCACCCCCCTTAGTTCATGTCCATGGGTCATGCATATAAGCTCTTTGGCTTCTCCATTTCACATATGTTCTTAACATTCCCCTGTCTATTTTGTACCTACCCAACAATGCTTCTAAATCTCCATACCTTTTCCCCCATTCTCCTCCTTCCGCCTCACAGCTGATAACTCTCCAAATGATCTCCATATCTGTGATTCTATTCCTGTCCTAGTTGTTTGCTTAGTTTGTTTTGTTTTTGCTTTTTAGATTCAGTTGTTGATAATTGTGAGTTTGTTGTCATTTTAATATTCATAGTATTGATCTTTTTCTTAAATAAGACCCTCTAACATTTCATATAATAATGGCTTGGTGATGAACTCCTTTAGCTTTAACTTATCTGGGAAACACTTCATCTGCCCTTCAATTCTAAATGACAGCTTTGCTGGATAGAGTAATCTTGGTTGTAGGTCCTTGCTTTTCACCACTTTGAATACTTCTTACCAGTCCCTTATTGCCAGCAAAGTTTCTTTTGATAAATGAGTTGACAGTCTTATGTGAACTTCTTTGTAGGTAACTCTCTGCTTTTCTCTTGCTGCTTTTAAGGTTCTCTTTTTATCTTTAACCTTTGGCATTTTAATTATGGTGTGTCTTGGTGTGGTCCTCTTTGGGTCCAACTTATTTGTGATTCTCTGTTGCTTCCTGGACTTGTATGTCTATTTCCTTCACCAAATTAGGGAAGTTTCCTTTCACTATTTTTTTCAAATAGATTTTTAATTTCTCAGTCTTCCTCTTCTCCTTCTGGCATTCCTATGATTCAGATGTTGGCCTTTGTGGAGATGTCCCAGAGTCTTTTTGAACTCTCTTTCTCTTTTTTTTTTAATCCTTGTTTCTTCATTTTGTTCTGGTTGAATATTTATTTCTTCCTTATGTTCCAAATCATTGATTTTAAACCCAGATTCCTTCTCTTCACTGTTGGTTTCCTGTGGATTTTTCTGTATTTGACTTCATGTAGCCTTCATTTCTTCCCTTATGCTTTTACCATGTTCAGTGAGATCTCTGCATTTTGATCACCAGTGTTTTGAACTCTGTATCTGATAAATTGGCTATCTCCATAGTTCTTTTTCCGGGGCTCCATTCCTTCATTTGGGCCATATTTCTTTGTCTCCTCAATTTGGCAGCCTCTCTGCGTCTGTGTCCTAGGTAGACCTGATTTGACTCCCTGTCTTAGCACACCTGTTAAGTTGTATGGGGCAGAGACTTAGGTATTTGCCAAGGTGGGGAGCCTGCTTCACTCTTCTGTGGCTCTGTGTGTAACAGAGGGGTTGAAGAGGGGACAATCCTGCTGCTGGCTGACTTCTGGGAGCTTGCCTGGCACTCACCCATTTCCAGTACTTTCACCCACTTCCTACTTGTGACTGGTACCCCTCCAGCTGCTTCCCTGTTTGTGGCTGGGTTTGCAAACTTTCTGGACTCCCCTGAGGAGCTGGCAGTTTCTTCTGCTGCCCCAAATCCCACTGGTTTTTACAATCAGATGTTATGAGGCATTATTTTCCCTGGTGCTGGAACCCTGGGCTCCATGCTCACAAGTAGTCCCACTGATTTTTATCTGCCACATGTGAATGTGGGTCTGCCCATTCTGCCGGCCACTACTGCCTCCTTGTTGCCACTATCTCAAGATGCCACACCACCACCACACCACATCCTCTCCACCCCAGCTCCCCATCTCTGCCCCTCCTACCTGTCTGTTTGAATATAGCTTCTTTAAATCCTTGTTTGTCAAACTTCCATACAGTTCAATTTCATGGCAGTTCCGTGTGTTTTTTGTTTTGAAATTAGTTGTAATCCTTCTCATAGTTGTGCAAAGAGGTGAAGTGTGTCTACCTACACCTGCATCTTGAACAGAAGTCCTGATTTAGAGGCGTTTGAAAATATTTTATATTTTAATTTATTTCAATAGGTTTCCTTACTGAGGATAGTGATACTGAATATTTCTTGTTTTTTACTTCCTTGTGATTGGATAGTAGATGGTATAAACTGAAATGACAAACCGGTAGCCTGCAGACCAAATTCATCTCCTAGATATGTCTTATCTGGCCTTCAACTTGTTAAATTTTTATTTTAAATACAACTTCTGAAAATAGAGATATTAAAAATTTTAAAAAACACATATGATGACTTTGGGCATGTACTACCAATGGCGACAGCCAACCAGAGCTGAGTAGAGGCAACATCTTGCTCAAATAAGCTTAAAATATTATGTTAAATAAGATAACAATAGAGCAATCACATCTACTAGTTAAAGAACAATTACTTGTTAGTGGCATCATTGTATCATTTGATGTCAAAGAACATTGGCTTCTCGGTTTGTACTACCGTTCACACAATTCACACCTCCTTGTTTTTATTGTCCCTCCTCACTCATTCGTATGCCCTTAAATCCCCTTTGAGCTTTGAGTTTTAACTCCTAGTATAAATAATTTAAACAATAATAGCATGCAACAACAACAAAAAATGGTCTGCTCCTGACCATGAAGCATTTTCACTGAGAAGCAATAGAAGAGCTTGGTGTTAATCCTGTATGCGCCCTTTATTTACTGTATAATTGTCAAACAAAGTTCCATGGCCTCAGAAGTCACTTCTGTGATGAGGAAAGTTATCATGCCTTTTTTGGTATTAAGAATCTAGGAGCCTCTAATCAATAAGATTTCTTTAAAATAATAGAATAAACCTCAATTTACAGTGATCCTTAAAACTTTACAGATAAACACATTAGAAAACATAGGCACTTTAAGATGGTACTGCAGAAGCTTATATACAGAGTAGCTGTGCATATATTTACACCCTCTATGAGCAAGGTTAGATTTATTTTATTAACCTCAATTTGTCATGCTAAGAATCTCTTAGTTAAGAAAAATTGAGAGTGAGTGTCTTACGAAGGATTGGAATAGTTCTCATTGTGGCTGCTGAGCACTGTTGTTCATGGAGGCTGATTACAGGTTTGGCCAGGGGTCTGTAACCCTGTATAAAATATATGGGAATCCACAGGGGATGGGAGTGGCTTAGTCATTTTAATAACAAGCTATATGCATAATACAGAAGCCATTCATCTGAGGGATCCTTAAGCAGAAGGACCATAAATTCATAAAATTAAGTTTCCAAAATTTTTGTAGTCCATCTGAACGTCATGTTTTTCCAACAAAGCCCTGGTATGACACATCTGTTGTTTGGCTCTTCGTCTACTTGGCCATGCCAAATTGTGATACCACTTGATCTCTTTTTCTGATTTTCATGTCTGTCTTCAGTTATTTTACTTTGGTTAAGTGTAATTCCCCAGGAATACTGCAGAGATCATTCATTGCTGTTGTTAACACCCCACATTTTAACATTCTTTGGATTTTAAGCATCCTCCCACTATTGTATGATTTGCAGTAAAAGGTAGTTCTCCACTTTCCACCACAGAAGCTTAAGACTCCAGATCTCCCCCATGCACTTTCAACACACACACAAGGGCACTTCTTTGTACTTCTTGGCACCCAGAATGCAGGCACGGGGACTAAAAGTACAAATTATGTGACCAGTCTGGAAATTTGGAAATTTGAATCTCAAAAAAGCAGTACAAAAATATCGGAATAAAGGGATCGTGTTTTCAGAGTTGGTCTTTTCCATTCACTCAGTGTTCTGCATTGCTGGTGTCCTTAACAGTATCACAATCGTGGTTCTAGGGTGCAGTCGTGTCTCTGTTCCTTGAGGCCCAGCTGCCTTGCTTTTTGTCAATGTTTGAAACAGGTTCTCAAGCTTTCCACAGATCCTGTTATCTATTAATACATTCCAAAACACACATGCTTTTAAAATTTATTTAAAATCTCTTCTGTTCCTTGCAGCCAAGGATTTTGATATTAAAAACATCTTTGCAGATTAATAAGGTGTGGCCTAACTTCTAAACACCACACGCATTTGAACTTCTCTTAGACCTGACAAGGTGAATTCAAGCTCTTTTGCATATGAATCCACTAAAGAACTAGCTGTGTCAACGGTTATATCTGAAGTGCCAAGAGCTGATGGAAAAATTACCAAAAAAACTAGTATTACCATATCAATTAGCTTTTAGGGCTAACCACAATATCTCAGATGCATGCAGCAGAAAGCATTTGTTTCTCACGCATCTATGTGCCGGTTGGGATTTAGCTGATTTACGCTGTCTGGTTGTACTTCAGTCTATCAGTCCAACTGGATTTTGCAACTCTCTGTGGGTTGGGATCTAGTCTGCTTCACTTTTATTCTTTCTGGGTGCAGGTCATTGGGTTTCTAGGGGGAGTTCTTCTTACAGTGTTGACAGAGGCACAAGAAGTCAAATAGAAACACATGATACTTTTTAAGACCTGGGCTAGAATGATACATCTTTCTTTCTGACTGTGTTCCACTCCAAAATAAGTAACTCGGCAAAGCCCTAAATCAAGAGGATGGGAAGTACATGCCATCACTAGCAAAAGGAACTGTGAAAATAACTGTGAAAAGATATAGATATATGGAGCAGAGAAAAATTAGGACCAATAATAATTTAATCTACTACCATTAACCCAAGGTACATATCAATAAGAAGTTCTGAGGATTTAGCCGAACAAAGCAGAGCAGGCAACTAACAATTGATACCTAGGATTAGGTCACAGGGAGAGATGTATTCTAAAACCAAAAACCTGTACATGAACATAAGGTTGGAACAAAATTATTACAGAGCTGGTATTGTAGTCAGAGCCTTAAGCAATTAAAGAAGAAGCACTAGGGACCTTGTTCTTGGATAAATGGATAAGTTTTGGGCATGACAGATAAACAAGAGCCTTTGAATGGGTTATGTAGACTAGGAACAGACTGTCTTCAGTACACAGTTAGCAGAAACCCCATCTGCTGGATTTGGTGTATTAATAGAAATAGTATTTACACATATCCATAATGAAATATTTAATAGCCAACTAAATTATCTTGGTTTCCAGATGAGAGATGACCTCAAGACCCTCTCCTATTTCAGATGAAGTGAAGAATGAAATTTTCATTTATCTCATCACTTATTAAAACATAAAATTCAGCATAATTGAATTTTGGAAGGAAAAAATTGCACTTTACTCACAGAAGTACATAAGGAACATGGGCTCCAACATGGCAAACATGGACAACACACTATAAATACATGATTTGTATTTAATTTCCATAATAGAGCATTGAAAGCTAAAATTCAGTGAAGAATTTTGTGAAAAAGATAAACCTGCCTTGCTCCTTTGTAACTGTATTTATTTGGATTACTTCAAAGAATGCATATATGAGAATGTCTCTCAAGTGTATTTTATCAAAACCACTTAAACATTCATAATATCAATGAAGGTAGTTTCACCCAATCTCAGATTTAGAAGGCCGAAGTAATCATTTCTTATTTTATATTGAACTAATAGTTATTTGAATAATGTGTGGTGAGAGCAGGGCTTACACAATGGGAAGTCTCAAGAGAAGAAATCAAGGATACCTCTTTATTTCTGTCATTACCTATCTATGGCAGGTATCATATTTTTGTTCTAGATAGAAGGAGAAGGAGAGAGAGTAAAAGTTCTAGAAGTGAAGACAGTCAAACTAGTCCCCCTAAGAAAATAAAAAATAAATAAATAAACTTTTTAGTACATTCTTTCCTATAACTTTATTTATATTCTATTGTTTAACATTAGGTCACATGTCCAGCTCTAGCCATAAGGAAGCCTGGAATTTTGACGGTTTTATTTTAAAATGATTAAAAATCATTTTAAGAATGCCCTGAAAAAAAAACAGCATTCTGCTTTTCAGAGAGAAATAAAAATGGATATTAGAAAGAGTCTTTTACAAGATCTCTATTGTTTTTTCTCTCTCATACACATACAAACACACAGACATACAAATGCATACATAAATGTTTATATCATGCCTATAATATAAATATAAATAGGACAAATAGATACATCTCTTCATAATACACATAAACATATATGTTTATAGTATATCTATAGATATAAGCATATAAATATATTTTATTTTTGCATCCTACTTCTGTTCCTTGACTCCAATACACATCCACTATAATGTATATGATGCATATCTTTTAAAGTCCATGTATCTGTGAAAATACATATAGTGTGGTTGGTGGTCACGGTGCTATGCATGTGTTTAATTTGAACAAATATGTCACTATAGAACTTATGCTGTATAATTATTTTTTTATTTTTTAAAAATTTACTCATGTTGCCAGTTCTTTTGCATAAATCTATTGGTTCTAAGTGCTACTTGATATGCCAAAATGTACCTGTATAATATTTTACTTTCTTCCTTGTTGTAATAGATCTCCAATTGCACCCAACTTCCCATAAACAATGTTACAGTGCATATCCTTATACATATACTTAAGTTTTGGCCTGTGAGTTTCTCTAATATATATCTGGAAAAACTTTGTCATAAAATAGGCACAAGTTTAATTTCACTAAGTACTACCAATGCAATATTTCTTCTTGTAATTCCATTCATTTTGACAACATGTACCTTTTAATTCTATTGATCCCATAACAATGACTACGCTAATAGCATCTTCCTCCCTTAATATTTCTTATGAAAATTTCTTCTGTGCTCTGTACTCTGAACTACATATCTTCTTTCCTCATACAATTTATTTGTAGTTTCTCATATATAAAATAATTGGTTATAAGATTATGGATTTAATAATCTACATTAAGGTATCTTTAATTTAGGTTAGTATATTAATATATAGCAGAAACTTTGCTCAGAAATTTAAAATCTAATGGATAAAAATATATTGTCTTCTCTTCAAATAGTATTCCTGCATATCTCATTTAGACCATTAGGAACTTATTTTTCAATAAACTCAAAATTAATATTTTATAATTTTATAAATTAAAAAATAAATATAATTGTATTTGTTTTGTTATTCCAATGGAAAGATTTTTTATTTTCTCTTTGAGGCAAAACTATGAATTAAATAAATTATTTTAGGATCTATGAATTTAAAATGTGTTTTTCTTTGACACAAATCTTAAGTATAACCAGAAAAATCCATACTATTCTAATGATGCCCCAGTTTTGAAAGTTAATTGTTTGTCTTATTTTATGTCATATTATATCCTTCCTCTTGGTACATTATGATAATGTAACTCATTTGATTTGAGAAGCTTTTTTGCTTTGTTTCTGAAAACATGTTTTGAAACAGCAAATGTTATAAAATATTTTTAAATTTTCATTTTTATGAATTCTAAGCACTATACTACTTTTCTATATGTAATTAAAACATTACATTTTGCTTAAATATGATAATTCTCATATATTTAATTATTTAATTTGAGCAATTTATATCCTTCACTCACCTAAATAATAAATAAGCATTAAATATAAAAGCATTAATCTTCTAAAGAAAGCAATTGTCATATCTATCTTGTATCTTTACATACTAATTTATTTTACTAAGAGCAACCATTAAGAATTTGGAAAATGTGTGGGATTTTTCTTAACAGAGTTGAGGTATGCATATAGCCCATAACATAAATTTGATTCAGGACCACAGGTCACAAAATCGTTTTAATTTTTAGTAAGTTTTTCATTAGCTAAGAATCTTAATTGTAATTACCCTTGGAAATATTTCTGGGAGAAGCTGTTTGAACATATTAACAGTTTATAATATTTAGCTGAATTAAGGAAATATGAAAAACCATGTTTCAAGAAGACTTGTAGTTTGCAAAGAAAATATTACTCAATACCTTTCAACAAGGAGTTAAAAAAATCAGCATCACCTATGTTATAGGTATTGATCCCCATTATTTTCCTGATTTTTTTCTTTTTTTTTCTTAAAGATTTTATTTATTTATTTTCAGAGAAAAAGGGACGGAGAAAGAAAGGGAGAGAGACATCGGTATGAGGCTGTGTCTCACGTGCCCCCTACTGGGGACCTGGCCTGCAATCCAGGCATGTGCCCTGACTGGGAATCGAACCAGTGACCCTTTGGTTCACTGGCAGGCCAGCACTCAGTCCACTGAGCCACACAAGCCAGAGCTCCTGGTTTTTTCTTTTTAATGATAATAATATAATTCTCTAGGATGGTGGAAGGTTGGTTTAAATAAAAGAGGAACAGATATATATATTTTTTATATTGTCCTAAGTTTTTAAGAGTTTATTTTTAAGCAATATTTACAGAGTGCAATAGTTCAAATACTTTATACAATTATGGGGATATAATTTTCTAAGAATGAGAAGGAAAAATGTAGGTATAATTTATAACACAACAAAGTGAATTTAAAGAATATATAAAATTTGTTTTAAAAATATTAAAATGTACTATATATTCACATTTCCTATAGAATTATGTATTATTATTTATACATAATTGCAAATATAATTACATACTTAGTTATATTTATAGAATATATTTTAATTTAATAATGTAATTATATTTCTAAAAATATCATTATCATTAGTTTCTCTAGTGTATGCATACTTTTGGTAAAAAGGGGATATGGATAAATTTAAGAAAATAAATTTTAGTATATTTATTTCCTTATATATTCTTTAAAAAAACTGCTTGAACAATTTTTGAGAAATACAATTATAATAAAATATTTAATAGTATTAATTTCTATTGACAGGTGAAATGGAAATATTAATTGAAAGGAGAAAGGGAATAAAGTAAAATGACTCTTAAGGAGATTTGAGTTTTTACATATTGTTAGTGGATATTAAGTCACAATTATATCTATATATAATTATGTACATATAGATATAATAGTGATTTATATAAAATTAGTATATAACTGGCATATCATTGCACAATCATATAAATGATAAAATTAGCATATAATTGCATAAAAACATAACTATATTTATATAGCTCTGGATGGTGTGGTTCAGCTGGTTGGAGCATTGGCCCATAACCAGAAGGTTGTGGGTTTGATTCCTGGTCTGTGTGTGAGACCCACGGTCCATTTGCATAAGATCCCTGGTCCAGGCACTGATCCGACCTGGCCACGTATGGGAGGCAACCTATCGATGCTTCTCTTTTGCATAGATGTTTCTCTCTCTTCCACCCTCTCTAAAAGCAATGAAAAAAACAAATGTTCTTGGGTAAGGATAAAAAAAACCCCATAAAACTATATTTATATAAATAAATTATTATAAATATATTAACATTTAAAATTGTTAGAAAATATTTATTTTAAATTTTATAGTGATAAAATATAGATTCTACTTAAAGTAACTGAGGTGGCATATAGTTTTTCAAAATTAAGTGTTACAAGAGCAAAAATTTTCAAAACAATGCAAAGAGAATTTTGACTTATACTTTTAAGTATATTAAAACAAATACAAAAACTACTCTAATATTTGATCTAGCTACCCTTCTAATACCTAGTTTCTCCACACTCCTGATAGTGTATCTATTCTTTCCAAAAGTTCAAAAGTTCAATTATATTTTTAAAAAATAGTACCAAAGTGTCAGTCCTTAGAGAAAGAGATAGGGAAAGGTGTGTATGCACATACGTGTTTATATTTATAGAGAGACTGTATATATAAACCTATGTACATGTATGAATATTTAAAGCTGATATGAAATATTTAAATATAGACCTCACAGTAAGTATCTAGATCCCTGAAATTCTTTCGTACTTATAATTGATATATATCCATGACAGATGTAGCCCACTCTGTCAAAGATCAATCCAGGTCCGCTCGTTTTTATCATATTTTTATGCCAGTTCTTCTGTGTGACCCTTTTACTCCCCATGGCCCGGTCAATGTATCGACTCTTTTTTCTGAAAACTGGACTCAAGCTAATGGAGCTGCTTTGTGTTCAAGGGTAGAGAGAATCCATGTGGTTGAGAGTTTATTTCCAGTTCATTCCCCTTCAACTTTAGCCATACTCGGGTTCAAGTGTACGGGAAGTCAACTCTCTTCCTTTAAATAGGGACAACTCAGAGGCACAATTTATACTCCAGGCTCCCCTGAAAGATCAGGTTGAAACCACTCTCCCCGGGTACCTAAAATTGCACTTTTTCTTGGCTTTCCCTCCTCTTTATCCTTCTTCCTACACTCCCAACAAGCTCCTGGGAATAATTTTTAAATAAATCACTTGGACAGAAACCCACTCCTAGACTCTGTCAGCTTTCAGGGAAGCTCAGCTTAATACAATAGGTCATGAAATGATTGAAAAGGGGTCTTCTAATTTACTATCAATAGAGAGGTATTTTAAAGTGTTACAAAGGCAAAATCATAAGTTACATTTTGATAATAAGTGAAGTTAGGTTTAAGCAGGACCAGGTCAGGCAAATGAAGTACTTACTTCAGATGTAAAATTTGAAGGTCACCAAAACCTTAATAATTAAGATAATTGTTTACTGTGATATTTTAAAAATAAAAATTAATACAACTATCCATGATGTAAGAATAATCCACATTTTAATTTAAGACAGGATCAATGCTACTGATTTTTTTTCTTTTCTTTAGTCTCAGTATGGTTTGGCATGATGGTGTACTTCTACTTCAAGAAGCTAGAAAAAGAAGATCAGAGGAACACAGGGTAAGACATGAAGATAAGAGCAGAAATCAATGAGACTGAAAACAGAAAAACAAAGAGAAAATCAATGCAACAAAAATTTTGGCTTTTTTAAAAAGAAAATTGATAAACTTTTAAAACATAGGCAAAGAAATAAGAGAAAAATATGAATTTTTATCAGTAACAAAGAGAGGGAATATCACTGCAGACCTTGCAGACATTAAAAGAATAAGAGAATGCTAAGAATAATTCTACACTAATAAATTTAACATCTTAGAAGACATAGCTCAATTCCATAAAAAATGCAGATGACCAAAACTGCCCAAAATAAATTAGAATAGTCTGAAACTATTAAAAGAATTTTAATTGGCCATTTAAAATATTCCAATACAAAACCTCAAAGCCCAGGTGATTTTACTGGAGAATTCTACCAACCATTTAAAGAATTAACACTAATTCTACAAAAGTTCTTTCAAGAAACAGAGAGGAGGCAGAACTTCTCAATTCTTTATAAAAGGCCGGCATTAACCTAATACCACCAGACAAAGGCAACACACAAACGCACACACAAGAAAAGAAAGGAGAAGGGAAGGGGAGGAGAGGAGAAAAGGGGAGGAGGGATGGGAAAGGACTCCTAGAGAAAATGCTTCTAACCCAACCTATTATATATAAAACATGATTGAGTGAGATTAATTCTGGGAATGCAAGACTGATTTGATATTCAAAAATGTATTAATAAAATCTGTCATATTAACAAAATAAAGCCAACTTCATTGGAAATTCATTTTTGACCAGTTAAACTATATTAATTTATTAAAATTAAAGCTCTGAAATGACTAAAAAGTAATTAATATGATTTACAGACTGGAAAAATTTGGCAATTACAATTTTTATGCTTTACATAACAACTAAAACAAGCATGGAGACAATAAGACATAATTTCAATAGCACAGCTGGTTAAAGTATAAAACACATTAAATAACCCATTTTGTCTTTTTCTTAATCTACTACTTATGTTTGCATGAAAAAATTTATGGATAATATAGATATATGTTTCTGCAGAATTATAATGCATAAGCAATTTTATCTGGAAGATTTTTTCATGAGAACAAAATAGGTCAACAGTTTTATCCAATTAATTCACAAATACTAAATTTATATTCCATATTTCACAAGAAATGCTTGCATTTAACAACTATAATTGTCTGTTTGACCTCCTGACTTTAAAACAGTCTAGCAAATCTCACCAAACTACTTCCCCAACTCTAAATAAAAACCACATTTTTACACTTATCTTAGATTTTTAAGCACATGCAGAAATCTTTTTAAAACTGCTCTAGGACATTATTAAACATCATCAATATTATTTCTAAATGTCATCAGTCTAAATTAGCTATCATTAATATTCGAGAAAATGTTGCTAAGATATTTAGTAATTTTTCATTGTATCATAAATGTCATAGTGTTAAGGTTAATTTAAACAAATGACTATAAGAGCAAACAAAATGTGCGTAATAATAATTAAAACAAGAAATTGAGGAAACATACGGTAGGAAATGTAAACATTATTAATATTTTCTACATGTTAGTCAGTAGACACTTGATATCTGCCTACTGAATAGCCACAGATTCAAAAACTCAGTGATGTGCCTAGAGGTCCCAACTGCAGGAATGTGTCCATTCTTTGAAACATGAAATTGAATCTCTCATTTGAGAAGTGGAGTGAATATGTAAATCACTTTGCCAGAAAGTGAGCCTGCAGTCCCACCATCATATTGATCTGAATATAAGGAAAAGTGTAGCGCTCTAAGAAATATCTATTCATTACGCAGATAAATATACGAAAGTGATGAGTATCCCCTGAGTATGCTTAAGCACAGCTCTGTCATGAAACCAGGCAATTTTAGAGCAAGTCCAGGTCATTTGCAAATCCCATCATTATGCTAATGAAGAACTAAAGTACAAAAAGAGTTCAATTTTTGGTCTCTTCACAAGAATCACAAAGGTACATTCAAGAGACAGATAATACACCCAAACTCTTTCATATGTTCTTGTATTAAACCATAGATTCCACTTTAACATCTGCTTGTATTTGCTGAGGATTCTCTGTGTGACCAGCTATGGAATAATCTTAGCAAATTAAGCACCTATAGACCTTAAAATCAGAATGCTTGATAATTACAAAAAAACATTGGAAACCATACCAGTCAACCCTGTGTAGGACAAGAAAAGGTAGAGCAGCAGTCACGTGGTTTTTCGAGGGGAGATTGGACAGAGAAGATTTGAATTGCGTAAATATTAAATGTACATCATGCACAGGGTGGTTAGAGGGGCTGGGGAAGTAAAGTTTGAAGGCAAATAGTGGGTTAGTTGTTGATTTACATATAGACATATGAGACTTTTAATCTTACCATCTAGAATATTTTCAATTAATCTGATTTTATGTTTGTGAAGGAGAAGAACATGTCTTAGTAATTGATAGCAAAAGTCATGCCATGTCAAAGGCTGGATAGGAAAAAAGAATTATGAATCTTTTTATACATTTATATCCAAATGGCTTTGAATGTTGTAAAGCAAAGGCAAATTGAAGCAAAAAAAGTATTATTATCAATATGCTAAGTGTCTCAGTAAATATACACTGAGTATTGAAACACAAGAATTTTGTCATGGAGTCTGGGGGTAGGGGAATAAAACTTTCTGTCAGGCTCTCAGGTGAGGAAATGAGCATGAATCACTGCAATACTACATGCCCTTGTCTGAAGGAATTACTGTTTTTCTACATGTGTAACTTTCTGTAGGGATTTTCTTTTTAAAGATGAGAAGAATGACAAGATGCAGGCTATCATATAATGCATATGGAGACATTCTGGGAAGTACTAGCCTACCTACTTACACCAGGACTGTGCTGCCCCCTTCTGGGGAAAGGAAAGTTCCACTGGGAAACTTAAAATTCCTCCTCAGCCATTAGAGTATAAGGTCCATAGTGTTTCCCCATTACCAACAATGGTGTCTGCACAAGAGTAGATACTGAAACAAATCACATCTCAAAGAATTACATTTCATTTTAGAATTCTTTGGTGGCTTCACATTGTAACACAATTCTGATTCCTTGCTATGGCATTAAAATTTCTCTGTAATCTGATTCTAACCAGTTTTTCAAGCCATAACACTTGGTCACACACACCATGCAGGCTTTGCATCAGTCTAGCTGCTAGTATATTTCCAACCTCATCCTTTTTCCTTCTATATCTTCTCACAAATGGTTCTCATTCTCTAGAATGAACTCTCCTCTATCTCCACTAGTCAAAATCCTTTCTTCTTTTACAATCAAAACCAATACTAATTTTTAAAAATTTTTATTGAATATATCAGGGTGACATTGATGATAAAATTATTTAGGTTCCAAAAGTACAATTCTGTAATACATCATCTGTATATTGTATTGTGTGTTCACCACCCAAAGTCAAGTCTCCTTTCATCACCTTTAATCCCCCTATACCCTCTGCTACTTCCCCCTTCTCCCCTTTCCCTCTGGTAATTACTATACTGTTGTTTGTGTCTAGGAAGTTTTTATGACTTAATACCTTCACCTTCTCACCCAGGCCCCAGCACCCCTCCTCTCTCATAGCTGTCAGTCTGTTTTTTGTATCTATGAGTTGGCTACTATCTTGTTTGTTTGTTTATTCTGTTCATTAGTTTCCACATGTAAGAAAGCATATGGTATTTGTCTTTTTCTGACTGGCTTATTGGACTTAGCACAGTACTCTCTAGGTTCATTCATGCTGTTGAGAAGGGGTAAGGTTTCCTTTTTTATGGCCAAGTAGTATTCCATTGTGTAAGTGAACCAGGGCATTTTTTATCCACTCGTTTGATAGATACTTGGCCTGCTTCCATACCTTGGCTATAGTAATAACACTGCAATGAACATACCAGAGCATAAATTCTTTCAAATCAGTGTTTCAGGTTTCTTTGGATATATTCCTAGAAGTGGAATCACTGGGTCAAGAGGGAGTCCCACTTTTAATTCTTTGAGAAAACTCCATACTGTTTCCCACAGTGGTTGCACCAATGTGCATTTCCACCAACAGTGCATAAGGGTTCCTTTTTCTCTACATCCTTGCCAACACTTTTTGTCAATTTATTGATGATTGTCATTCTGACATGTGTGAGGTGATATCTCATTGTGGTTTTAATTTGCATTTCTCTGATATTACCAATGTTGGGCATATTTTCATATGTCTATTGGCCATCTGTATGTCCTCTTTGGAGAAGTATCTACTCAGGTCCTTAGCCCATTTTTAATTAAATTGTTTGTTTTTTGGTGTTGAGTTTACAAGTTCTTTATAAATTTTGGATATTAACCCCTTATCAGAGGTTTTGGCAAATATGTTCTCCTATTCAATGGGTTGTCTTTTCATTTTGTCGGTGGTTTCTTTTGTCATGCAAAAACATTTTAGTTTAACATAGTCCCATTTGTTTATTTTTTTCATTTGTTTTCCTTGCTGAAAGAGATGTATTAGAAAAAAATATTGCTAAGAGAAATGTCTGAGATTTCATTACCTATACATTCTTCTAGGACTTTTATGGTTTCAAGTCTTACATTTAAGTTTTTAATTCATTTTGAGTTTATTCTTGTGTAGGGTATAAAAAGGTGGTCTAGTAGTATTTTTTTGCATATATCTGTTTAACTTTCCCCAAACCATTTATTGAATAGACTGTTTTTCCCCCTTATTCTGCCCAGATCTGTATACTCCAGCCCAGGCAGCTGACTCCTCAGCAGGGTACAAGTTCTACAGGCTGGAGTGACAGGGAGGACAGAGGGGAGGGGCTATTGCTGTCCCCCAGGCTGGTGCCACAAGGAGGAGAACGCTCCATCCAAGAAAGATGGTATCTGAGGTATGGGGGAAAGACTCAGCCTAGCAGTTCTGGCAGCTGTCCCTTTATCTCTCCCTTTAGAGCCACAAACCCCAGTCTCTCTTCATGTGACTCTAGTCCCCTCTATTCTTCCTCCCTTGGAGCCTAGGGTGAGTGGCTGCAAATGAGATTTTGTACACTGGCATTTAAGGGAGTCCCTGTGTCTCTAGAAGACTCTTGTTTCTCCCTGGCAGACAGAATCCTTGCTGATTTTCACAGCAAGATGTTTTGTGGGCACCTCTTTCTGGTTCTAAGTGCTCTGAGCTGGGGAACTTGGCATGGGTTGAGACCCCACACCTCTCAGGGGGGAAACCCTGCAGCTGAGATACTTGTCCACATCCTCACCCATTGCCCATGAGAGCGGGGCCAACACTTTTTGCATCTCCACCATTTCTACCAGTCTCAGTGAGGCGTCTTCTGTAAATCTCTGGTTATAAAACTTCTGCTCAGCTAGCCTTCAGTCAGTTCTTCAGATTGTTCTACAATTTAGTTGTAATTCCAGCTTGGTCCTGGGTTGAGGTGAGTGTAACCTCCACCTACTCTGCCACCATCTTGGATCCCGTCCCTAATAGCTAATTCTCTTACGAAGTTTTTACCAACATTCCACATCAAAAATTGCTTGCCTTTTCTGTTCCTTCTTACTGTTGTGATTTCTTTTACACTATAATAATTTATATTATCACCCTTATATTGTATTATCTGTCCCACAGGTTTTTCTTGTTCATCTTTGACAGAGATTACTTCTTATTCACCTCTGTATCTACATTCTCCACAAAATGCCTAACTCAAAATGTGTCCTTCAATAGAGTGAATGCTGAATACATTATTCTGTAAAATCATAAATAATGTGTTATATTCAAAGTGAGTTAGCCAAGTTAAAATTATTTGGCAATGAGATGGGTTACTATATCAAGTAAAGTAAGGTTTATAACACCAGGTGAGGCATTAACAATTTTCACTAATTACAATCCAGACAACTAATGATGGTCATTAATCATAAAGTCATTCTATAGAAATGTTAAATTCTGAAGCATGTTTTCTGGGGGGGGGGGGGGGTGTGCGCGTGTGTGTATGTGTGCGCTATACTGAATAATGGCTCTCAAAATGTTCATGTCATAATACTTGGATCATGTAAATATGTTACCTTACATGTGAAAAAGGATTTTGCAGATGCGATTAAGTTAAGACTTTTGAGAAGGGGAAAGGTTATTTCGGATTATCAAAATAGAGGTCCAATGTAATCACAAAGGTTCTTATATGATCAAGGCAAGAGAATCAAAGTCAGAAAAAAGGAGATGTGGCTATGGAAGGTGAGGTTGGAAGCATTTTAAAGATCAGGGAAGGAGTCATGATCCAAGTAATATAGCTGCTGGCTTCTAAGAGCTGGAAAGAGCAAGAAAATAAATTGTCCCCTGGAGACTGAGGAAGCAATGCAGTCCTTCAAGGACACCAATTTTAGCTAAATAGTACCTATTTCAGACTTCTAAACTTCAGAACTTTGTTGTTTTAAAAAATATTTGTGCTAATATCCTTTAAAACACACACACACACACACACACACACACACACACACAAAACCTAATACAACGTATTTCTCTAGTATTTTAACTTTTTGCTTACCAAACTTATGAATATAACTACAGTTGGAAAGACATATGAATTGTGACACATATCTTACATTTTTCAGATGGAAAGTTACCATTGAATTATCTAAACATTAGGTCATTCAAAATAATTATAAGTCAAATGGAATATTTGGTCACTTTAGTTGTGATATTGTCTCTCAAGTAAAATGACAATTTTAAAAGCTTCTAGAAAAATAAAGTTGTGCCTTTATATGAATTCATGATAAATCACTGGTCTTCATTTACTGTATTTATTATTATTAGAAGTCACCTATGAATTAAATATAAATGCATAAAACTATAGTCATTTACTTGAACTTAAATTATTTATTAATGAATTTTCAATCAGATTACAACTTTTTCTGAAGTTCTCAGAATCAAATGGGCAATTAAAATATTCAGTGATGTTGCATAAAGAAATAACTCAAATGATATTTTCTCAGGCTTTTTTTTAATTAGAATATGAAACACATCTTAGCAGGCCATCATAATTTTTTTAGCTCGATATTTTTATTATTTACACTGAGTCTATGTGTGATATTTCATATGGTATCCAAAATTTATAAATATATTATTTTCTCTAAATCTATTCTTGAAAAATTTAAATGCATTTTATGTTTTTATTGCTGTAGGAGCAAAAGCTTTATTCATTTTAACAAATAAAATATCTTTAGATATATGATTTGAATAAAACAAAAATGTCATTGTATGAATAGACTTGCTTTAGAAGCATTTTGTGGGGATTCTTCTTTATTTTATAAACACACTTTGGAACACTAAGTCATATGCAATATATCACTGAGAATAATTTATATATTTAATATGAGTAAATTATCCCCTCTTCATGTCAGAGATAGAGAGTGAACTACCTCTAGCCACTGTCAAAGATTCTTTCTGGTTTAAGAGATTAGGAGAGCTCTCTAGGGAGGAATGAAGACTGCTACTCAGAAAATTTTTGAGAAGACTGAAGAAAGAAACCCAACAGAAAGTAAGACAAAACCTTTTCTTAAAGGTAGACAGATCTGGGGCTGACAGCATAGAGAATGGAAACTTCATAAAGTAACTCTCAATTCTGTTCTTGTTAAAGTTGTTATTGTCTTTGAAATAAATTTAATACTCCACTCTTCTTGTATTTGCAAATTGAAAATCATATATTTATCTATCTAACATTTTTACCTGTAATGTTCTATTATTTCCACTTGTCTACGAAACTACTCATAAGAAATATTCCTTTCACTTCACTGAAACTTTCAATTTACTTCTACATCTTTTTGGTAATCAGGAGATCCATCATTTATTTACTTGTTTGTTTTTTCATTTCAGTTCCATTATTTAGTTCTTCAGTCGTTTTCTCATTTCTTGTATTACCTGTCTGAAAAAAAATCTTGCATGTGTATACATATCACCTATTTCTGCATGCATAGACCTGAGCATTGATTAAGAAAATCACACAACCCGGTAGACTGGCATTTCTGTGAAATTATAATCTCAAATTCAGTGATGTCATTCTATTTTGTCATCTTTCTTGCACATGTCATTTGGAAATTTTAGCTAATCAAGGAGTATATCTCTCAACTTCCTATGGTGAATTCCAAAAATAAACCTACATATGAACCCATCTACTCCTTCTTCCTTCTTGTCTCTGTGGAGAAGACATTCGTCCTCTTTGCAAAGGCCAATACTTCGACATTTACTTGCAATTTGTTCCCTCTCCTGTTATCAGGGGTTTTGCTTCTTTACAACTATCTCTTCTCTATAATGCATTGTCAAATGTACCTGTCTTATATTTCATTGTTTATCCATTCAAAAAGTCCTTTTTTCACCAGTTTTAAACAAACAAAATTGGATCCTATACAGGAAAACGAACCAAACCAAGTGAACCAGTCAAAACTTCTTTCATGGCTCCCACTGTGCTTTGACTACAATCCTAATACTTTAACTTGACTTAAAGGTACTAAATGTTCTTGGACCCTAATTATACTTCCAACCTCAACTATTGAATAGTATCATTTTTTCTCCTTGCTCACTACATGTTCACCACTGTTTTTATATTCTTCAAAAATTGAAATGCATCATCTGCAGAACATTCCTGAGAGCCTCACTTGCAATGGATATTGTGGTCTTTGTGGAGTAAACTGGAAAGTAAAATATTTCTGCTTTATAGTCCTTCCTTCTGCCTTCTTATTACGTGTGGGGCAAGGTTCCTCTGGGGCAGGAGTTGTTAGCAAGAGCTTCCCTGCTTCAAATTTTGCCCTTGAACCATGGTTTGGCAAGGTGTTTTTCAGATGAAAACTCAAAACTAACTTAGGTCTAGCGAAAAAACAGGAACTTCAGATTATTTATCAATGTCATAATCTGTGAGCTACAGGGACTTTACTCATGCCAATTAGACACTTGGTTACAGAATCCAAAATTGTGTATGATTTAATTTCCAATCTAATTAGTCGTAAATAGAACATAGAGTTTGGAGGACTCTCCCATGCAACAAGATGTACTGAGAGAAAAGGATATAAACCAAGTCAAAGTAAAGGAAGAGAAAACCTGAACTTCCAGGGCCAGGAGAGAACCAAGGAATGCAGAAGCAGTGACATCAAGAGGTCAGTCTGCACCATCTCTTCTACTCAAGCTGATGTCTGTTGTCTTGTGAGCATAATGAATACTGAGAAAGATAGGCTTACCACTTCCAGATCCAGGTGGATTTAACATCAGTGCAACTAAAGAACAAAGAGGACTGTGTATGGGGAAAAGACATTTAACAAGTTTCTGAATAGGATATCAGATGGCTCTCCTTCAAAGTGACTTCTGTCTCTGCTAGAACCAGTTCTCTTTTCCAGGGCACAATTTAGGACATGTCAAGCAATTCAGGGCAAATGACCAAGAACACACAAAAGAGACTTAGAGGAGTAATTAGGAGAAAGTCACAGAGAAGAAACAACATTAAGTGTGTGAGTCCTATAGTGCTCATTGCATTTTCAGTGAACACATAAAGAACGAACAAGGCTGAACATCAAGCTTTAAGAAAGGAAGTCTGATCCATTAACTTGAGCTGCATGATTAGTGAAGCACCAGCCACTCCTTTCTTAGAATCAGTTACTGGAATCCAAAAACAGTAAGAAATGGGAAACACTTGGCACCAACCCCACTCTACCTGTCAGCTTTTATGAATGGGGAATATGAGTCCACCCCTTTATATGATCATGGGGCTGGTGTAAAAACATTAGCTATAACCAGTTTCCATGGAGCTTGGCAGAAGGCCAACTTCTTTAGAGGAAGTCCAGCCTATAGGAAAACTATTCTTGGACAAGTTAACCGTTACCTTCCCAGAGACCTTCTCATCCCAGGGAACGTATAAAACCTAAGGGGCTAGAAGGACGATAATTAGATATCTGGGGGTAGAAATATTGCAATTGAGTCAAAATAGTATATTGTGAGAGTATGCTTCTCTCAAGAAATGGTAGGGAGAGGCAACAATGACTTTACAGAGTAACTGACTTGATGAAGCAGCAGCATATTGGTGGAAATGAGCCACTGAAAGCCCTACAGGCAAAGTTAATAGTATCAACCTGTCATGTGAAGTGGCCAGTGAACATGGAAACCACAACAGCAATACCTACATAGATTTTTGATCCCTTAACCTACAGGGAGCAGAGTAACTGGTGACCTAGAATATCTAGGAATTGGCTATAGAGGGAATTTTTTGTGTGTGAGGCAAGAGTTACATAACAAAACCTCAAAGAACTAATCAGCATCTTAAACTTGCAAAGAGATCAAATTTGTGTTCACCAAAAGAGAACATCAAATCAGACTTCTGGAATTCTCAGAAAAATGTTCTTATCCAACAGGTCAAGTTGGCTTCATAGGTTCCAAATAACTAGAAATGGAGGACATGGCATCAGGTTGCCCTAGCATGGGAATATATGATTCTAATGTTGAAATATGGAATCTCCAACTACAAAGTTCTTAGCAAAATGAGGGGTGGTTGTTGTTGTTGTTCTTGCTGTTGCTGTTATTGCTGTTATCTTACATAATATAAAGCCTGGAGCTACCATAGCTACAGTTTAATTAGTGGTTTAATAATTTTGAGAAAAAATTTCCTTTTTTCATCTTGCTGCTCTGCTAGTCTCAATACGTTTGTTTTGATCTTCAAGTTTGCACTCTCATCACATAAGTGCCTATAATGTTTCCAATCATCTTAGTCCCACTAATTAAACACCCAAAAACCAAAAGGGAAGAAGAAAACATATCCCTTCACTGCGAATCTTTCTAAAACTAAGGAAATGCTTCAGGATCTACCAGCAGACTTGTCCTAAAACCTCATCAGTCAGAATCAAGTCACACTTTTTTTCCCCAAGCAAACACTTAAGAACAAGAAGAAAATTTCCAAAATTTTAATTATGCAGGTATATCTCCTAGCCATCAAATACTTTAATTCAACAGAGGCTCTTTTTAAAAAGAGGGCAGGGGCGAGGGATGAGACAAGAGGGCATGTGGAAAGGCTAATCGATTAGCTATGAAATATATCTGCCATAGACTGTTTGCATAGTAAATCAATAGTACTTGTTACATTCTTTAAAGCATTTATTTAGTTCAGTTTTGATATTTTGACCTTATAATATGGTTATTTAAATTTTGTCCCTTTACTAAACAGTAACCACCTTGACACCGAGGTTATCTTACATACTCTGAACTGCCCACAGTATCTAATGCAACGCTCTGTGGGACCATACAGGGAGCAGAGTAAGCTAGGACTTAACATTCTTTAAAAATGATATACAACTGTGCCTCATTTTGTACAAGTTAATGTTCCTCAAAGTTGTGAGCAAATGGTAATGCTTGTAAGTCAAATCTTTGTTTCCCCAATATGTTTTTATTATGATTAATGAAGCTGGTTCCTTTGGAATATGCGACTAATAGTGTCTAATATTTTAAACGTAACCCTTATGTTCATCAAGTATCTTTGTCAAGCTATTGTGCAATACACAATTAGTGAAAATTAAATGTATGGATACATGAAGAAAATTAAAGAATTAAAGAAACTTTTTATAAAATAACAATCATTTTGTATCATGAAGTATTACACTGAAAGCAGAGCTTATTTTAAAAAAGGTTTTACATTTGCTTTTATTTAAGCTGACACACATATTAAAATATTAGAACTATGTTTCCAAATGCTCGTCTAATTTGATTTTGATGTAAAGACTTATACATTCAAACCAAGTAGATAGAATTCTATCTATTACACTATGTAGTAGTAGAGAGTAATCCTAATTACTACACCATAGAGTAATGCTTAAAATATACAACATAAATGGAAAAATATAAATAACACATTTCCCTCATCTTTTCCTTGAATGCTGCTCACACTCATATCATTTCAGTGTTCTTCTGGTACGGAACTCAAACAATTTCAGAACTGAAACAGACTTTAGCAGTCCTTTAGTAAAACCTAATATATTATTACAATCTTTAAACATGTGTCACATATACATTAGTAACACATATGTGTTAGTATCACATAGGCATTCCTATTACACATAATAATATCATGTAGGTATTATTTAATAGGAAAAAAATCAGTAATCAGTCACCACAGTTCAAACAGTCTATCACATGGCAAGGCGTACTGATTTTTAATAAAAATATATTTGTTCTCAGAACTAACACAACTATTTTATAAATATAATATCATGTACTTGCAGGTTAAAGTTTTCAACAGTAGCACATTATAGTTTATAGGTTTCAAATACTAATGAGAAAGTTTCTTAAGGAATATCCCAAGGGTAGAAATATTTATTTGCACTTATTCAGAATGGAAAGTTTTTCTTTAAATGTAAATATTATAAAAACCATGTGCAAGAGTAAAAATTTTAGGAGAAAGAGTGTACCTTTCCAAAAACCTTGGAACTGAATGATCATGTTTTGACAGTTTTGGCTTCATTGACTGAAATCTCTTGCTTTTTTTCTCACGTTTATAAAAATAATTTCTGAAAATTACCAAAAAAAATGGCTAGTGGCCAGTCAAGCTGTTCTATTTAAGGAGGTTTTCAGGAGGTTGCCAGCAACAACGAAAAAACTTTTTGTTTTTAATTTTTTGGTTTAATTTGGGTCAATAGTTAAATAAAATACAGATTACTTTCAAAGTCATGTTTTTCTACCCAGAGCTGACAAAATTCCTGTCCAAACAGATGTGTGATTTCAGAATCTAGCCAAGTGAGCAGATAGCTCAATGCTACACTCCAGCCCTCTATGGGGCTGAGGGTTGGTCGGGGGAGGAGACTGTGCCAGTGGGAGAGCATGTAAGGACATGCTGCATTTGAAAAAACAAATTCACTGCAATACTAAACTTCACTTCCCATGGAGAAAAGTCATACTGCCATTTTCAAAAATGTAGAAAGAGTGGAAAGAGATGTCACACTGTTTCCCAGGGATAATCCTGAGTCTATATTAGAGTTACCTGAGCTGCCTAAAAATACCAATACCTAGGATCCATCCTCAGATACGCTGACCAATTTGTCCGTGGTTGGTTCTGGCCCTATGTAATTTTAAGAAACCACACTAATATTTATAATCTGAATGCATGATTAGAAAAAACAATCCACTCCACCCCACCCATAATGGTTAATTTTATATCAACTTGATTAGGCTAAGAGGTGCCCAGGTAGCTGGTAAAACATTGTTGCTCTGTATGTTTATGAGGTTATTTATGGAAGAGATTCAATCACTTTTGAATCAGCAGACTGAGTAAAGAAGAAAACCCTCACCCATGAAATCAGGCATCATCCAGTCTGTTCATGGTCTGATAGAACAAAAAGGTGGAGCAAGGGAAAATTTATCTTCTCTGTTTGAACTGTGACATTCATCTTCTCCTGCCCTCAGACATCGACCCTCTTGGCTCCCCGCCTTCCAGACTCAAACACCATTGTTCGCCCAGTTGTCATGTCTTCAGACTGAAAATAAATTATACCACTGGCTTTTCTGGTTCTCCTAATTTAACATTTCATATATTGGTTCTCTTCTCTAGAGAACCATGACTAATATGCTCTCCCCATCAAATAATAGAATAAAATCCTGCTTTAGGTGGAGCTTTGTGGGTGTTACCTGTGAGGAGTTATACCTGGCATGCTGCCTTTACTCCTACCATCTCCAGGTTTTCCAAGCCATTCCTTAATAGCCCCTGCAACTCACATTATGCTGACACCTGTACCCACATACATTCTTTACCTTGGTTATGCAGAATGGAGACAAAACTCAAAAGATACTAAAGTATCAGAGCAATAACCTTAGCATCATGAAATAAAAATGTTACATAGGCATTCAGTTACCCACGGTGATTCCTCCATCTTACTCTACTCTTTTAATTAATTGGTTTGTGTCTAGTCAAGTTTTAAAATGTCACTTACATGTATAATCCTTTTGATACTTTCATGCTACCCACTTAAAAAAGGTACCATCATGCTTCACCTGGAAAGATTTCATATTTTCAGTATTAGAGAATGGCTTCCAATTTCAGACTGTCTTCAGATCTCAACTCCAGGATTATTGGATGTGTTCTCTTGGGGAACTTACTCTGTCACTGTGCACCAATTTCTTTATTTGTAAAATAATGCTACCTATACTTCACAGGGTTGTTAAGTTAATATCCACTGTCACTTAGAACATTGTCTGCCACACGCTCAGGTCCTAATACATTTTAGTTATAATGCCTAGACTCCTACTAGAGGCCTGTGTCCACACCAGGTTATGTCATGGCAAGACATTTCTACGTTCTGAGGTTTTCTCATAATTATATGGACATTTCTAATCTTCTCAAAAGGTCGTACCTCAAGAGGAGGGAAAGCTGGAACCTGGCATTTTACCTCCATGCCTTATCTCTTGTCTTTATTTCAATACCACAAGCTTTTGGGGCCAGTAAGAATTTCCAGTGTTCCTTCACATCACATCTTGAGTTTTTACTGGGATACGGTTAAAGTTTAAGGTCATTATGACTGCCTGTTGATATGAAGAAAAGCTTAAGAAATTGAGTTCAAAATTTTCTTTTGCAATAATATCTTTCTTTTAAAACCTTCCCTTGCCACAGACTCACAATATGTTTTCAGATGTCAGATCAAACATTGACTCTGTTATTTTTTTCTCTTCCATTTGTAAAAGAAACCTGAAGTAAAAGTTAGAAAAACGATGACAGTTTGTTCTTTGGTTTTTTGATAAATGCGGCAGCTTTGATCATTTAAAAATTTAATGTTAAATACAACTCTTAGTGAAAGACAGTAATCAGTTCATTATAGCCCTAAAATTTCTAAGAATGGATTAATCTCAGAAAGAGTCAACTGCTAACATTTTGTCTTTATAATAACCTTATGTTTAATAAAAAATCATTATTGTAATTTACTTCATCTTATATGCAGGGGAACACCCCAAAACAAGACAGGAATTATTTTCTGGAAGGCGGGTCCCTTATAGTACAGGCTTACTCTGCTAAGTGAGTGTCTAGGAACCCATCTGTATCAGTGCACCAGCTGGTGTTGTTGTGAGAGGCTGCATTTGGCCTCAGTGAATTTTTTTTAAAGATTCTTTCAAAGCGTTTGCCCGTTTCATGATGGGTAATTTATGAGTGCACTTGCCCACTCTGTGTTGAGTGTTCAGCAGTTTTTGACCAGGGACAGCCTGACTCCCATGCCCCATCCTTCCTATTCACCTGAAGACTTTCTTTTGTTTTCCGGATGAAAAAAAGTCCTCAAACGGAAATGTTTTGTGGATGTGGAATAGGTGAAACAAAAAACAGCAGAAGCACTAAAAGGCATCAAAATTAATGAATTCAAAAACTGCTTTGAGCAGTAGGAAAAAAACATCTTGATAGGTGTATTGCATCCAATGGAGAATACTTTGAAGGTGACTGAAGTTTAACCATGTAAGAATAAATACACAATTTTTAATAAATAAATTTCAGGGCTTTTACCACCCCCCCACCCCTCTTATGTCTAAGATGCAGGGGAATAAATATATCTGGAAGACAGGCTTGATTTCAACCTTAGGGAGAAAAAAATTAGAGTCAAAGTTCTAATTCTGTTTCAACCATTAATCATCTGGACAATTTTCTAAAATCACTTTTTCTATGATAATAATATACCAAATGCTTGAGACTTTTTGAAAGTGAAAAGGGATATTACATTCAACATTCTTGTCACGGTGGATAATACATTGTGAGTGTCCAGTAACTGACTGAAATAAGAACAATAATTATTGTAACAATTATTAATAGTAATACAATTATTATTTTAGGAAAAAATATAATTACCTACAGGAAGGGAAAAATGGCTATAATTTACATTTCCCACCTAATTTTAGCATTCTCCACCTAATTTAGTAAAATAGTGTTTCACTAAAGATTTAGTTACTCTTATTTTTAGAGTAAACCACCTTTCATGTATTTTATTTTTTCCACCAATAATTATCAAAGAACTTTTAGAAACTTTAAGTTGTATTTGATATTTTCATATGTCACTAATCTTAGAATTAATCAACAGATATTATTCTTAGATCACAATACTCTTTGACAACCCAATGGTGTTTATGACATCTCTAGAACAATACAAATATATAAGAAAGTAATATACAAGGTTTTCAGAATTTCTGAAGCTTTTCTGTATACATTAACAGTTTATAGTTTACAAGCTGTCTCTAGCTTTATAAATAAAAATATTTGACAAGAGTTTTTGTTATTACTTTGAATCTTTTCAGTATTGCATGAGTATATAAGAAAGTTATGCACTTAATTCAGAAAAAGCCTGAAAGCCACATAAGAAAACAATCACAAAACTACATCAGAATTATGTGTGTATGTGTGTGTGTGTGTGAGAGAGAGAGAGAGAGAGATGGAAGATAGGTAGCTTCATATGAAGTTGTTATTCTTACTTAGTAATATATAATTTTTAAATTAATTGCATTTATTGAGGTGGTTTTTAGCCTACTTTAAAGAATAAGTCATTTACTAATCATGAAACTGTTAAAAATGGCGGATAATAAGTTAACCTTCCAGACTGAACATTGCACTATAAAATTACAATGGATTACTCATTCAGAAATATACAACTATATCACATGAATAAAAGAGTGAGTATACAAATAATTTTTACCAATTTGGGGATTTAAAATAGCCATTTCAAAGCATCAGGGAAAAAATGAAAGTAATGATACACTTAGCTAATACCTGGGGGGAAAATTTGGATATCCACAACACATCATTTGCCAAAATTTATAAGAAATGACCTAGAAACTGTCAGCGATAAGGTAAAAAGCACGACAAAGCATATGTGAATATATAACATTGGATCAGGCACTGTTTTCAGAGCAAGATCGTCAAGATGCGCTCCATAAGCCGCAGACGGGCGGCAGGCAAGGCAGCAGCAACTGGCAGATCTTTTTTGTTTGCCATTCAGAGGAGGGTTTTTTTTTTTTAATTATACAATATTTAAACATTATAAAGTTTCAAATACAAAGAAAATTAACCAGTTTTCTTGGAAAAACACAGACTATCTGGCAAAACTGGAATAATATTTCCACAGTACAACCACAGAGTAAAGCTGGGTTTACAGGTGCCTGTTCGAAGAGGGCAGGAGTGGCCCAGTGAACTGCATCGCTTACCTGCTGTGCTGCACCCCGGTCCCCCCAGCCTGTGCTCTGCACGCTTCTAAAATTGAGATCCTGCGAGAGATCATGGTCACATATAAATAAGTAAAAAGAATTCAAGATACATGGTGGCTAAATATTATTATTATTAAAGACAAATCTCAACTAAAATAGAAAGTAATAGCCATATTGTGTTCCATTATCGGATTGGCAAAGATTAAAAATAGGATTTTATGGAATGTTTCTAGGTAATATACATAAACTGCTTTTCACAAAACTAACTATAATAAATAGCTTAGGCAATGCTAGTTGCCAACTTTCTTACTGCATTAAATAGTTAATAATGTAGTCAACTAGATGATAATCCTTATTGATGAGGAAAGGAACAGGATCATAGGTTTTCTCCTTCATTGGTGGTAGAAATGCAGATCAGTACTAACTTTCTAAATTATATTGTGAATATATAAAGCTTTAAAGTATGTAAAACTTTAATTTAGAGCAATATTTAGCTGTTTAAGTCATAAAAATAATTGGCCAAATATGCAAAGTCTGTGGACAAGAATGATTATTGAATACAGCCAAGAAATGCCAACAAACATATAAATGCCACAAATAAGTATTTGGTAAAATAATTTATTCTATGTACTTACAGTAAAATATAATGTAACTATTAAAATGTTGATTGAAATGCATAATTTTTATCACTTCTTGGTCTTTTGACTAAGATCAATTGTAAAATGCATAACTTTTTTATAAATAAACATGAAAAGGGTTAAAACTAAGCAAAAATAGTTACAAAAGCAATTGAACAATATGGTTTAATTTTGGAGAAATTTTTTTATAGGCTTGATATTTATTTTTTGCTTAATGTAAAAATATAGAAAACTGGATGAATAAAAAACAAAAAAATATCTCTAATACGGGGGTAGCGTAGGGAGAGAGAGATTGCATATAGAGAGTGGTCAGAGAACCTTCCATTGATGAGTGGTATTTGAGGAAAGACAGGAAGTAAAAGAGAGAGACTTGCTAATTTGGGTGAAGAGACGGTTTCATGTTGCCAGCACTTTGGTCATAAGCATCATCTCTAAGACTTGTTATTTCCACTGTTAATAAAATCAGTGGACATAATTTCTGACTGGGTCTAGCCCCTTCTACTAACCCAATTGCCACCTTCCTCACATGAAACATCATCTATTGCTTAAAATAAGAAATGATTTAAAACATATGAAAGAAAGAAAAATAAAGGAGAAGAGGAAGAGAAGAAAGGAGAAATGAAAAATGGAGGTCATATATGCATTATTGCATAACAGATGCATTCTCAGAAGTAAGAGTAGAGAAATAATGGAAAATGCAATTTTTTGTCTTGATGGGTTTTTTTTGTGTAGATGTGTGTGTTTGTTTTGTCATACGCCTCTGCTTATATCCTGTTAGGCTCAGTATCTTCTAGTAGTTTGAATCTTTACCAATATGGAAAAAAAGAGAGCATGTTTAGCTAATACAAAAATTTCAGAAAGTATATCCATTTCAACTTTGCTCCCATGTTTTATGCTGTCACTCTCTATCAATGAAGCAGTGAAATGCGAACTGAGTTGCATGTTCGCACCTCATAATATTGAGATAGGGTAAGATGAATTGACAACATCGATACTGTCTGGATGGATGAAAATATTATACGACTTTGCTCTTAATGAAATGCTTCATTTTTCTTCAAAGTAAACCTTATGACTATCCTTGAGTCACAATTATCTTTGAGATAAAAAGAAACTGCTATCTCTTTGTAAGCCAATACTTGTAAATCTGCTGCTTCAAATTTTGACAGTATTTGAATACTTATTGATCTTAAAATAGCATAAGAACTCCAAATATTTGTCAGTAGACAAAGATTTGAAAAGAATGTAAACTTTAAATGGTACCTCCAGAAAAAAAGCACTCTCAGGACCTTACTCTCCCCATCTATTTCTTATATAACTATATTATATTATTTTGTGTTTGCAGGGGAGAGGTCACAGACCTGTTGCATATTTTGCATGCCTTTTTCATTTGGATAGTCTCCAATCTTACTTCTTTCTTTATGTCTTTATTTCTTATTCCATTAAGTAATAAACAATTACTCTGTGTCTACCATGTATCGATTTCTGGAGTTATGGTTGTAAGGTAGGCATGGTTCATGCCCTCACAGTTTACAAATTACTGGAGAAAATTCTCAAGTAACTAAGTAATAATTATGTGATGCAATAATTTCTTTGATAAAGTTAATTTAATGTTAATGTTAAAGTTAAAAGTTAAAGTTAATTTAATTTAATGGCTTATCCTGGGAGTGCCTATGTAGAACATTTAACCATAATGTAATAAAGGAAATGGGCAAAGAAGACTTATGAGACAGAAGGGCATCCAAGCTTTGACCTAAAGTGTAGGTAGACTGTTGTCAGGTGAAGCACAGAAATGACATCTTTGAAGGCCAAGAGAGATAAAAGTCAGCACAGTGTGCTCGGGCAAATGCAAATTGTAGAAGGGACCTGGATAAGATAGTGGTAGAGACATGTGATGCAAGTGAGAGAACCAAATATTATAAATGATTGGGAACCACGGTAAAGATTTTAGGCCACATCCTGATGGGGAGCCACTGAAGCTTTCAAAGGAAGAGAGAGAAGTGCCCAGGTTTGAATGCATTAAATAGGCTGGAGGGGGACTAAACAAACCGTTCTTATAATAATTCAGGAGACAGATGATGAAAGGCTGAACTAAAAATATATTTGGTGATGTTTAAAAGGTAGAACTGACCTGTAATACATTATGGGTTAAAACGTACAAGCAAAGGAAAAGGAGGTTGTGAAACTGGGCCGCGGGTTTTTAACTCAAGTAAGTACTTAAGATACGTATTTCCTCCTGAAATGAGAAGCAAATTCTTCTTGAGACATATGGAGTTTGAGGATTATATGAGATGGAGTTACTAACTTACTTTTAGATCTCTAAGACAGATTCAGTAGAGATGTGATCTAAAATATATTGATTTAAGACAGTAAATGGTAATTGAAAGAATGAGAAGCTCTCAAATGTAATAGGACCCTGAGAGATTGAAGGAAGTTCTTGGTGTGAATGGAAAAAGAGAGAGAAAAAGATGGACAGGAAGAGAGAGAGAGAAGGTACAGAAAGAGGATAAGTTCAGGAATTAAGGCTGGAAAAAATACGCAGGTCACAAGTGGAGTTTATAGCAGCCTTGATATTTAGTAGATTATGTCTTGTAATGGGAGGGCAGGAAAAAGAGATGATCATAAAGGTATTTTTAGGGTGATGTCAGCAAATAGAGGAACTACTATTTTCTCTGTCTTGCAGAAGCCTTTAACTGAACACTTTGAGGAAGGAGAGGTAAAGGTTTAAAAAGAATAGAGAACATTTGAAGTGTTCACTACAGAAAAAGGGGAACATAGCTGACCAAAAAAAAAACAGAGAAGAATTCCAAGAAAGCAATGAAGGATAGGTTAAATTTAGAGGAGATTGTTTCATATTTGCATAAATGTGCACATTTACTCAATTTTTCTCCAATGTGTACGCCACTATGAGCACAAGCACACACACAAAAAAGATGAGACAGTTGCCAGCTGGATGTAATAAAATGAGAAATTGTGAAAGAATTGTAAAAAATTCTGAAGTATTTACCAGTAAAGTCTCAACAGAATAAGGAAGAAAATGGAGAGAAATGAGGAGTAGGCTGTGGAAAATAATGGAAACATAAGACTAGGGGCTTAGTGGAGTTGAAGAATACGTACTTTGGGAAAAACTAAGATGGTTGAAAAGATGGGAGGTTGTGAATACAGAAAATGTTCTGAGCTTAAATTATCAGCAGCAGTGGGGATACGTCAAGTAACGAGAATCCCAGGTGTGCGACTAGGCCAGTGAGTTGCTGGAGAGGCAAGGAGCTGTAGTCACCAGAGAGGAAGCCAGCCGTGAACTGAGTACAAGGGCACTGAAAGTTTTATCCATTTATTTTTAAGTCCTCCATAATTATGATGAAATGGGGAGAGGAAAAAGAATGCAAGCCAAGCATTAAAGTCTGAATGAAATAAAGAGATGTGATCAAAGGGCACATAAATCTCAACACAATGAAGTGATAGAATGTGACAGACAAATGACAGTAAACTTTCAAAAATAAAGCTTTTAAAAATGTCTCCTTTAAAAAAACTTCCTCATGCTAGTGATTTCTTAAGAAATCATGATTTGTTATTAACCTAGCAATGAAAAAAATAACAATGACTCTACTTGAACCTAAATGATCTTTATCATTCCTTCTTTCTCCTCCTACCCTTCATATTATTATTTCTGTTCTGGAAATAAGACCTTTTTTTTTAAAAGATTTAATTTATTTATTTTTAGAGAGAGGAGAAAAGAGGGAGAAAGAGAGGGAGAGAAACATCAATGTGTGGTTGCCCCTCACATGCTCCCAACTGGGGACCTGGTCTGCAACCGAGGCACGTGCCCTGACTGAGAATTGAACCAGTGACCCTTTGGTTCACAGACTGGTGCTCAATCCACTGAGCCACATCAGCCAGGGCTTGGAAATAAGAACTTTTGATAGGAGTTCATTTCATACTGGACACTATTTTTTTCCAAGGGACTACCATGTCTTATATTGTTGCAGGTCAGAAGTTCCTGCAAAGTGATTGGCTAGGGAGGGAGCAGTGCTTAGGATAAATCCTTATGATAAATCCTTATGATACATAATATGAAAGCGAAGGAAGCAGCATTAGGTAGGGGGACAACTGAAGTTAAAATGGGGGTTGGATGACAGCCTTGGTGGACCCCATGACAGAACTCTGGAGCTAAAATGACTCATTAGAGGTGCCCAGACCTGGGCCTTTTTATCCGTTGTTATCAGTCACTTTATGTGAGCCATCCTGGAAGGGATTTAGATTTGGGCCAAACAGATGTCTGCCTCTGAGGCAGTCCCCGTGGCTGACAGCTGTTTTCAACACAATTCCAGCTCAGGCAGTGCTCCTCCAAGAGGGATCACTCAGAGCAAAAAGACCTATCTATCAAGTGTTATCACATCCATGTTTCAGGTAATGGGAATCATTAAAATGAGTGATCTTACGTCTTCTCTTCGCACAGAGCCTCTGGCAGTTAAGTTATTGATACCCTCTATCATAAGTGGATGGGGTCATTCATTTGCTAAAGTATAAATACGTTATGCTAAATGTCACAAAAACACCAATGTTATACTTTGAAGTAAAACTTTCAAAGGCTTATTTGTCATGCCTTACACCTGATGAGTTAAAATTGGCTTGAGATTAATGATTTGTAGCAAATGTACCATGGAGAATGAGTAAAGATGCTACACAGACTCAATAAGTTCTATAAACTGAATGGAACACCGGAGATTAATACAGTCCTATGGAGTGATGAAGAACCACAAACAGGAGTTATAATTATGTTGTTTTTCATTTGTATAATCAAAATTTCTGTGATTAACTTTTTATCTTTCTTACTTTTTCCAAATGTAAGCTTTTTAATCTTCCAATTAAGATATTCTTAGTGACTAAGCAAAGAAGTAATTACTGGCAAGCAAAAAATAATTAAGGAATAGAGTATGTCTTGAAAACTGCCATTTAGAAGATTTATTTTCAATATGCATTATTTCTTTTGTGAACATGTTATGAGATACTTATGATTAAAAGTAATATTGGTAACATTTATAATAATTTTATGTTAATAAAAATGTCAAAGAAAACTCTACAGGCTTGATTATCTAAAACATTTTACAGTTGGTTATGCTGGAGAAGATCATTTCTAACAAAAATGAATGAATCAATCAGACTCTAATATACCAAAAGTATTGGAAGCTAGGATGCTATGGAAAAGAAACTTTGAAATAATGATTTGAAGTTCAAAGGTGAATTATTTAAACAAACCTGCAAACCTGAACACTGATGTTGGCAAATATAGATAGCTATGCTACCCTTCTATCCCTGACCCGAAATTACTCTGAGAGTCAAATAATCTTGGAACGTTGCTTCTGAAGTTGTACTGCTGTCATTAGCTTGACTTTATGTTTGGGGTCATCATCAATTCCACCACAAAACTGATGTTTTTGAGTGAGTGTAAATGGTGCAGGTTGACGAAAAGCCTGATGTAGCTTCCTAACACATGTCCCTACCTCTAGTTTTGCTTATGTCCGTTCTTAGATGGCTTACGGTCATTTCAGTTTTTAATTTATTTCTTCACTTATTCATTCATTCTCTGTGCAGGGTGTCAACTAAACTCTAGAACTATGCTTTCCAATTACAGTAGCCCTATGTAGCAATCTAAATTAATCAAAAATAAATAAAATTTAAAATTCAGTTCAAGCCACACTAGCCTCATTTCAAGTGCTGAGTAGCCGCATGGGACTAGGGACTATTTATTGCCAAGCACAGACAGCAAACATTTCCATTATCAGAAAAGGACCTGTAGGGGAGGCCTGTTCTTGTGCCTACTAATGCAGAGATAAAAGTTGAAATCTCTCCCATGAAGGAGATCACAGACCAGTAGAAGAAAATATGATACAGGCATCTTCAAAGTACTCTTGGGTAACAGAGAAAAATCACCTAAATGATTCTGGAAAGGGATATGGAATCAATAAAATTATGGCTGAACTGGATTTAGTTGGCAGCTCAGAGGCTGAGGAGAAGGCATTTCAGGCACAGGGAATATTGTTCATAATGCTCATGGACAAGAACAACAACAACAAAAAATGATACTTTCAGGGACTTGCAAATAATGTGAAGTGGTTAGAATGTAAACTGATCTTGGATGAGGTTTTTTTTTCCAACAAGCCTTGTGGATGCGCATGTGTGTATGTGTGCTTCAGCTACAAAAGGGGAATAAAAATACCTAGTTCTTACAGTTGATGTTAAAATTTAGCTTTTTAATATGTGATGCACTTAGAATAGCTCCTGACACTAGCAAGAATTTATAAATATTAACAATTAGTATTATCAGCATTATTATGATTTTAGAAGATTGGAAGTGTTGGAGTCATTAAAGGGTTAGAAACAGAGGTACATTTATGATCAGAAAACCACACTAAGTGATATTTAGGAAAGCATTGAACTTAAAATGTTTTGACACTTCCGTTTCCTTTTTCTGTGCAAGTGGCAAGAAAAGCGGGGCACCGCTTCTAGAACAACTATGGGTATGTGTGGGGATGGGGTGGATCACAAGCTATGAAGGAGAAATGAAAATTAGTTTAGAGTACACAGAGCCAGAATATTTTTTGATTTTTGCATGTGTGTGTGTTTTTAACTTAAAATTGTTTTTTGAACTTGGTAAGTAAAACATCAGAAAATAAACCCATGCTTTTTTTTTTTCCCCTGGCCCAATGGAATCAAGGTTTAAAAACTGCCAAGAATACTCTAAGACAGACTGTTCTTATAAGAATTCCAGTTGACTTTTCCAGACTTAAAAAGTTTTGGTGGTTTGGCTAGGAGTCAACCAAGAATCAAGCAACTTAAATGTTTATTCAGACTGAACTTTTGACCCACTTCATGTTCTTGTGCTACTACACCCTGACAGAAACAAATAATTTCTTTCTTTAAATTAAGATAAGTATCATAATATAGTTTAATTTTTTAAATTAATTTCTTATATTAAACTGTGAGAGTATTGTGATTTTACATTATTCTGTAGCAGTTTTAAAGTGACCAATTGAATTCATTATTTTGTTCATTGATATAACTTCAATAACACATGAAAGTGTTCTTTTCTCAAGAACCATGTATTATAAAAGTTGGTGAGTTTTATTTTTGGTAATTACAATGAAGCAGTTAGTTTTATTGTGATGCACTGAATACCTGATGATTCTAATTTTATACTATTAAACTATAATAATTATAAATTATTATAATTACAAATTTTAAACTATTTAAGGAGGTAAAAAGGGCTTGGAATTTTTTCTTTGCCAAAATTCTTGGCAATAATTTTATATATTATATCGTAGTTGAGGTTACCTTTTAATTATTTCAATCAAGATCCCCCAGGTCACTGTCAAGAACCTATAAATCAGAATCTGCAGGATATAGAACCTTTTTCTGGGCAATTTGTTTTTATTTTTTTATTTTTTAAGTATATTTTATTGATTATGCTATTACAATAGCCCCGTTTTTTCCCCCTTTACTCCCCTCCACACTGTGCCACACCTTCCCCCAGCATTCGCCCCTCCTTAGTTCATGTCCATGGGTGGTACATATAAGTTCTTTGGTTTCTCCCTTTCCTATACTATTCTTAACCTCCCCCTGTTTATTTTGTCCCTATCAATTATGCTTCTTATTCCCTGTACTTTCTCCCACATTGTCCCCCTCACCCTCCCTGCTGATAACCCTCCATGTGAGCTCCATTTCTGTGATTCTATTCCTGTTCTAGTTGTTTGCTTAGTTTGTTTTTGTTTTCATGCTTATTTTTTAGGTTCACTTGTTGATAGTTATGAGTGTGTTATCAATTTACTGTTCATAGTTTTGACCTTCTTTGTCTTAGATAAGTCCCTTTAACATTTCATATAATAAGGGCTTGGTGATAATGAACTCCTTTAGCTTTACCTTACCTGGTAATCACTTTCTCTGCCATTCCACTCTAAATGATAGTTTTGCTAGACTGAGTAATCTAGATTGTAGATTCTTTTTTCTCATGACTGAATACTTCTTTCCAGACCCTTCTTGCCTGTAAGGTTTCTCTTGAGAAATCAGCTAATACTCTTATGGGAACTCCTTTGTAGGTAACTGTCTCCTTTTCTCTTGCTGCTTTTAAGATTCTCTCCTTGTCTTTAATCTTGGGTAATGTAGTTATGATAAGTCTTCGTGTGCTCCTCCTTGGGTCCCACTTCTTTGGGATTCTCTGAGCTTCCTGGACTTGCATGTCTATTTCCTTTGTCAGATTGGGGAAGTTTTCTTTCCTTATTTTTTCAAATAAGTTTTAAATTTCTTGCTCTTGCTCTTCCTCTTCCCCTTGTGGCACCCCTATGATTTGGATGTTGGAACATTTTAAGTTGTCCTAGGGATTCCTAAGCCTCTCTTCATTTTTAAAAAAATTCTTATTTCTTCACTTTGTTCCAGTTGAATGTTTATTTCTTCCTTCAGTTTCAAATCTTTGATTTGAGACCCAGTTTCTTTCTCTTCACTGTGGTTCCCTGTATATTTTTCTTATTTCATTTTATGTAGCCTTCACTTCTTCCTTTTTTGTGTGTCTATACTCAATAATTTCTGTGAGCATCCTAATTACCAGTGTTATGAACTCTCTGCATCTGATAGGTTGGCTATCTCCTTGTCACTTAGTTCTTTTTCTGGAGTTTTGATCTGTTCTTTCATTTGGGCTGTATTTCTTTGTCTCAGTATACCTATTAGGTTGAAAGGGGTGGAGCCTTGGGTATTTCATAAGGCGGGGCAACACGCTTCCCTGGATTGTGACTCTGTAAGTGGGAAAGGGGTCAGAGAGGGAACAGTGCTGCTTGCTGGTCTCTCGCCCCTCTTTCACTCCCTTTGCCTGCTACCAATGAGCAAATTAGGCCCTCCTGGTGCTGATTCCCAGGCGGGTGGGTTTGTGTATGTTCCAAAACTTCATGGGCCCCTCCAACGAACTCTCCTGTGAGACTGGGAGTTTTCCCCACTGCCACTGCCCCCATATGTTTTTACAGCCAGAGATTTTGAGACCTTATTTACCCTCTCTGGAACCCTGGTTTATGTGGCCTGTCTTGCTTCCTAGTTGTTCCTCCAGGTTTATCCATATGCGAATGTGGGACCACCTGGTCCACCAGCCACTGCCTTGCTGCGTATCCTCTGTGCCCTAACTGCCTGCCTCTGCGCCTCCTACCAGTCTGGACAAATGTTTCTTCTTTAACTCCTTGGCTGTTGGGCTTCATGCTGTTCAATTTTCTGGCAGTTCTGGTTATTTTTTGTTTTTAAGTTGGTTGTCCTGTTTTGGTTGTGCAAGGAAGCAAAATATGTCTTACCTATGCCTCTATCTTGACCAGGCTGGGTAATTTTTAAAAACTGCCACAAGTAAAAGCGATGGGCACCCTTTTGGAGCAATAATTTTAACACTAAGAAACTGATACCATATCTAGGTGATACAGGGAGCACTAAAAACTATTATCATAAATACATAAGATAAAATTGAAACAAATATTTGTGCATGTCTTAATCTTAATGCAATTTATATAATAAAATAATATGTATTTCAAAATATAAACCTTAGACAATAGTAACTGAGATGGTATATGACGTTAATATACCTTGCACTTATAATGAATATGTTTGGATTGGTGAGAAACAAGACAACGTTCATCTGAGTGTTGACTTTTTAAGTTCTTAATATTTTAAAATAAATGAGCATAAATGAAAACTAATTGTGAATTTAAAATTTTAAAATACAGAATGATAGAGGGTTGTTGTGCGGATTCAATCGTCCCAAGCAGTATTGATTTCATTACCCCAAACAGTAATATTTTGTAGTTTTGAGCAAAATAAATAATTAATTGCTCTCAATATATAGTGACTATGTTCTGAAAAAATTTAAAATGTTAAAAAACATTTTATGTTTACATCTAAATGTTCTCTAATCATTATAAATATATTTCATCTATATGAATTGGAATATGTTGTTTTTTGAAAGTCCTGTGGGAAATGGGATAAAAATTTTGTGGAAATATCTTGAGCATTGAAATGATTATCTCTGGTACTATATCACTAAATGGCAGAGTTATCCCTCCTTATCATTTGTCTTACCTGAAAAGACCGCACAATTTTCCAAAATGTCTCAGGGAGCTAGGACTACCTAGATTACCTTTTCAGAAGTAATGCTAACCTGGCTATAGATTTTCATGTACACTTTTTCCTAGTAACCAACACTAACGTCAATATTTTCCCTGGGATACTTGGGAAGTTTCTGCTAAGTTGGGAAGTGTCAAACCAGATGACCGACCTCCAGATTGCAAATTATCCTGACCTGATGCAACTGATACAGTAGATGCTATTGGAGACCTACTCTATCCCTTGGGTACCCACAGTTCCCAGGTATGTCAGTGTCCTTCTTTCTGCTGGAGAGCTTTCTCTAGACCCGCACACTTTGCAGGTTGAAAATGACCTAGATTAGGTTCTTAGTGATCATCACTAGTTCATTGATACTAGTGAATTGAAGGATAAATGTCCTAACTTTCTTTAATCTTGAATCAGACAATTGACATGTAGCAGAGGTTTCCCTCAAATGTAAACCTCAGTTACCTTCAGTGGTGACCTGGGTAATTAAAGCACCTTTTAAAATTGTATTTCTTTCCCTATTTTACGGTCTTCTTGCTCCTTTACAGATCTTCCCTGTAGCTAACTTACAATCAAATCTTTTGGTTGGTGCATGAATCTAGGGAACTCAGCTTAAAACAGTTGGTAGAGCATGGGATTCTGGAATTGGATCACTTGCTATTCAGATGTCGACCGGGACCCCCTTGCTAGTGGTAACTGGGATGATAATAGCATATTTTGCTGGATATAATGCGCTCCCTTGAATAATGTGTACCCACATTTTTGGCTAAACTTTCAGGAAAAAATCTTTTGTTTTAATTTTTTAATTCAATTATTTATTTTTTTTGTATTTAGAAACAAAATCAGTTATTGTATTTCAGGGTATTATTTTGCATATGGATATTGTTATTGCTTTCTAGGGTTATACTTTTAACAGAAAGCATTAAAAAAATTATATAGATACAGAATTAGTACTACCCATGTATAATGTACATCTTTATCTTTCCCTCAAAAATCTGGGCAAAAAAGTGTGCACTGTACATGGCAAAGTATGGTAATTCATAGCATTTTGTAAAATACAATGAGTAACTTGGATTAGGATTGAACACAGTCGGAATGTTAGCAGTGGAGAAGCCCTAGTGCTTGAAAGAATGAGTGTGATGCTTATTATACAGGTGGTGTTGGTGATCATTAGCATCACAGAAGTCTTTAAGGAAGAAAGGAACAGATGTCGATTAGTACACCAAGTAAGTCAGAGTATAGTGTGAAACCCAGAAAGTGTCCTTGGTGGAATTTCAGAAAGCCCTTATCTCCCGTAGCTTGGAGGTAAGGGTGTGTTGAAAATCAGGGTCTTTAATGTAAGAGGTGCTGACCACAAAGGAAGCTGACTTCACAGACATAACGGACATCCCATACTGAAGCCTGAGCCCAGATGAGGAAGGGATGACAATCCGAGGCCAGGATATTTGGGTAGAGATGCCAGAGAGCTTTAAATCCCTAAATATCTATCAAGACTCTAATCAGGCTGGGAGGAGTGCATCCTTTTTACTGGAGGGTTTCAGCCTCATGCTTCTTGGAGATTATGAAAAGCCTCACTAAAATTAATGCCTGAAAAAATGATCCCCCTTTGATGCATCTTTACCTCCACCCACTGCTTCTGGACCAATAGTCCCACCAGGTCACAAGTGGAAAATACAGTTCCTCCTAAGGAAAGAAGGTTATGCACAAAGGACCTACAGGTCCTGGTTCATATGTACTGCCAAGAACCTGAAGAACATACTAAAGAATGGATTTTGTAGGTGCAGGACAGGGAAGGTGAAATAAAGGCTGATCAGAAACTGTTCATATAGAGGCATTCAATCATCCATTCAGAATATAATCATGCGTTAAGAATACAGGAGATACCCCTAATAGGTTTGAAGAAATTGTTCCTTAAAACTTATAAGCACCAAGTAAATGAGGCAGAGATGTCAGAGCTGCTTAACAGAGTATCGAGAAAGCAGGCAGAAGACTCAGAAAAGTGAGCATGTTAAAACAGATTTATTACAGGAGACCAGAAAAATCACCAGTTTACAATGTAGTAGGTAGGAAGGCACAGGAAACAGTTTGTTCCCTGGCGAAATAAGAATTAAGTTGGTGGAGTGACATCATCTTCATTGAGAAAATCAATAGCAGCTGACCCCTGTACTGTCTTTATTTTATAAACTATTTTAATGGAAACAAAGCCAGGACTTAATCTGCTTGCTGAGGTAGCAATGTGAATGAACAGGTGGTTATTATTTAGAATTAAATATCAAAATGTCAGAGATGTTCCAGAAACATTTTAATGTTTTAAACAGTTTTAAATCTATACCAAAAAGCCATTATTTATTGATTCTAAATAATAAAATTAAGTGTCTTACTCAGATAAATCAGACTAAATATTTTAAATAATGTAAGTCAATTATCTAAAAATATATGATGACTTAGGACATATTTTTACAAAAATGAAAGCAGGTTAAGAAACTAAAAAAAAAAAAAAAGAATTATAACCAAGGAAATATTTTCCAAAATGTGTTAATTGAAGATAATTTTTGCAAAATAGATTTCATAAATGCCCATATATCTATAGAGTATTACACATTCAAAATATATTTTTAAGGCATATAGATGAATTACAGATACCAATAAATTTTATGTAATGATTTATACATGGAGATTCTGAGTTTTTTCATTACTCTGACAAGAATCTGTTAATTACCTCTTGATCCATTCTTTTTTATTCAATAGAACCTGATTATATAGATTTTTTTCTTATTTAACCCTCACACTATCCCAACGATATAGGTATTATTATGGTGAAAAATTTAGAAACAGAAAATATGGCTAAGAAGGATGAAAAAATTTTCTTAAGATCATGTAGCTGGCTAGTGACTAAACTGGGAGTTGAATTTATGTAATCTGACTCCGGTGTCAGCACATTTAGCTATTTATTACGGTTATAAAAGTACCTATTCAATGAGATAATGCCTATGTTATCCATTGAGGACAGGTAACTGTGCACTGCACTTATTTATAGGGCTACCAGCAGTTGGAGCCAACTCAGCGTCACATAACAAACAGGTTACACTTTCCAAACTACTGGAGTAGAAAAATTCTTCAAACAGCAATTTCATATGGCTTGTATGCTAAATTTTTCAACTTGTGTTTCAAATCACATAAATTTGACTTCCAGATTGAAACAAACCCAATCAACTACCAGAGCCCAGAGGACCATTGTTACCACCGCAGAGTCTTCCCTTTCCTGTAGACCTATAATCAAAATGCCTTAGGTCCTTTCATGTTTCTGTTTATTGATGCTTTCCTGCTTTATTATCACCCACTGGCTTTGTTTAACATCCTGCCATTTCTCTTGTATCAATCAATTATACATATATATGTATTAGAGCTGAAATAGGAAAAATACCATTGTTCCGTGCCACCCTTATGCTTGAAAATCGCGAGGACTTCTGAAACAAGTCCCCACTTCCCAACCTGCTGTGAGGACCTGGAGGTCTCCTCCATCGTACTCGCACTGTATCCCCACCTGCTCTCCCCCAGGGTGCTGATGTCTGCCGCAGGCACCAGGTGTAGCAACACTGAGGTTCATATTTTAACACACAGCTTTCATTTCCAGATGCATACTTTAAAAAAAAAATTATTCTCTGGGCAAATGATAGTTAACAAATATTTATTGATTGATCAATGTTTTCACAACTTAAATTTGTTCCTTTGCAACTGTACATCAGAATCACACTGGAAGACTTGTTAAATCACAATTGGCTGGGCCCCATCCCCAGAATTTTTGATTGAGTAGGACTGGGGCACAGTCTGATAGCCTGTTTTTCAAACAAGTTTCCAGATGATATAGAAGCTGCTGAAACAGGAACCATGATTTGAAAACTACTGGCCTAGGCTATTAACTGATAAATATAACAATGTATCATTAAAAGCATAACACCCCTGTCCTCAGTATTTCTTTTCCTCTTCAGTTTTTAAAATTTAATATATATTGATATAATATCAGGAGAAAAAATACAACACACTTGCTTTCTGTTATTTTGATTTTAGATTACCTGCCTCATTACATATAAATATTGTACTTTTTTGTGAACTATTAGATCTGTGGATTTACCTGCACTATTTTGATAATGCTAGTAACTGAGGTCTTATTTTTTCTTACTTAACAATAAAAAATGTTTTACTCAATTTCAATAAAACTTCTTTCTTCCTTGGTTACAAAAAGAGCATGTCTAGATAAAGGTCATTTATCAGAACCATTTACCAATTCTTATTCATTCCCTACCACTGAGAGAAATCTGCAAGTAGAATGGACTGTTATATCTCTTAGGACTTTCTCAGAGGTACAAAGGCAAGTCACAATAATGCGTAAATGAATGTGTAGCAGAAATGACCTCAAGTCATATTAAGAAAATTATCTGCCCCAAGATTTTTTTCCTGGCTAATGTACCAAATTCATGAAACTTCTTGTCATCTATTTTTATTAAAATTAATAAATAGAAATTGTTAAGTTCCTGTTAATCTCTAAGGAAACCATCTTCAGACAGCAAAGCTATCTGGCAGGTGGCAAATACACACATTTTAACACTATTCCTGGAAAGGCTATATCTGGCATCTGTTATTTATGTTTGTTTTTATTTTCCACATATGTTAAGATTACTTTACATGTAACATTGTAAATATCCCAAAGGTTTTTATCTTACTAGCTCCACCTGGAGTAAAGAGAGTTTGCCAAGGAAGTTGGCAAACTCAGAGCCTTGATTTACGCAAACACTGGAATCTGAGATTCGTTTATCTATATTTTAATATACAACACATGCTTAGTCATAGAATAGGAAGAAAAAATTTAAAGAAACTAATAAATTCATATACAGTATATACCTCAATTTCATAATGAAGCATGTTCAAAGCTTCTGTACAAACATATGTTGAATACCAGTTACCAAAATATCATCAAAACAACCTATTGAAAAGATAAAACTGAGGTTAATGCGCATTGTTGTGGAGAAGAATGCCACCTTAACAGCCAGAGAAGGGAGAACAAGGACTAGATAGATTTTGAAGTCTCTCGTAAGGCAAGTCTTTCAGTGTGGAAATTTGGTTGAGACTGGCTAAGGATCAGGATAGAACAGTTTAGCTTAGAGGACACAACGAGGTGAAGATTTTGAGGTAAGGAGTCTAAGAAGTCTTGGAGTGTAAATTTTTGTTTGGTTCTTTTCTAGTGAAGAGTTGATGGGTCTCTCAGAAAGTTCCTAGGATAAATAATAACATCACTGAAGATTTTTATCTTCCCGGCCAAGTATTTTATGGGATTGTAAGGTTAAATTGATTAACAGAAAAATACTAAAACCATGTTAACGTAGAGTAGGCTGTGCAGCTGTCTTGATTCTCAAACTACTGCTAAATGAAGGATGACTCTCCATTCAAATAGAATATTATCTCTGAACTGGCAATTAATCTTTGCCTTTAGGAGTCTGCCTGTCTCTAGGGCAGAGTATGATATGAAGAGTGGATCCCATGGTCATGGGCCCCTTACAATTCTGTTTTTGTTATGTGGGTTCTTTGGTCAAATAATATTTGTATAAGATTCCAAGTCTGTGATCAACTATTCTGTAATCCATTGATAGGAGTGCTGGCTGATGCTCTATGGGAAGATTAATCATTTTTCTTAGGACAAACTACTGAAACTTCCAAGGTAGAAGGAAGCTAATATGATTGACTTGCACCCGGGGGACAAAGTTGGTCTCCTTAAGGAATACTACTATATTTGGGACTCCATGTTAGTTTTTGTTAGGGGGGATTCAACATTCAGGGGCATCAGTAGCTCAATCAGCTTTGGTTAAGTAAGAGTTCATGCTGTAAGGTCCATGTGTAGCATCAATCTTTCTCCATGTTGTCAGTCTGTCATGTGCCCATTGTGCCAGTTTCATGGTGACTGATGCATGAAGGCTGGTTAATAGAACAGGACAAGCCATTTTGTTTATCTGGTCATTTAGTGCCACTTTCCTGATGAAGACATTCTGGTAAATGTTAATGTGTGACACAGAAATTTTCATACTTTGCGTCTGTAGCCAACTATGGATGCAGCTATCTATCTACATCTCTCGACTCTAGAATTCCCTGTCTCAAATTTTCCATTCCTTTACCCTCTGGGCCACTCACAAAAAACAAAGCCATTGATTACCACCCAGAAATCTATATATATTCACCTTAAGTCACTTCTACACTGAGTGGGTGACCACATACCCCATAACTCTTTCCACTGTCCATCAAGGTCACTCATGTGACTATAATGCAGCAGCCATTCATATTTGGCTGACATCCATATATGCAGCCAACATATGTAAACCAAGCTTGATCTTTTCATTCTTTCTTCAACTGTTTGTATAGACCCCCTTCTGACTACAGGTACCAGCAAAGGGAAGGGCTTTGCAGCTTTGGTGTGGTATATGAAAACCCTGGGCACCTGCTCATATAGTTTATTAGTGCATTCTTTTCCTACTTAGACTAGATCTTGACTGTACCATTTCACAATATATTGCTTTTGGTCCTGTCCGATATGTTTCGATCCCGAGGATAAAACAAACATAGCTCACAAAGGGCATTTCTAGATACATGATCAAATGTTTTGTGTCCACTAAGGCCTAATAACAGGCCAGGAGCTGTTTCTCTGGTTTCTCAGAAAGCATATAACTCCTCACTCTCATTACATAATCTCACTCTAAATGCCAGGGCACTGCATTGTAATTCTCCCTCTCAGGCTCCTTTCATGCTCCTTTCTTAACATCACTTTAGCAAATTACTACAAACAGTGGCTAGACAATACAAACAATCTATTACTCCAGAAGTTAGAATCCAAAATCAATCTCACTACTCTCGAACCCAGGTATCAGCACGGTGGGTTGTCTTTGAGGCTCCAGGGCACAATCCATTTCCTAGTCTTTGTCAGCCTGCCTATTGTCCTGGGCCTATGGACCTTTATTCTTTTGTCAAAGCCATCCGCATCGCATCTTCACATTTCTCTCCTTCTCTTCCGCTGCCATCATCATCACATTACCTTCTGCTTTTCTCAGCCAAATATTCCTTTTCCTCCTTTTTATAAGGGCACTTGTGATTATATTTAGGGCCTGCCCACAGAATCTAGTGTAATTTACCATTTCATGATCCTCAATTTAATCACATCTACAAAGTACTTTTTTTCCATATAAGGTAACTAACATTCACAGATTCTAGGGGTTAACACATGGATATATTTGGGGCCATTATTCAGCCTAACATAGTTAGCTATGGGTAAAGTTGTTCAATAGGCTTCTTCACTATCATCTACTGAAGTTTCTGCTCATGAAATTTGATTAATCTGTAGCCATTTTTTAAATTGAGAGATATGCCCTCTAACTAAACACAACTCAGTGAACTAAAGGAAAGAAAACAAATGCAAAATGTTGGGTATATATGGATGGAAAAATAGTTTAAAAGTATCACTCTTAGTTGACATTTTAATTTATTGCCTTTAGAAAAAAGTATAAAAAAATAAGGTGAATAGTTGTGAGTCATTTTCCTCGAGCCACAAAATAAATTTGTTATTAGCATCCTAATTAGTAGTTAATGATAAAGTGCTCAATATCCTTTTTTTATTTTTAGTAATTAATTTTCCTGATGTAATTATAAATTTATCCTTCATAATGTTCTCTAATAGTATGTGAAATTGTTATATATTGTGCTAAGTACAGAAAGGCTAAATATTAGTATAAAATACATATTAAGACTGGCAATCTAAAAAGACAACAATAACATACTAAAGTCCCTCAGGATTTGAAATAGCATTAAATTTATATTCAAATATTAGTGAAGTCATTGTTAATGAGAAGACACATAAAAAAGAGTTTCTGTAAATTATATGTCAGTTGAGCATATGTTTGGAGTTTCAGACTAAAGCCACTACACATGAATTATTAGTTCACATTAACATTGAATATCTATTATGTACTCTAAAGATACAACTGAAATGAATGAAAAAACAAATGCACGCAGAAACATGTTTCCTTGCATAAAGAGACATATTTTGTATTTTAAGTCTGCAGAACTATAATACTTTCTCACATATACCTCTAATGATTTCGAGATTGCTAAAATATGGTTCATTCTTGGAAATGAAGTGGTGAAAAAGAGCACAAAAAAGACAAATTATGAAAGTCGGTTATTATTTTCTATTGAATAAGTGAATGAATTAATATCAGTTTAAAAGAATTTATTTTTCACTTTCATGTGAACAAAAGGAAACATATTTATTTATTTATTTCTTACTTAGAGTTACAGTTTCCATAATTAAACACTGTTTCACTCTACTGGCAAACATTAACATTTTAAACTTCATAGGATGCATCATTTGGTTTCATAGTGACCTAGTATTCTATAAATAGCATGGGATAGACAGCTAGCAGGTCGCCAGATCCATTTTCTTTTTAATTTTGAACAATTGAACTACTTTTTTAACTTTCTTTTGGTTAGATGTAGTCATATGATTCAGTACAGTCAATGGAATGTGAGCAGAGGTATACCGCATCCCAGACTTCAACATGGAATTCTTTATAACTTTCCTCTTTAGCTGGTTTTACTGCAGATGACAAACTGATCTTGAAAACCATATCTCCATGGTGGCAGAGCAGCAAAACGGGAGGGATATATGTTCTAACTTAGAAAAAAGCGATTCACTGATTAGGATTTTAGGAAAAGAGAAATAAACTACTATCTTGTTTATTAAGTCATCATACACTTACTTATCACTGCAGCTACTATTACACTAAGTGGAATAATTTCTTGCTTGAAATAAAAAAAAAAGCATGTCTAAAAAAAATTAGGCTGAACCAACTGGCTATAAATTATGCATTTTTCTCGGAAGATATATGTTTCCTTTTATTTTTATAAATGGGTTGAAGTTAACAAACATTAATAACTTTCTGAGATCAAGAACATCAAAAGTAATTTTGGACAAAAAAACCAGAGCAAGATGAAGAGAAAATATAGAGACTACAGAACTTTTTATAAGCTGCTGGAGGTTAGTAATTATTTATTAAAACAATAAACCTACCTCATAACCTTCTCAAAACTGTTTGCACAGGAAGTCCTAACAGTACTAGCCTGGGGTTATTAATTTAGAATTCACCACCCTGAACTTATTTTCTATCTCAAGTTAATATTATCAGACTCTACCTGGCAGAAAAAAAAGCTATCCTAATGTGTAAGTACACATAGACTATTTTAGTAGCCTTAATTCTTATCAACCAAGCTTCTAACCAGTGAAATAAGGTTCCTTGGCTTAATCTCAAGTGTACTTGAAATGTTAAAAAACATTTATAAAAAGGTATTTTCAGGAAAAACACCATAGGATGTACACTTTCCAGCACACAAAAGTAAATTTCAAAGATCACAGCTATGAATCGGCAGAGACTGACAAAAGTATCAGATATTGTAAGCATGCAAGCCCAGATAAGGTAGGCACGATGCATCCCCTATTCCTCAAAAAGCTTGTTTTTTTATAAAGCTTTTGTAAAAACTTGAATTATAACAATATCAATTCTCCTGGGCTATTTCTAAGAGGAATAAATGTAATACAGCATTACTCTCTATTGCTCAAGCGGAAAAAAATATTTCTGTTGTCTAGAGGTCTGCCATTTATACTCTCAGAGATGATTAAACAAATGGATATAAATAAATAAGCAACAAAGAAAAAGGGTTAACATAATTATATCTAAAGGAAGAAGTTAATACAGTCTTCAACATGATTTCCCAAAGATTTTGCAAAGTACTGATTTAGTCTTTTGAAAGTTGCCATTAACAACTTCACTAGGGATGTGCTAATCCCACCGCCTGGCAGATGGAATGCTAATGCTTTGGCAACTGGCAGAGAAGGATCCTCAACAAATTGCTTGTTACTTCACTGCGATTTTGAAACATCCTCTGGAGAATAACTGTCATCATACTCCTTAATGTTACATTATAACTCATAGATTCTGACACTGTTATTTAGCTGAAGCAGCAGGTTATTTGCCAGACTGCTGTGACTGTTTTCTCTCTTGGAGAATTCAAAAAAAAAAAAAAAGAAAGAAAGAAAGAAAGAAACCACCCAAATTGATTAGGTAAATAAGCTACAGTGCGAAACAGATCTTATCCCTCTATTGATGATTGACTCTGTCTGCAAATTATTTTATGTTTGTTTTTAATCAAGACCAGGTCTTTCAATTTACCACAATGGGTTGTATATTTACCCAAGTGGTGGCTCTATGACATACCTTTCTAAATCATCTATGGCAAAGTATCAATGTCCAATGAGCTGATTATTCAGGAGGAGCAGCTGTTTCAATTATCTAGCAGGTCTAATTAGTTAATATGTGTGACTGTGCTGGCTTCGCACAATATAAGCACATTCTGGTTGCTCAATAATAAATTATGAGTACTGGAAATAGCAAAACGAAGAGGGCATTATTGGGGCAGCTGATTACTTGAAGAGATATTTTAGGCAAATTCCACACTAATCACAACATGCATATACAAAGACAGGAAGGAAAGGACAAGAACGCTTCCAGGTTAATGGAAGCGTTATGGAAGCCAGCAGTATGCGGGAGTCAGCTCCTACCAGCTTGTGAGAGCTGTTAAATTTCCAGGAATTTTTTGAACCAGTTATTGAATACAGCCATTATTAAAAATAAATTACATAAATTTACATCGAAATAATTATACTAAAATTGTAATAATACCCAAAAGTTATCACTTTCTAATGGTTTTACCACATTTAACTCTTATTCTCTTAGACTTATTTATGTCGATTATATCTGTAGGGTAGAAATACTGTAATGATATTCAACTGTGTGTGCATTTCTTCTGAACTCTGCCCTCAGTGATGACTCGCGGAGAGCTTGAAATTGGCTATAGAGAGTGTGTTTACACCATGAACATATGCAAATGCTACAGTTCAGTATTTAGATATTTGAAGATAACATCATTCTGTTGCAAATCTGTTTCAGGCATCTACCAGCAACTATAGAATCTATGTGCTAAATTCTGAGTAGGCAAATACATGGAAATTCCTATATGTCACAAAAGTTATAACAATCACATTATATTGTTGAATTTACTACAGAAATTATTTTGAAGGACATTCAGATAACTGCATGTTTATTTGAACACACATTCTAGTTGTAATTTTATGTTATAACTATTGTTTGAAAACAAGAGCAAGTCCAATTGAAGGTAAAAGTTGCATTTGGAATACAAATAAAACACACTGCATTTCACAAGCCATAGTAATAACAACCTTGTTTTATAATGACAAAATGTTCATTAAAATATAGCAGGGTAACTTAAACAGCCAAAATTGACAATATTGAAATATCATTTGAGGCAATACTTCTCTAACAGCCACAGATAAAATTATTCAAGCTTTACTACTGAGCAATTCTTTTTTCAAGGAACAACTATGGTTCTAAATTCTGTGCGTTGAGCTTGTACGAAATCTAAATTTCTTCAAAATTCTCTTTGAATATTGTTCTAAAAAGTTGATTTATTTTGGTATTATTCTGACAGCCTGTTAGCTATCATCTCTCTGTCTATAGCTAGGAAAGAGAGAACTATATTGGTGTCTTCCTGTTAAGTTTAGTTATCAGCCTGCCACATAGAATTGAGCTCACTGCCCTTCCCTTGAGGCATAGAAGCCCCTTGTTAGGCTGGTCTAGTCTACCACTACAAGGGGCACTGTCCCTTCCAACCCTTCCCCCACCTTGCTCTTCTGACAACGGGTTGCTGGATCATTTCTTAGCAACCTTCCTTCAGTACTCTGTTTGGGTCTCTTCAATTTCAAAATTAATACCCAACTAACCTTGCCAATACTATGATTTTTTTTTCTCCAAGATAATTTGCACCTCAGTTAAAGATAACCACTCAGGTGGCTGCTTTACACTGTACATCACTCTCTTCTTTTGTCCTTTTTCTTTGGCTACTAACAGAATTTTTACATTGTTCTTATTCTTTACCTTAGCTATTTTATGAAGCAATTGCTGCAGACTAGAATCAACTTTGAGGCAATTTTAAGGGTTCAGGCTTTTTCCACATTTAAAACTAAGAATATATAGTAGCCAATTTTCAAATATTAAAAGAAGCATTGTCCTCCAAAAAATCTTTTACAAAACAAATTTAAAAAACAATTATTGTTTGTGCTCTTTTTAAATAATTATAACAATGTTGGGTATTAATAATAAATGAATTTGCTCTAATTCAATTCACTGACAATGAAATCATACTTTCATTCCCCTCCCCTCTTTTTATTCCAACTTTACACACTGCATCCAGACAGTCTACTCTTTAGAGAAGACAACATTGTTTCAGTGCAGTGTTATTTTGAAACCAGAAATAGGAATGCAAAACAACTCTATTTAATATGGATTGTCAAAACAACATCTGGTTTTGACAGATTATGCTTAAATTGCTGATTGTTCAGCATCTGAAAGTACTCCCTGCTTAGTTCATTTTTGTTTTTTTCCAAACATGAACTTTGCTGCTAAAATTTAGCATAAATAAACAAAATCCATTCTCTTCTGGCCTTTTAAAATATGAATGTTTTCCAAAGATGCTTAAATGGGAGAAGAAGGACTCCAGCTCATGTATCTCCTATGAGAACTTAAACTCTTTGGGTTCCAGATTTGGAAATCTGATTTTTTCTTGATGGATAAATTTAGTTAAGAGATGTGAATATTTGTGTATGTGTTCGTGTATTAATTATTTATGTGCATATTAATTTTAATTTGCTGGAAAGAAATGTGAGATACTCTATTATATTTCTGTGCTGTAGTTTTTCTGCTCAACACTCTAATAAAACATGTTGTTCATTGACCATTTAGAGTTCATAAAATTTGTATACTTTTTATTCTCTGAATTCATAAATTGATGGAGTAAACCAGTAATGTTTTACTGGCTTAGATTTTTTTTTTCCCTCATAGACAGTAAAATAGATGTAAATATAGCCATAGTCAATTGTTACCTGATGGGGACCAGGATGATGTGTGTCTTTCCAGCACAGTCTGGAATATGTGGCTTCTTAACTTTGTGTGGGAAAGATTTCACAACACAACTCCAGGTGATTTTGAGAGTACATTTATTATAGCTAGCAACAGTGAAAAAAAACCAAAAGGCTTAAGACAGCAGAGTCAAGGTCACAGCACCAGTAACGGGCCTAGACTAGATGGCTAGGCTCAGGAAAGGAAGTTACATGAACAGAAGTGAGCCATGCTGGGCTGTGTGGGCTCAGGAAAGGAAGTTATAGACAAGAAAGGAGAGTCTTCTGCTACTGCTTGCTCTACCATGGTTGTAAGTCTCATGGGGACCCCTGGAGTTTAGAAGAAAAGAAAGCCAAATACATGCCCAAGAAAAGGAAGGGCATGTTCTGGGTTCTTTGTGTCAGGGTTCTTGTCTGTTATCTAAAGGCAGGAGTTTTAGGGGAGCTCCCAAGGTGATGTTCTTAACAGAATAATCGACAGCTTTCTAGGTATGTTCTTTAATATGTTGATGAATATTAGAAGGCTATTAATTGCTCAAACTTGTTTAATTATCTTGTCTCAGTTTCCATCATTCCCCTTGCCAAGGAATTTTCCTAGCTTCTTACTATCCTGCATCAAAGGTACTTAAATTACTTTGTTTTTCCTCATACTACATCTTGGCTAAGAAACTTGGCTCCTTGAGATCCAAACCCCAACATGGTCTAGCATCCCAGAGAAGCCTGTATTAACACCCTGTGGGAAAAGTGATGGTAGCAAGAATGGTGTGGGAGGGTAAAAGAACAATCAGAGAATTGCAGGTAAGGCTGTATACTTGACTGGAAAAATGAAGGAACACACAAATATATACAGAGATTAGAACTGGTGAGTTATACTGAAATAAGATATCCAAAGTTATTTAGTTCATTGGCTTAAGCTTGAATTTAACTTTGAATGACATGTGGTTGGGTTAGAGAGGAAGAAAATACATGTGTCACATTGAGGGATACAATATTTGGACTTGTGTTTCTGGAATATCACATGTTGGATAACCATATGGCAAAAAATTAAGAGAAAAAGAGTATATTGTGGTAAGTTGAGAAAGATGAGAAAAGGAGTTAAAGAAATAATGCAGTTTGCAGAGAGAAACTGGAATTTAGGGCTGGTCTTAATTTCTGGGAAATTGTGATTCCTTTTTTCTATTCTGTTTTCTACTTTTCTACTTATTACAATGCTTGAGGTTCAAGGGAAATTTAACATTGGCCAAGTGTAAATGTGAATTCTTGCCAAAAAATATGCCTCTAATTCTTATTTCATATATCACCCTGGTTAGACCTTGGTAATATGGAACCTCAAAAATGTCTTTCATATTTCTCTCCTTTGGCTAGTGTAATCTTTCACACCATTGCCCATCTATACCTGACATCTATAGGTCCACTCCATTCCTATCCCTAGAATTGACTTTCCTATACACACCTGCCTTGATTTTCATATTTCTAGTATTGGTGAACACGACCAATAACTTTATTTTTTTCTATTTTGCTTTTATTTGCTTTATTTTGTTTTTCTATTTGTCTCACTAAAAAATTTGAGCTATTCTTTCAAGAAGAATGTTTGGAAGAAAATTTATTCCTCAGAAATCAGAAGACTTCTACTTAATATATATTTAATATATTCTAGTATGTGGCTGTGACTGATGCTTATCTAAATTACGATATATATTGTGTGCACATGTGTGTGCAATATATATGTAAATATATGTAATGCATGTAATAAGTATGTTATATTTATGTAATGCATAGGTAAATGTATGTAACATATATGTAATTATATATGCAAATATATTTTCTTTTCCCTATGGATATTTTTAGGGTTCTATATTTTATTGGGATTTATCTAAGTGCAAATTCTTTGAAGGATTAACCCTACCTTATGTTCTGTGTGGACTTTCAATTCAAAGGTTTTTAAATCAGATTAAGATTTTTTTAGTTTATATATTTAATTTTTCTATTTCTTTTTGTACATTTTAATTTTAACCCTTTGTGGCACTTGCTAAGTGAAATTTTTACAGATTTTTATTTATTTATTTATTTTTAGAGAGAGGGAAAAAGAGAGAGAAAGAGAGGGAAACACCAATGTGTGTTTGCCTCTTGTGCATCCCATGGCCCGCAACCCAGGCATGCACCCTGTCTGGGAATCAAACCAATGACCCTTTGGTTCACAGGCCAGTGCTCAGTCCACTGAACCATACTAGCCAGGGCTTACTAAGTGAATTTTTTAAATCTGTAGAACTATCCATCCATGTTACCTAGTTTCTTCCCATATCTTTCACCTGCTCTTTTACATATACTTTAAGACTATTCCACAGTTTATTTTTTAAAATCATTAAATTTTTTTTCAACCTAAAGAAGACTAGTAATTCAAGTTCAGAATCATCTATACACTTGAGATCTCAACTTTAAAATTATCATTTGCATTGTAGTATTATTGGTCACAATCAACAAAATACACTTTCACTGACACAGCGGATGTGGTATAGTAATGTATTAATTACTGTCATACTTTAAAAGAAAGTATGAATCTCTCATTAAATTTTTACGTGTCCCCTTCTTCTTCCTCCAAAGACCCAATCATTTTTGTGTCATATTTATTTTTTCATAATTAATCATTCATTACTAATGTCATACATCTTTCAAATTTTCTTTTTGCATGTTAAGAAATGTGATATGTGTTTTTAATTTAATGTTCCACTATGTAGATATTTCCCTTTGAAATATTAAATATCTTTGAAGTGAAATATAATCCACTGGAAAACTTACCTTACCCAAGCTAAGAAATCTTAAAAACCATGTAAAATCAATTAAACTGTTTATATCCTATTAAATAAAGATATTATAAGTGCAAATGATAAATTCCAACCATTAGTGATAAGCACAATAACTACAAGAAGAAACTCATTAAACAATAATTATAAGATATCCCAGACTGAGGCCTTACTTTAAAAAAGTAGAAATTCAGAGGGTAATTAAATATGTCTTATCTGATAAATAAATTGTTCATTTCAGACCAAACACTTTTATTGCTATAGGAAATTCCAAAGGCTTTTCTGAATTAAAAGTAGAACCAATTAAAACATTTCAGAAGAACATAGCATTTTTGTATGTGCTATGATCTATAAATAAATGTTTTTCATATAGTCAGGATGTCCTATGTGTAAGCTGCTTAACAGGTGAACATTGGAACCCTTACCAAAGTGCATTAACTACTTCATCTCCCTAAAAAAGCAAAGAATTATTTTAAAACACTATCAAGTGATATCTTACTAAAGGAAAGAGTCCTAATCATGTTCCAGCTGCAAATAAAGTTTATTTATCTAGCATACGTTGTACCTCATGGAAGTCTTAACGTCAATATCCATTAAAGACATAACAATCAGAGTAACCCTCTTTACCAATACACCAAAATCTGAAACTTTAGGATAAGTTGATGCATTAGATATAGTATAAGAAAAAGAGAAGAGTCAAATAAGGCTCCAAGATTTATTTTTACTCTTGAGTATCTAGAAGTCTGTGTTCCCCATTTACTAAGATTAGGCATTCTGCTGGGAAGGCTCCCTGGTAGGATAGCCAGGGTTAGATTCAAAAATGAAGGATATTAAGTAGCTGTGTCCTTCTTTACTGCAAATTCCCTGACTTCGGTTTCTGCCAAAACACCAGCTTTGTATCCTGAAAGGATGCAACTTTCTTGTGGGAGAGGCTTAATAGATTTTCCTAGCAAAGCTGGAAATGAAAATAATCCAAAATGTTTGTTTCCTGGGCAACTCTCTTCCATTAACCATTACCACTCACCTTTATGACAAATTTTTGTTTTCCATGATTAAGAGTTCTTGATTCATTTTTGCATTAATTGGAATAATAAAGTTGATAAGTTTTTGAAATAAATTAGGTTTTAATTTTTTAATTAGGTGTTTAGTGTGTATAAGTGTTTCACATTAAGACGATCACAATGGTGGGAAAAACAGCTTTCCTAAGCACATTTTACTCAGCAAGAGAAAAATTAGTATTTTACATATAAATAGAAGAAAAATGTGTTTCCAATGTATTTTATAAAAAGCAATAAAAAAGTATTGCTTTCTTTTGTCATTTAAAATCTTATATATTTAGTACCATTCAGTAAAATTTAGATATTTAGACCAGAAAATAAGGGAAAAAAACAAGCTCTGATCATCTTATTTTATTTATTTACATTGAGTCTACTTTCAGCTTTTGTTCATGAACAGAAATGTTTGAAGAAATAATGAGAAAATTTAGTTAAAATAAATAAACACCAAGACAAGGAAAAAATAGAGCTAAGATTCCAGGGAAAGAAAAATCTAAGGGAGAAATTAGAAGTGTCAGAGCATAATGAAAAGTCTACTTTCAAGTGATCAAAAAAAAAACCAAACAAAAAACAACCAACCATAATCTGTTGTCAGTAAAAATATCACTTCAAAATGAAGGTAAATGAAGATGATTTCAGAAAAACAAACACAGAATTCCTCTCCAGAAAAACTCTTCTAAAAAAATGCTAACAGGAGACTTTTCTGGAAGAAGGAAAATATCAACAGAAAACATTGAATTGTTGGGAGAAAAAGAAGTGTAACATGGGTAAATACAGAGCACTAATGACTACACAAAGTGAGAAAATGATATTCTATATGATTTGAAATGTATAGAAATTACACATGCCAAGAATAATATTAAACATGAGGGGGCAATATAGTTAAAGTTTTCTCAAGTATTCTAAACTTAACAGGAAAAATAAAGCAATTCGTATTTTGCTAAATTTAAAATGTTCTATGCTTTTAGCAATAATGTGAAATTGGTTAGAAAAATTAATTTTAATAGACTGTGATAGGTAGAATGAGGCTGTATCAATCAAAGTCTAGTCCAGAAACAGAACTGATGCCACTTGTTTCAATGGGGAAGAGTTAATTTAAAAATTTAATGAAAATAGCAGCTATATCTCAGTGTGTCAGAATTAGTCAGAATTAGTCAGAATTCTTTAGAATTCTTTAGAGCAACATGGTCAATGTTGATAGATAAATATACCTTTATAAATATAAATATATATGTTTGTAGATACATATATGATGAGATTTATTATAAAGAATTGACTTACATGACTATGGAATGCTGAGAAGTCCTTCAAGATCCCTGTCTGCAAGCCAGAGCCTCAGGAGAGCATGGCTATAGCTCCAGCCTGAGTGAGAGGCTTGAGAACCAAGAGAGCTTACTTTCATCTGTATGATTTCCAGTAGAGTATAGAAGGCTCATGTCCCAGCTTGAAAACAGGCAAAGGGCAAATCCTCCTTGCCTCACATTTTTGTTCTTTTCAGGCTATTAGCCAACTGATTGGATAAGGCCTCTCCACAGTGGGCACGCAACCTGCTTTACTCAGTCTACTAATTGATATGTTAATCTCATCCAGAAACACCCTCTTAGCTACACCCAGAATAACAGTTAACCAAATATATGGGTACTCCTTGCCCAGAAGAGTTGACACATAAAATTAACCTTCACACAATGAACATTCTTATTAGTGTAAATAGCTAGCTTTTAAAAAGGAGCGGAGCAAAAGGAATCTGATATTAAACTTAATAAACTGTGAAACTGAATCGGATATTAGGACAGCATTCCATTAAGGTTGCTAGGAAGCTATAGCATTTGCAGACTCATTCACACACTCCAGGGTACTGGTGCTGTGGAGATTCAATCATTAGAGGGGACAGAAAATCTCCCAGGGGTGCTGCCAGCCCAGTACTGGGCTGGGAGGGAGGGAAGACAGAGGGAAATTCCTCTGAGAGGCATATGCACGGTAGGAACCAGATGATGTAACAGAACTTCTTGACATACAATGGAAGTCAAGATGGCACGGAGGGGAGGTTTTCCATATGTACAGTAAGAGCAAAAATGGCAACATAAAGGGATAGGAAAAACTGGAAATGTATGAATTGGATAGAGGGCACAGAACCTTAGTAGTTCCTGCAAAGGGATTGGTCAGGGGGAGACCCTGTTCAAGCCTGGGAAGAATCAGGAAGTTGGGTTGGATGGTTTTGATGGCACCTTGATCATTACTGAGAATGAAGAAAATAGATGGAGGATTAACAGAAGCTTGGGGAAGTTGCTGCAAGAGTCTCCTGTCCTCTCCTTCCTGAAGCACATATTCTTTCCTTCAATCCCAGTAAAATCTTGCCACCACATTTAAACTCCTCCACGTGTGTGTCATTTGAAATTCTTTTCTCTTGACACCACAAAAGAACTCATTTTTACCAGCAACATTCTCCTACCCATTTCATACCTCTTTTATAACTTTCATGAGGGATCACTTGCTTATAAGTGCAGGACAGACATTTATGTATCTATAATTTCTAAAAATTGGTCTGTATATATGTTTCTCCAACTAGTTGTTTGATATTTTCAAATAAATTGATGACTATTATTTTGCTTTCCTTAGATTTATTTTTATACTGAGAGGCTTCAACACAAAGGCTACCAAACCACTGAAAATAAATGAACTATAAGGCCCCTGAAGTGTCTGTCTCCCTGGCATTGTGATCTTGTAGAAAACCTTATCAATAGACATTAATCATGAATATTTGGTAAGTGACCCTTTTGGGTAACTTTTGTGAAAAATAAAGAGTTTAAATTTCATTAAATGTTTAATATCAACTAATTAATTTTTCAGTAAAAATTATAAATATTTTTAAAAATTCTAAATGCTGCAGTCACAGTTGTATCTTCTTTATACTAAGACATAATTTATTCCTCTTAAGTCAGTCTTATCTTCACTACCAAAATAAGTGGCATCAACAATCATAGTTTTTAAAACTTCTACAAGGATTTTGAAGGATGATATAGTATTATATAATTCTCATTACCTTAGAAAGTGAATTATTATGACCCTATGCCTACCAACTACACAGGAACAATTTATGACTACTTTTGCCTGTAAACGGAATGTTAAAGTAAAGCACATGCTGTGAAAAGTGTCCATGGCATCCACTTGAGTTGGATTGTTGTGTGTATTCTATTCAGAACTAATGTATTATAATTAAAAATAAAAATAAAAATATTCTGTGGTCCTTGAACACCTACAATAAAATGCATGTTTTTGTAGTGAAACATTAAAGTCTCATTAGCTATTATTAAATGAACCAGACATCACACCACTAAGCAAGTGTCAGGTATAATGGAAGAGTTGTGTTTCTGCCAAACTTATTTTTTTCCATCATTGTTACTAATCCACATTTTCTTAATAAATGGCTATTCCTTTTGAAAGACAACAAGCATTTCACATTTGTCAAGGATCCAGAAAAATGAAAAAAGAAGCATAAAACCATAATTTCTATTACACTGTTCAGCTTTGTTGAATGGCTGAGGTGAGTAGGAACTGCTAGCAGAGTCTTTTCCTAACTAGATAACATTTCCCTTAGTCATGCAAAGCTGTTATATTTATTTTTCCAATACAGTAATGGGCTGTATTTGCATTCTCAATCACTTTAAGATTGAATGGAGAACACTAGAAGAATAAGCTTACCTTTTGCAGACCTCTGAAAGAAAAGGTAGAGATTTGATCTGACATCTGAAAAGATTAACTTCTAGATAGTCAGTGTCGGCCTGCCAGGATGAGGAAAATCTATCTTGCTATGTAGTTAGAAATAACCTTCCATTTGGCTTGTAATGATTTACTATTCTGACTAAAATTAAATAATATCAAAAACTTCTGAAAGTGCCATTCTATGGGTAATAATGCTATGTACTTAAATGCCAAACTCCAAATTAACAATTTTATTGTAAAACAGAGAATAAATCTGGCATGCAGAAGATTTAGCTACTCTTCCAGGACCTTATTTGGAATAAAATATTCATGCAGTGATCATATGTCTGTTTTTTCCTGGGGCATTTCAAGTTAATTCTGATGTCCCAATGTAAATATTAATAGTGTTTCCTCTCACAAAAGTATTCAAGCATGGATGATAAAATCTATTTTTGAACTGTGCTAAGAACACTGACCCATATGCCCCCTCTCTCCCTTCTGTGTGTCTCACAGTATTTTCAGCAATCAACACCCCTTGGAGATGTTCCCTTTAAATCAATTAAAAATAATCCCACCACAAAAAATTGGGGTCATCATTTGCATTTGATGTCCCTCCTCTGTTCTCCCATAGCAACTAGTATTCCCCTGGAACTTATTAACAGAAGATTGTAATTACCTGTTCACTTACCTCTCTCCTACAATAAAATCTGAATCCCATGGTGGCATCAGGAGAGCTACTAAGTATTGTATCCCAAGCATCTCGCACCATGACTGGTGTAGAATAAAAGCTCAATGAATATTTGATAAAAATATGAATGAAATAAATTATATTTGTAGTTAAGCATGTAATCGTTTTTTACCTCATTGTTATACAGCTTACCAAGACACTATCTTGTTCACTACACATTGATTCTCTTCAAGTAAATCTTTGCCTCATGCTCAAGAAAAACTAATTGACTTTGAAATATGTGTGTTATTTATTAACTCTGTATTGTTACATATAGTTGAAGTATTGTCTTTCAAAACAGGTTTCTGAATATGCATAATTAACTGATCATTCTCCATTTCTTCAAAATATTCACCTAGTATCTTAAATACTTTTTCCTTAGAATAGGGAAAAACTGCGTAGGTATATTTACTCATTACGTCCAATTGCCAAAGGTGATTATTTCAATGTACATATGAAATTTGATGTATCCCATTTGTATTTTTTTTAAAGCTATGCTTCCTAGTATTTGCCATGCAATTATGAACTCTATGTTTATATTGGAGGAAAGCATAACATGGGCAGAATTTCACCCAGAAACTAATGAAGTTACTATATAAACAAGAAAAAATTTATATGAAAATAAATCTTCAAAACACATTGAAGAATAAAAGAAAATAGTTTAAAACTGTTGTAAGATATAATTGGAAACCAAAAATAGCATCTTATTGAATTTTTTTAAATTACATAATTTAAAGATTAAGATAACATATTTTCATTTTGTCTTTGTTTTATTAGCTTGAAAATCCTTCGAAATAGCCAAGCTATCTGGAACATTATATGAGCATGATAATGTTATTGATTTCCTCTAGGTCTATAAAGCAAGTACTAACCAATTTTGAAATAAAGTTTAATGATACACGATTCATTTTCAACTTCTCAAATTAATGAATCTTTTACATAATACCTCATCATACTGCAACACCAAGGTACTTGAGCTGTGTTATGTTTTGTTTTTGTTTTTTACATTTTGTTTCATAACAGGGCTCTGGGCTGTCTCAGTTCAGGTGAGGTTTCTATGGCAGAACTGAAAACTCAAGCAGGTTGGAGAAAATCTTGACTGTTGTCTTTAGTAAAAGCCTTCGCTGAAGGTTAAAAAATTGGGGCTGAGGGTAACTTGCTGATTATTTATTTTATTTTAGTTATTTCAATTGCTGCTAACTGTTAAATATAAGAAGATTTCCCATAAAGGAACTTGTTTGGAATTTCAGAAAATCCAGCAGCACTAGACCAAGATTCATAGGATGTCCTGGTTGGAGCTGAAGACCAACTGCCCTATTATATGGTTAATAATAGTTATCACAGTTCCAGCTGGGTATACTTCAGTCATATATGTTACATATACCTGTAGGCATTTGAGGCTGCCAACCTTGGCCTTAGTTGAAAGTGTTAGTTCTGTGTTGCATAAGAGAATGTTTACTTTAGAGAAATAGAAAGCCATAGAGAGGGGTAGAGGTTTTTTGTTTTTGTTTTTTTTCCCTAAACCCAGGAAGAAGACTGTACTTGATTTCTGGGTATAGTGAGGGTCCTGTACCACTCACTGATTGTATCCCATGTGGGGTTGTCAGATTTAGCAAATAAAAATACAGGTCTTCCAGTTAAATTTCAATTTCTGATAAAAAATAAATATTTTTAGATGTAAGTATATACTATGTAATATTTTAAACATAAACTGAAAATGAATGATCTGTTTACCTGAAAGTCAAATTGAACTTGGCATTCGATACTGGCAGAGTCTCCTTGGGATTGTCAAGTTCTTGGAAAAGAAGAAAACATGGATATGTCGCACAACCAGAGAGGTTGGACTTCAGGAATAGAAATTTCCCACATTGACAAAAGTTCTTATTCCAGAAAAGACTGAATTGCGAGTCTTCAAAGGACCACGTGACCCTGAGACATGAGGATCTGATCAGTGCTGTGATGATCTGAGTGAACAGGGAAGGAGGCTCTCCACATTCTTCAAGTACTTCTCTAGAATAAAGACCCTCTGTTGCTATGTCCAAGGTAATAAGGCTGAATTTCCTGCCTTGGAGTATGCGTCTCACTCAAATTTAATTAGATGAAAAAAATAAACAAGAGGAACATTTATTGTGTACTTGAGTGTGTGTATCAAGAGATATATCTGCTGCATGAAAATCTTATCCAAGGTATCTTTTCTGTGAAATTGGTATCACAATTTCACTGCACTGTCAACGTGTTCTACTCCATAGAAACAGTTATTGTTCAATGCACTATTTCAAATTTTGTTGTGACACTACCTAAAAGTTTTATTTCAATATCTCAAACCAGTGCATACATCATATCCCATCAATGAGTCACAGAGGAATGATAGTTCTGCCACCTAAAAAAAATTACTGACAGCAAACCTGGGTGCTTATTCAAAATCAAACTTACCAGGTTGGGCAAATAAAATATAAAGCAAATGAAAATAAATAAAAATGAATGTGTTAAAGTAGAACAAAGAAATGTTATAAAGTCATACCTCATCACAGCTTATCAATGCCAAGCTAACAATCTTTAATCATTTGTCACCTATAGAAGAAGAACATCTATAACATTGTCAGGTGGGATAACTCTTCCCCATGCACCATGCTTCCTCATTATATACAGATATACCCTCATTGTAAGTGGTGAGTACCTTCAACTAAGGAATTATAAATGATCAGGACACATTAAAACATCCATGTTAATGGAATTTCATCTATAAGCAAAGAGTTGACATGTGTATGGGAAAGATGCATTAAAAGGTTTAGCAAAACAGGTAATGTCCCTGAATTTAACCCCTAGGACATAAATGGCTGGCAAATTACAGCCTTGCTTTGTAGAGCAGGTATGTTCTGGAGGTTAAAAAAAATAAGTGGATTTTATGTATCTGTAAATGGTGTATTATTATAACTTGAAATTTTAAAAATATGTGTATATAGAAGGAGCAAAGTGTCAATATGTAAAGGCGCCTATGAAGGCTTCGATCAGTCTTTTGAAAATAATCAGCACTGGCATGTTATATATTATTTCCTCAATTTTAAGTTGATTTTTTTTTAACATTTAACATTTCTAACATCAGGGTAGTCTTTTGTTTTGGCAATATATTAAATTTAAATGTAATGCTTAAATTTCTGTATATGAGCCAATTTTTACTGTTATTTCCCAAAGGAATGGATTATGCCTTAGGCTGGTCTGGGAGCCAAAATTCCAACATGGCACTGGGCTCTTACTAGAGAACACAAAATTCGAAGCCTAGGTCACATCATCTTTAGGGAAGCAGGAGGAAAAAGTATATATTCTGATTACATTTTGACTTTTTTTTTTTCTATCAAAGATAGCCAAATTTAGATTCATTTTTACACATACTCTACCTAGACATGACTAAGAATGGTCAGCCCAATATAACATAAAATCCCTAAAAGTAACTAGAGCTAATATTTTTGAAAATTTGTTAATGTTATACTATGGCTTTTATTCCATTACAGCTGTAAACTTAGAATTTAGGCAATCTTGAAATGATTCGTGATGAACATATTACCAGAGAGGATATTTCTCCTAGATTATTTCAGGGGTAGGTTGTGGTGCCAAAGCAGTTCCGCATACAGTAGGCAATAGTACAGTTACCAGAAGCCAGGTAATGAAAGGGAACCTACTCCAGTGCTCAAATGCTATTTCCATAACTCAAGTAGAAAAAGCAATACGATAGCCAAAAATGAAATCAAGCACATTTAAACATTTTTTGACTGATAATTTAAAAAAGGAGGAGGAAGTGGTATTTGAAGATAGTGCTGTTAGTATATACTGAATGAACTGTGGCGATTTTGGGAGATGAAGTCACCAGTGTAAATGAGAGGCTCCGACATAAGCAGGCAATATCAGAGTTGTCTTTTTTGTGAAAACCGAAGAGCCGAAGCTAGGCTGGAATCGGCATTAACTAAAGAATTCTGCTTGCAGCTTGTGCAGAGTTCACATTTTGCCCATGTTTGATGTAATCAGTAGCCCCTTCTTTGTAATTAAAAATAAATCCCCTTTGCCTACAATGTTTAAACAGAAGGGAAAGAACACCCTATCTTTCTAAATGTAATTAGTCTTGCTGTATGTTTCTTTCAACACCTTTTCCCTAGAAACATGGAAATTAAGGGGAAAAGCTGTCATACTCCATTGATCCACTTGGTAACAATTTAAAAGTAAGTTCTTAGCTACCTGAACTGGTCCCCTGCACCAAGTAAATTTACAACTGTGAAATCCCTCTATTAATGTCAAGACCTTTTACATTTTACAGCCCCAAAGAAGCTTAAAAAAGAATAAAGAATTTTGTTGAATCATTATTTAACATTGGGATATATTTTAAAATTCAAATATTAATACATGAAGAGGTACTGAAATAAAAATCAGGAGACCAGTTTTGTAGACCTCAGATTTACACAGTTTAGAGAATTTAATAAATGTGACTCTAAATGGGGATTTTCATAAGACTATTTCTCAGCATACTGTCCCTCCAGAATACTCCTCATTGGGGAAAATGGGATGGGCAAAATAGTTTGGACACTACTAAACAATTTATCCATTCTACTATAAGGAAACGTGCTAATGTTTATTATGAACATAGCTCCTCCAAATATGTTTAATCTACGTATTTTTATTCTATGTATAAATTAATTCTAAACATTAGTAGACTTAATCAGTCCCTGCTTTTCGGAAAAATATTTTTTCTTGGTTTCAAAGAGTTGATTCGTTCTGTTTTTCTGCTCCTTCAGTAGCAATTTCATTCACCAAATCATCCTCCCCTTCCTAAACTATAAAAATGAATCACTCCTCCTCATCATCTATAGTTAATCCTCAGGTGGTCTCAGAGTTCTATACATTAAATAGCACTTATTAAAAATATGAGACCTGCATTTATATAGCAGTGCCAAAAATTCTTCTACTCAAGACTGAAATGTTTAATAGATGTTTCAATCTACAGCAATACTGAACTATCATCAAGTCTCCAAAAATCTATTTTTCTTTTCAATCCCATAACATTCCTAATCAGTTTCTGCCATCACACTTCATTAAAATATGAAAGTTAAAACAAAACCAACTAAATGAAAAGAAAAACAAACAAAAATTTAGTCATCTTTTATTCTGAAAATGTTTAATAACCTATATCCAATTAATAAGTTCAGAGTATCAATTTCAGCTCTCTGGTCAAAACACATCCTCTATCTGAAAACTTCTAAATAAGTCCTTTGCTATTACCTCATTCAGTCACTATTTGCCTGAATCATGGCAGTTGACTCCCAGCTAATCTTTTTACTTTCACTTTAACCCCTAGGGAAATATACACAGAAGAAACTACGTAAATCTTCTAATAAATAAATTACATGTTACTCTTCTAATTCAACTATTTGAAGAGACGGTAGAGTGACCAAAAGTAGACAGAAAATCAGAAATCAACCCCTGAGAAAAGGGCAATTATTATCATAATTACATTAGATAATAATCATTCACATATACATGTGGCTTTTTGCCTAAAATGTACTTCCTTTATCACAGGGTAACTAGAAATGAAAGCTGAAGTACTGAAAAGGAAATTTATGTCTTTAATTATTTACATTAGAAAAAAAAGTTATCAATATAGGATCGAAGTTCCACCCTAAGAAGTTTGAAAAAGATGACCAAATAAATCCAAAATAAATAAAAGTTGGAAAGTAATGAGGAACACAATTCAGTAAAATAAAAAATGAACAAAAATAGAAAAAATTACAAAATTGGTAGTATACTCTTTAATATGACTAATAAAACTAATAATCAGTAATAAAAAATATCAAGAAGAAAGGGATAAATATCAATTATCAATATCAGTAATGACAGAGGAGGTAACACTATAGATCCTGCAGACATCAAAAGAATAATGATGATTCTTCTTAAATAACTAAGATAACGTATTCAATGTCTTAAAAAAAATGGAAAAAGGACTCATGGACAACAGCGTGGTAATTGCTGGTGGGGAGGGGGTATAAGGGACTAATTGGTAATGGGAAAAAATACAATAAAGATTAAAATTTTTAAAAAGTTTTTTTAAGTGCAGATTATTAAAAGTCACACGAGTTGAATTCAAAACATTGAATAACATTATTAAAGAAACTAAATATACTATCAGAAATCTTCCCAAAGTAAATCCCAGTCCCAAAATGTGTTCAAGGTAAAAATATATCAAGCATTTATTTAGGAAAAAATGCCAGCTTTACATAACTATTTTCTGAAAGTGAAGGAGTAAACATTTCCCATCATTGAATGAGGACTGTATATCTCAGGTCAAAACTGGACAAAGACATTGCAAGAAAGGAAAAATGTAGAAAAAGTATTCTTTATCAACATACATGTAAAAATCCTTAATAAAACATTGGCAAATAGAATCCATTAACATGTTAAAGGGACATTTTACTGTATGACCAAATGGGTTTATTCCAGAAATGCAAGGTTGGCTTAACATTTGAAAACTCAATCAACATATTGAACTATATTAACATATTAAAAGAGAAAAGCCATATGGTCATTTGAATAAATGTAGAAAAAGCATTTGAAAACATTCAATACCTATTTAGGATTAAAATTTTTTGAAAACTAGGAATAAAAGGGAACTTTCTCAGCCTCAAATGTTAAAAAATAACATGGTAAATAAGTGTGAATGACCAAATACTTTCCCCCTCTGAAAGGCAACAGGGTAGGAAAGTCCATTTTTATCATTTCTATTCAACGTTTTTCTTGAGGTCCTAATGAGTACAATAAGAAAACAAGATAGAAAGCTGCAGGCACCTTCTTGGAACCCACTGCAGGTGTGAGTCTCAACAGAGCTACTTCTTCATAGACATTAAAAAAAAAAAATCAATATTTCATGGTTTGGAAATGACACATCGCTTAAAATACTCCCAAACTCCTAATTCCAAAGAATTGGCAATATTCTCTGATCAAGGAAAGAAGTGACTAACTATATGTTAAAAAATAAAATAACAAAGACTGTGAAGAAAAAAACAAAACTGTCTTATTCATAGATACTATAATTACTTATGCAGAAAAATCCTAAGGAATCTACACAAAAAAGATAAAAAAATGTTAATTTACCAAGTTGGCAAGATACAAAGTCAATGTGCAAAACCCAACTTTATTTCTTCATCCTAGCAACAAATAATTGGAAAATAAAAATAAAATATTCAGTTAAAATATGATAGAAGATCATAAAGTTAGAAAAGTTTTAACAAAGTTGATGAAAGACTTTAAAACATAGCTAAATAAATGGAGATATAAGTCATATTCAAGGATTGGATATTCAATATTGTCAAGATATAAATTTCAAAATAAAAATTTGCATAGGAATATAATGAAATACCAGTCATGATCCTAGTGGACTTTATTTTAAAGAAAATTGAAAAGGTGTTTTAAAAATATATATGGAAATTAAAACAAACTCAATAACTAAAACAATTGTGGAAAAAAAGGATTGGAAAACAACTAAATTTCAAGAATTACAATAAAACTTTCTTAATTAAGACAGTGTGATTATGACTTGAAAATAGAAAAACAATGGATAAATGGAACAGAAAAGTAAAAGGGCCTAGAAGCAAAGATAGACCACTAACAAAGAATACAACCTAACACAGAGGTGGGAGACCAAAAGCCCAAAACCATATCTGACCCACTAACCATTTTTGTATGGCCTATGAACTAAGTAAGGTTCTTACATTTTAAAATGATTGAAAAATATGAAAGAAAGAATATTTCAAATTTTATTATGTATAAAGTATTATTGAAACATATCCATACTTATTTATTACATATTGATTTTACTATAGTGGTCAAGTTGATAAATATGTCAGAGACCATATGGCTGGCATAGCTTAATATATCTACTATTTCATCCTTTACAGAAAAAATTTGCCAACCCTTGACTAGAGTCCAGATTGTTCTTTTTAATAATGTTCTTCACTAAGGTAGAAGTGAAGGCAGAAGAGATTCAATCCAGGCCTGGGTCAAGAAAAGATGAGCCTGGGATAGATTGAACCAGAAAGTAAGTGTTTGAAGAATAACGATGTTTTCAAGAATGGTACATGAGCCATCTTGAAGTAGTTCCCAGTGACCAAGTGTGAGACATTTTGACTATAAAATTAAATAGTACTAGTCGTACATTATAACTTATTGAATAAACTAAGAACTCACAATTCCATGCTGATGCAAATGAATGAATGAAGCAAAATATCTTCCTTACTTACATAGTAGAATGTGAACTAATAAATGTAGAATGTTGGAGTTGGAAAATCACACACTATTCAGCTTAGTGGTAAAGTTCTGAATGGTAATGGAGTATTTGCATAGTTTCAAAGGATCTTCCCACAAATGATTGATTTTAAGGGGGGAAAATAGAAACTTTGCAGTCAGGAGAAGTGATGGAGACTATTTTATGAATTAGAGTTAATATAAAAAATATTGCAATAAAGCAGGATCATGTGTTTTTTAATATGACGCACTGAGAGGGGACACATCACATCTGCAAGGTGTTCCTGCAAATAATGCATAATTTGGATCTAACTATGAGCTAACATCAGATAAACCCAAACTGGGAATATTTTATAAAATGATTGACCTATACTCTTTAAAAAATGACAAGGTTGAGGACAATAGAAAGCTGTAGTACTGTTCTAAATTAAAGGGGAGTAAAGAGACATGACAACTAAATGCAATAGATTGTCATGGATTAGATCCTAGATTGGGGGAAAAGGATTGGAAAGATAATAATTGTGACAATTGACTAAATTAAAATATGTACCATCGCCCTGGGTGGTGTAGCTCCGTGGGTTGAGTGCCAGTCTGTGAACCAAAGGGTCACCAGTTTGATCTGGTCAGGGCACATGGTTGTGGGCCAGGTCCTTGGTTGGGGGCATGCAAGAGGCAACCACACATTGTTGTTTCTCTCCCTCTCTTTCTCCCTCCCTTCCCTTCTGTCTAAAAATAAAATACATAAAATATTTTTTAAAAATTAAAAAAGAATGTACCATGGATTGCCCAGTGAGCCCTTAAAATAGCATTACTTCTCAAACAAGTACACTCCCTCTAAATGGCTGGCTTTGTTCATACAATGACCTCTGCCTGGAATGGCTTTCTTTTATTAGTGTAGATCCTACTGAAATGCCCCTTTCTCACTGAAAGCTCTTTCAGGCACTTCAATGATCTCTCCTTAAAGCTTTCATGCTAACCCATGTGCATCCTTCTCATAGCCCTTAGCATATTATATTTTGAATTTTTGTTTACATTAATTTTTCCCATTAGTGTAATCTTAGTGGTGGGATCATATCTGATGCAGTTTCATAGATTTAAATTTTAGTCCCTTGATCATCACAAACTGTGTACTTGCTTAGATTGTTGTTGCTGTTTTATTTCCCGGGAGAATGTCGAATAAAACATCAATAATGTGACATGTCAGATGTTCTTTTACATCTATAGACATTTGAAAAAATTTGTTTTCACAGTAGGAAATTAATACTCTCAGTAGAAGAGCCAGTCTGTCAACTAATATCCAGAATTAGCTTACATGAAAACATTAACCATGCAGTACACAATCAATAACACTGTTCACCATCATGGACAAACAAACAAATGTAACATATTCACAGCAGAACCTTCCAATATCCCATTTATCACAATTTTGGATAAAATCCTGTCACTTTTTTTTATAATTTGAGAGCAGAAATGTATTTGGAAAGTGTAGAGTTGTTGTTAGAACTAGGTGTATTAATTCTATTTCTGGTAGCTAGCATTCAGATGAAGAGAGAACCAGGAAAATAAATCTCAAAAACATATAAAGGACAGTGTGATCATTCCCTCTAGAAGTTAATTACTCAGAATGGCTGCTTATTCCCTGAAGTTATGAACTGAGTATATACCACTTAAAGAGTATTGCGTAAATTATAGTTGGTAGGCATTTCTAGAAGAACCAGAAAATAAAATTATATTTGTATTTAGAAATATAAACTTCTATTTTCAAAAAATTTAATTCAGGCAAAATGGCTCATCCTCTACATAAATCTTTATTGTTGATATTATGAGATTAATTGGATCTATTGTTTCTTATAAAATAGATGATTTGGTATTATGAGAAGATAATTTCCAACTACCTTTTATTTTCATAAAGCAACACAATTATTTTGAAATCCAGGAGCCTTCCAAGAAAGTACAGCAGGACAAGTGACTTCTGGGAACAGTACCTTATTTTAAAATTCATATGAAACTCTGGACATTTCATGGCCTTTAAGGGGACTTCTTCAGGATAATGAGCTACGAAATGGCAAACATCAATCTCTACATAGTCTTTCAGATAGAAAATTATTTCCCTTAGGTATTTAATACTACTAGACCAATACTGACTAGTCCTGAAGTAGATAATATTTTGGATTTTATTTGTTTAGAAAAAGCCTGTAACTTAGTGATTTCAATATAAAAATATGGCATAGAGCCTCATAACTACAGAGGAAAGATTGAGCTGTTTTAAAGTGTACAATTTTTCACATTTCAATTTTAAACCTGCAGAAACATGTACAACCTACCACAACAAAAACAAAATCAACATTACTATCTCAGGCTCTGTGTCTAATAGGTGTTTGTATTAGGCTAAAATATTTATATTAAACTTTTATCATTATATATTGCTATTGATTTTTTTGCAAATATTGAATGTATTGTTTAAATATCTTCTGAGACATAGGAAATTGAGACCATGTTTTATTTTCTGCCATTATCTAGTTTAAATTTACTATTTATGTGTCAAAATTCACTACCCATATACTCTATAATTCAATGTTATTAAACAGAAACTGGGGTAGGTGATTGTTTTTAGAATTAACGATGTGGGTGCCTCTCATAGAGTAAAATAATAATTATTTAAACAATGTAAATTAGTCACGATAAGGAAATCTGTCTTTCCATTGATCCCCAGACAGTTAGTTTTCATTCACTTATTTACATCTGAACTGGTTCTCCTTTTCTCCTTCATATTTCTGTGCACTGTACTCCTAAGTCTGAGCACTTTGTTGAATAAAAGAAGCATTCAATATCACTGAACAATCAATGAAAAATCCCTTTACTAAATCTATTACATATTTCAGGAGTTGAACCATTCCAGTGTGGTTTCTGTTCCAATAAAGAACTCTTAAAACAATGCAATTTAGGTATGAGGATTTAAATGGAGATAAATTAAATATTTTCTTTAATATCACCTTGAAATAAGAGACAGAACTTTTGATTAAGCTCTTTCTTATACTGCATAGTAATAGATGTTCAGTAAGTTTTAAACAAATTAATCCCTAAAACTTGAACTTAAAACACTTAATTTATTAACACTTTTATGTATTTCACATGTAGATGACATGAATAAAAGCAAGAAAAATTGGATTCTGTTCTCTTCACTGACAGCATTTATGTTGCTCACTTAGACTCTTCAATCCTTTGACTGTTTTTTCTTTTCTCCTTCTCCTCCTCCTCTCCCTCCTCTCCTCATTAGGTTCACAGAGTTGAGCTAATCACATCATAACATTCTCATCAGTACATTTAAGACTCTAAAATGGTTTTATATTATTACTCTGTCATCATCATTTATCCCCCCATGTCTATTTCCAACCCCTAAGTACATGATAACACATTTGATAATTTGCAAATGAGGACAGCAAGTGCTTAAGTTTGTGAAATCTGAAACCAGATAGTTAAGATTTGAATCCTGGCTTCAACACAAACTAGTTTTACAGATGATCTTTCAGAAACATGTGACTTTTCATATTACTTATATTTTATACCAGTTTTTTCTTCTTCAACATGGGTATAATAATACCTACCCCCTAGGTTATTCTGATGTTTAAATTACTTACATTTCAATAAACAAACAAATATGGCATGTGTATATATAAAATATATATAATACATGCTCATATATTTATACTTATTACAAATACTTCAGGTAAAAATCTATGTTCTTATATGTGTATGTGTGTCCTTGAAAATTATTTCCATGAAACAATATTTTATGCAGTTTATTACAATTTTCTTTCAACACTATGTTTAAAATACATCAATGTCGCCCTATATAACAGTAAGTGGTTCACTGATTGCTTCTGAGTGTTGAAGCAGCTTCCATTGTATGAGTCTCTATATATTACATTTTCATTCACATGGAGATAGAAACAGCTAAATTGAACAGTCAATCATCCACGTTGATAGAAACAGCTAAATCAAGCATTTATTCATCCACATTTCCATAGTGACCTATGTGGAGACAGGGATGTATATCTAAGAGGGCTTCTGCGAGTCATAACGCACAGCAACACTTCAACAATGTGACGCGATTAAGCTCAGGAATGGCAGTAGCAATTTACTCTCCTGCCAGAAGAGTGAGAGTGTGTTTCCCCGCAATGTGCCAAAACTTTATATTATTAAATGTTTTGTCATTCATAGATATGGTAAATTAAGGCTCCATTTAGACTGTATTTATGTACAGGATTTTATGGAAAGATTCCAGTTTAATTCCTCCATTAGAGGGGCACTTTACCTCATCATAGTTCCCGAACGATTTTCCTTAACAACTTTATTATATATTAAATTTTCATGGTATTATGATTAGATTTTTGTCACATGATTATATTTTAGTTGGGAAATGGGTTAATTTTATAGCTATATTGGGGAGAATCAATATGCTTAAAAAGCATGTTATCCAAAAATTTGTTATTTTTTTAGACTTTTTCAGACTTTTATTATGTCATCCAATATAATTATAAAATTTCTGTATAAATATCTTTTTGCATTCTTTGCTAAGTAAAATCTGGATTTGTTGATAGGCAAGGAATATCTTATTCTTTAGTGAAATACTTGAAACATACAGATAGAGAATAAAATTAACATAGCTACTTGTAACTTAGCTTTGCCAATTTAATCATTCTATTATATTTATTCAATATATTACTTTAAGCAGTAAAAGATTTGTTGCAGCTCTTTTGAGCTCCTCTAAATCCCTCAGTTTTCTTCCTTCTTTCACCAGAGTTAGCTATTCTGAATTATTTGTCATTGCTATGTATGTTTCTATACTTTTACTATACATGTATGTAATTATTTTTAAAGTTTTAAAACCATGAAATAAATATTATACTGCATTGAGACTTCACTGTTAAATAAAAATTCTAGTTTGATATAAAAAAGAGGAAAAAGAAAAATAAACCTTGAGCAGCGTAGGATAACGGGTGCCAACCCCAGGGCAGTTGAAAGTTCACATGTAAGTTTGACTCCCCCAAAACTTAACTACTGATAGCCTACTGTTGACTGGAAGCCTAATAAAAACACTCCATTAACACACATTTTGTATGTCATATGTACCATGTACTGTATTCTTATAATAAAGCAAGCTAGATAAGAGAAAAATGTTAAAACTTAAGGAAATCATAGAGATATTTATAGTATGTATTTAAAAAAATCACTTATAAGTGGACCTACAGAGTTCAAACTTGTGTAGCTCAAGGGTCAACAGTAATGTATTGGCTCAGAGTTAAATTTAATCATAAGTGATTAATAGCAAGTAAAGAGTACCAGTGATTATTTTCTTCTAACCAGAATCATGTGTTTTGACTTCATACCCATATTAAAATATATTTCATAAACCTAAAATTTACACAGATATGCCTGGTATTTGTATATATAAAAGAAACCTAGACTGGGTTTAGACACGTATAAGGAGGCTCTTACTTTCATGGATCATGTATATTCAGGAAACTTAGAAGGGGTGCAAAACTGTGAAGAAGAAAGCATTGTAAAATGAAACCTGAATGTGTACCTTCACCTGTACCTAAACACTTCAGTAAACAAGCAATGCAAACCACAAGCTATTGTAAATATTCTGAGGCTATGACAATTTCCTACATTGCACTTAAATTGACAATAAGACATTTAAATATCTTGTTTCCTAGTTTTTATTTTATTATTGCTGATATATTTTAAAGGGAGACAAACACTTTCTGATTTTTAAATTTTTTTCTTTTCTACATATGGCTTATATTATTCTAACTTCATACACTTTTCCCTCCTTTGTTGGATGTTTTCTTTTCAATCATGTCCTCCAGTTTATCAGATATGCTGCCTTGCATATAATAAAGGCCCAAATGATGGTTTTGCTTTATTGACCAGTTAACTATGAAATTTTATTCCCCTGTCAAGAACCAGAAATAAAAAAATCTGGTTTTCTTGATAATACTGTTCTCAGTATATCTCAATTTTTTTCTTCCTCTGTCAGGATTCCATGTTTCTTTGTTTATTTTTTATTTTTCTTCTCCCTCTCCCCCCGCCACCTTTCTTTTTATGATACTGCTGTTTTCTTTCTTTTCAGGATTTCTAAAGAAAATATAAACTAGCAGTCACAAGTCTGCATGTTTCATTTGAACTTATTGCTATTTTCCAATTAGTATTGGCAATTCTTACATCCTTGTGAATGAGAATCATGACTTTTAACCAAAATGTCTTGCTAGGAATTTGTGAGTGCACGTGTGCATGCATTTGTATTTTTTGCAAAAGGAGAGAGGATATTAACATGTGTGGAATCCCTCAGAGAAGCCCCCTTTGGTTTAGAAATTATTCTTGCTTACAGCTTAATGTTTCTCTGAGAGATAAAGATGTGACTCTTAAAAAGTGAGAAAGTAAAGTAAAATGGTTACGATTAGAAGTAACTATTAAATTGGACTCAAATGAGTGTTCTGTCATTTGTTGTTGTGAAATTCAGTCTCACTGGCATTAAAAAGTCATACTAAAATCTAGTTCAAAAAATTGAGCTATCTCCTATTTATTTTTATCAAAACCTTTGTTAGGATGAAAAAAAAGAACATTTCCTAGTATATTAAAACTTTCATCCTAAATTATGCAGACTTAAAATTAAACCTAAATTATAAGGGATTTAGAGATTATATTTCATGGTTCCCAAGTAAGTCCAAGAACAAGCCTGTGAACAGGTCACTGCCCTTGAGAACTGCTGATTATTAGATCTTTCTATGATATAACAAAGTGTGAATTAACACTTAATTTTGGCTATTTTTTTCTTGTTAATTACTAAATTTACTTCTGTCTTGGGGACAAATAATGTGATTTTTGAATTTTTACTTTGGAAATTTTGAGACTTTCCTTAACCCATTGAATGTAATCAAAATTTAAAATATTTCATGGCAATTTGAGCAATAGCTTTTTGTTTCTGGGTAAAAGTTTACATTTTATATATGTATATGTACATGCATGTATATTTATACATACAAAACATATGCACACACAACAATTGTGTCTATGTATGTGTGTAGATAAATGGATAGATAGGTAATTATTCACTTTCTTTAAATCTTAGATCCTTTTTTTCCAATAATTCAATGTTTACTTTTAAGAAAATAATATTGAAGTCTCCACAAATGGTTGTTAGATTTTTCAGAATTCCTTTCAAAATCTTAAACTATTCTTTTTTTATTTGCTTCAAAATGATGTTGTTGGTTTCCTAGTGAATTCTGTTTATTTTTTTGAATGATTAATTCCTTTATCAATTCTTAATAGTCTTCTCTGTTAATTAAATATTTTACCTTAATTTATAATTTCTTCTTATTGATTGTATCATTTTCTTTCTTTTTAATAGTATCTATCAAGTATATGTGTCTCTCACCTTACTTACAAACATTTCTATAATTATATGAATTTCTTGAAATCATTCATACATGTTTCAAAAATAAAAAGTCTAAAAGTCTCTTTATATGGGCAATTAAAGTATGCATAGTCCAGAGGATTATCGAATTTCTGCCATTTTCATTTCCTTTATTGCATTCTTGCTTTTTTTGTATTCATTTCTTAACTTCTTTTAAATTAATCCAGTTTTTAAACTCAGTAAATTAGCATTACTTTTCTCTTTCCTTATTCTCTGAATTTTAAATTTAAAATGTAGTTATTATTTCCTTATGTATAAAATTAATTTAGAATATGCATAATTTTATTTGTGTGTTCATAGACCAGAGATTCTTTTATCTCACCCTCTTAGATTTATTTGGTTTATACTATATTAGTTTTGTTTCAGTAAGCCATTCTTTTAGAAAGGATCTGTCCCCAAAGACTTTGAGCTATTGCATATCCAAGATTAATTTTATTTTTCACTCATGTTAGAATGCTCCTTGATTAGTGACAAAATGCTAGATTTAAAGTCACTTTTCCCTCAGAACATTGGAGGCTTTTCTTGATTACCTTTAAGTGTTTCTTTGGTGAAGCTGAAGCTTGATGTTCATTTGATTCTTTCCTTTATATGTAATGTAATTTGCTTTCTGAAAATAGCAACAATTGTTTTTTATCTACGTAGTTCTTAAAAGATGTATCTGGTTTTGACTCTATTTTTATTCATCTAGTTCAGGTCTTTCTTATTTATTTCAAACTTTTGACTCTTTTATTTGATTATTTATTACACTCACTTCTCTGTTTCTTTCTGTTTGGAATCTAGGACCCCCATTAGTAGTTGGCTTTTAGTAGTTCTGGACAAATTTTTCTAGGGAAATAGATTATGTGTGTGTGTGTGTGTGTGTGTGTGTGTATTTATATGTATATATAACATTATATATTCTCACTTTTATTCATTTTTTTCCTCTACTTTCTGGAGATCATCCTTTATTGATCTTCTAATTTGCTACCTTTAATTGTGTTCATTTTGTTTCTAACACAGATACACATACATAATAATACATTCCAGAAAAATCCAGCCATTGTTAATATAATGAGAACAGTTTGTATGATATTCATATAACCTGGCAGCCAAGGAGAGTGGACTAGAATGCACATGTGTGAAAAATGACAACTTCACTGTACTAGTCAGTGGTGGTGATAGATACCATTGAGTGGGGATGTGTACTGTGTGGCCATTAGACTCAAAATGACTAAGAGAGTAGAGCAACAAATCTGCATCAAATTTTACATTAAGCTTGAACATTCCTCCACAGACACTGTTGGGATGATTCAGAATTCTGCAGCTATGGGTAACTGGTGATTGGCAGCTTCATCATAACATACCTGCACATGCATCATGTCTTGTGCAAAGATTTTTGGCAAAACATCAAATCAACCAGGTGACTCAGTCCCCCTACAGCCCATATTTGGCACCTTGTGACTTTTGGCTTTTCCCAAAATAAAATCACCTTTGAAAGGGAAGAGATTTCAAAGGGAAGAAAATGTCAATGAGATCCAGGGAAATATCACGGGGCAGTTGATGACTATTTGGAGAGCTTTGTGCAGTCCCAAGGTGCCGACTTTGAGGGGGACTGAAGCATCATTATCCTAGGTACAATGTTTCTTCTATCTTGCATCTTCTTCAATAAATGTTTACTTTTTCATATTACATAGCTGGATACATTCTGGACAGACCTCATATGAAGAGGGACCCAAAAAACCCCAGAATTATCTTCTGGCAGGCAGGCCCCTTGTAGTACAGGTTTATCCCATTAGGTGAGTATTCTAGGAAACCATCTATATCAGTGTACCAGCTGGTATTGTTATTAGAGGATGTGTTTGGCTTCAGTGAATTTTTTTTTGAAGACTCCTTCAACACTTTTGACCATTTCATGGTAAGTGATTTACAAGCTCACCTGTCCATACCAGGCTGAATGTTCAGCAGTTTTTGACCAAAAATGAGCTGACTCCCATTCTGTACCCTCTCTATTCACCTGATCTCGTCCTGAGCAACTTTTTTTTCTGTTTCCCCAGATGAAAAAGTCTTCAAAAGGAAACATTTTGCTGATGTGCAAGAGGTGAAATAAAAAGTGGCAGAAGCACTAAAAGGCATCAAAATCAATGAGTTCAAAAACTGTTTTAAGCAGTGGAAAAAACATCTCAATAAGAGTATTGCATCAAATGGAGAGTACTTTGAAGGTGACTGAAGTTTAAACATGTAAAAATAAATACACAATTTTTTATAAATAAATTCTGGGGTTTTTGTGGTCCTCCTCAAATATCAATAATTTTGAGTGTTATTTCCATAACTCACATTTTATAAAATACACATCTTTTCTCATTCTACAATAACTATAATTATTATATAAATTACATTGTTTCCCTCTACTATTTCTGTTTCTTTTTAATTTCATTTTGTTAATTAACTTTGGTGCCTCCATTCCATGATTTGGATGCTTTAACACAAATATTTGTAATTTGCTGTTGTCTATGTGTCTTGTAGAGGTCTTAGATGAACAGCGTAAAAGAAAATTTTTTCTTCCATTGTTGAAACCAATCTTATTTATATGACCCTTGCCCTGGGGCTTTTCAGAGAATGGTTGAGATATGTGGCTGTGTGGAGATATGAGGCCGGGGTGGGTAAGAAGAAAAATGATTTATTTGAGTGCTAGCATCTCGAGAAGACAGGCAGACTCCTATCCTCAAAAAACCACCTTAACATCTCTGAGCTGAGATTTTTCTCTTTTCTGGTCCTTCCACAAATCCAGTTCTACTTTCTTCCTGTTTTAAAGATTCCATAACTCCTGGCCTGGTGAAAGGTAGAGAAGGTAGATATCTGTCACATCCACCAATGTGATTCAAATTTCCCCAGTACTAGAGCTCCTTGTATAGCACTTCTGTCTGTCATCTCTAGACTCTACTTTAAAACAGTCTCTTTCATTTTTGAAGAGAATCAAGTTTTAGAAATTACCATGAAAAGAATAGTGATTCTAAGATATTAAAAGACTGGGCAGAAGTCTACCAATAACTTTCATTTCATCCCTATACATTTTCATTCAGAAACATTCTCTTTGATCATTAACTAGAAGAGATGCTTTGAAGAAGCTTGTCTTTTCTTTATAGATCAGAGGAAAACCCTTCAAATCAAGAGAAGTTGTAATGAATAGTTAGCCTTTTTTTATTTTTTAATGTTATATTAAGAAGAGGTCTCCTTGTATGAGAGAATGTGCAATGAAAATTAAGTAGCATCACAGAAAGAAGAATAAAACCCTACTCTCCTAAGAACTCATGAACTTTTACAATCAAATTGCTTCCCCAGTTTATAATTACAAACCATACATTTATATAAGAGTTTATGTGACTTGGAGGTCAATCCCAGACTTTGTCTTCAATGATATTAGCATTCAGACATTCACTAATACAATACAATGGTAGTTCCCTCTCGAAAACTAGATATGTCATTCTATACAAATTTACGTAAGTTTTCTACGTGATAACTTGCTAAATAAGTATCTTATGCTAACTGCAAACCCTCACAGCTAGGTTAAGGCTGGCTGAAAGAACAAACTAGAGAGCAAAGAAACCCTGATTCCCAGTTTACGCAACTTTCTATCAGTAGATGCTCGTGGGGCTGGGAGACTGCACAGCTGTCATTTATCAGAAAACCATAAGAAGGAAGGCGCAGCACCTGTGGTTTTGTGAGCTTTCCTGGTGTTTCTTACATACTGCTTCTCCTGCTTACTAGCTGGCCCTGTAGATTTGTTAGCTGTGGTCTGCTAGTCTCAATTTTAATCTTATTTTCCTGTATTTTCAGTGTTTAAAAAACAAATTCAGTAAATATTTTATTGAGGTTTTTTTCTTACTCAACATCTTAACATGTTTAAAAGACAGCTTTCCGTTTTTATGTACATTAAAATAACTAATAAATATGGAACTTATACTTACAATGCAGTTACTGATTTGCATTCACCCATTGAGTTTTGAGCAGTTTCACTGCTCAGTAATGCTCATTTCAAAGCTTATGGGTGTGAAATACCTAAATATTAACATGTTTGAATAATTGTTGCTGGGGTTGGTTGTGAGGCATTACAATGAAATGTCATAACTTCAGGACTTTTATCAAAGAAAGAAGAAAAGGTCCCTTTCAAGAGAGCGGCAAAGCCACAGATACAAATAGCAAAACCACCTGACAACAAGATTTTATAGTTTATTCTTAGGCTAAAGAAATGTGGTGGAATAACAATTTGTTTTTTAAAAAAACTTATTCTTTAATGAACACCCTTTGTACATGTAAGCATTGTCTAAGGAAACAAAGCTCAAAGTCCACATAACTAATTATTTGAAAATATTAATTAAATAATATTAAAATAAAATTTAAGGACTATAATATAGCATTTTCTCTATGGAATGTTGGCTAAATCAGAATTAAATTTAATAACCATTTTATATTTTCCTTGTATTTTTAATACTACTGTCTAAGGGATCAATGATTGTAAGGTAATAAAATGTTATTGCTTATTTTTTGGATATAGTTAAATAATACTTGTCCAATATGATTTCACTATGCAAGAGTGTCTGCTAGTCAATATATGCTGCTAGTTTTCTCCCTTACATACAAGGCTTAGATAGCATTGAGCATAGCAGGTTTGGCCCCGTTATGCTCAATCTTTTAATCTTTCTACCAAGTGGAAAGATTAAAGGCATGGATAATAAAGTCTGTGCATGTATGCAAAAGGTAGAAGGGGTATGTATTAGTGCACTGAATGAAGAGCTAAGAATTAAAAGGCATCTTGATTCTGAATCTTAGAAGAGAATGGAAAGTTAATGTTCACCCAACCATTCTTCAATTTAAAAAAATACAGCATTAATGTGTTAAATTAAGAAAAAATATCCTTGGGTATTTTGCACATATATGAAAGAGCTTGTGTTTATGTCTATGTGTATAAAAGATAGGAGAGATTGAGAAAAAGAAAGATTGATTTAAATGAACTGTAACACTTGGATGCACTGGGCCATTTAACTGTTAAACACTCGAGGAAGAGAAAAAAAAATCTCCATTTACTCACAAGAAGACATCATTGTCTAAGAAAATTGAAAAGAGTTATACAACAGTAATTATAGCAATAGTTAGTCAAGCAGAAGATACAAAGAATCACTTGGTCTGTGTGTCAACACAGCTACGAGTGACATCTGGCGAGATAAATCTGAAGCTTGTACCCGCCTGCCTGTCATAAGCCTCATACCAGCAGCAGCCAAGGCCACAAGGCTCCCAGCTCTTTACTGCCCTCTGTACATGAGGATGGTTTGAGTGTGCCTTCACCTCACTGGATTCAGGGCTTTGGGCCTTGTCAGTCACGGTAACAAAAAAGAATGCTGTCTTGCACCACAACTGGGTGCCTGGGTAAACTTCCTCTGGAATCTACCCACTTCACAACATAGGATGCACACAAGCAGCCACACTCTCTTACATTTGGGAGTAGCTGCACTGGCCATAATGACGATAGTTCAGCCACTGACTTAGGGACTGCCAACCTCAGGCTTCACTAAAGATATAGCCATGGATGAGAAGTACTCTTTCTAGTGCTAATGCCAGTGGGGATGGCAACCAACACCAAAAGATAAATCCCTATCAATCAAAAAAGCCAAGAATTCCCAAAAAGATTTTGTGAATATATGTATGTGTATTTTGGAATTTGGGGGATATAAAAAATAGCAAACTATAGAAAAAGACTGAATAACCTGCTGAAATCACAGGTGGGATCTGAAGTTTGTAATCTAAAGTGATTAGATTTATGTTCCTATGTATCATATGCTTGTCCCAAGCTACTTGCATACATAATTATCTTTCCCATTACAGAGAGCTTACTTGAGGAGAGTTGCTAAATTTTATTCATATCTGCATTCCAAGAGTCTCCTTGTATTTCTGAACACATAATAGATATTTAATACTTCTTTGAAGAGTAGATTTTTAGTAAGACTTAAATAAAATGTTTTGGGAGGTAAGTAGATAATATAAATGCATGAATCTACGCAGCCTATTATAATACAAAAATGGGATGCAAGAACTGTTGTCAACTTAAAGAGGGCATATCATATCTATTTCTATATCACACACCACCCCAAAACTTAGTGGGCTAACCAACAATTACTTTAATAATAATAGTTCTGTCAACTGTCAATGTGGACATGGCTCAGGTGGGTGGTTCTTCTGCTGGTATGTCCTGGGACCCATGCACACAGCTTTTATCTCCTGGCAGGTAGCTGGAAGCCGACTCTTCCCAGGTGACCATATACAGACATGTATGACTATTCACTCTGGCAAACACAGGTCATCTCTCTACATGAAATACGAGGCTAATCTTAGCATTTTCACATTAGGGTTACATAAGTAGCTTAATGTTTGTTAATGTCTCATTGCCTAAAGCAAGTAGATTACAACTTTTGATGGAAATAATTTAAAAATTTGCAACTGTTTGTTCATTCTACCATGAGACTTTTAAATTTTGATGTTTTTTAGATTTTAAAAAATAGTTTTCTGTTAAAAAAAAATGTTACTTAAACTCGGCTTCTGGCCACCAGCTTAATAGTTCTGCTCTAAATAACTATCGTTTTTAAAAACAGCCGTCTAACTGAGAAAACTTTCTCTTAGTTCAATTTGAATTTTTCTTGCTATTATCTGAATTGTGAATGTTGTCTTTTTAATTATCTTTTAGTATTTAAGAAACTGAACCCCTCTGGGTAGTATTTAATTACTTTACAAGGGTTGTCATTAGAGAAGTGCTCCCTTACTACCACCATGTGTACGCTAGAACCAAAATATGTGACTTTTCAACTTTTACATACAGTTATTCCCCGGTGTCATTTGTTTGCCTTATAAAAATACACAAGTGAAAACTTTGTGATTCATTGTGATTAATGTTAATAATTTACAGTTTTGCCAGCCAGTAAGAACAGTTGTAATGAGCAGATGTACACCTGGTAAATGAATGACAAATCAAATCATGAGGTATTTTTCTGGACCTGCATATAAAAAAATACTGCATTAAGGCTACATTCCTAGCTTCACCTGTTTTTTTTTCTTTAAATCCATTTGTAATTTCAGGAAACAATACCCAATATTCTCACATGATTAAACAAATCCTATGTACTCATTTTCCTTGACAGTTATATTCATCTCACTTCATATCATCTTTATGAAGTTATCATGGCATTTCAAAACCTGTGTCAGGAAGAAAGGGCTATAAAAGAAAAATAATAGATTCAGTAATCAACATTTCTTTTTAAAAATTATCTTTTTTTTTACCATTGTGTAGCATACCGTTTCAATGTAACATTTCATTAAAATGAATACAATGAAGATATTTAATATGTTATCCAATGGAAGTATCATCAACTTTTCAAATTTTTGACACATGCAGTAAAATCTGTGTTTCTTAACATTCTAAATATGTAGACTCCTGGAGAAAACACTTGGGAATTTCCTCCAGTTCACAAATCTCAGCTTTTGAAACACTTCACTATATCACTATCATAAATAAGAAAATGCATGTAACAACAGAAAAATTCCACTGAACAATGAAATACTAAGTAGGTGCTCTCTTTTTGAAATGGACCCATATCAGAGAAATTTTAAAGAATAATCTAAGAATCAAGAAAAAGTGTCATTAATATATTTAATTTAAGTCTCAGGGTAATTGAGATAAGAAGGGCTACAAATTCTAAGAATGTTTTACAACCATAAGTGGGATTCAGGGCAAACTCGAGTGAACAGAAAAGGTCCCAAAAATGTATGGGTCTCTAAGGAAAGGTGTCTACTATTCTGAAAATGCTGAGAACCAAGATGGAGGCTATTAAGTAAACTCTATCCTCCTGGTATAGATATTAGCTTTTATGACTAAATAGAATTAGTTCTCTTTACCAAAACTTAAGGTGGGCTTTCCAACTCAAAAATTTTTGTAAAAAATCAATCAAAAGGTAAAGGAAAATTAAAATTCCTCTAATGAATGATCTATGTACTATTATGTAAAAGAAGAACTTATTAAAAAGAGTACTGTAAATATTGTATCATGAAAACTGGTTTTAATAATGCTTCTATCCTTGCACTGATTTTTATTTTCTTTTGTCACCATAGTTTTGTTATTCTTTTTTGTTACATACATGCTCATCCATGTGTCTCTTTTCATTAGTCTTGATGTGCTAAAGCACAGAATTTGCAATATCTTTGGCTTCAGTAATTCATAAATCAGCCTGAAATGTTCAGAGGTTTTCTAAGTCAAATATTGAGATGTAGCTGATGGCATTTGTGTGTTTTCTTAGCCCACTGTGCACTTTGTACAGTGACAGAATTATTGGACATACTGCATGATATGCTCCGTGCCAAAGCCAATGCACATTGTCAGTGAAATACTTCCTACAAAATGTCTCCTATTGCTTCAGTCTGGGGAAAAGGGAATTTAAAGACCATTCAGGCTTTGATGAGGAAGTATAATACCTATATCTGTCGGTTGTCCATGAAACTCTCCACATTATTCAACGGTTTCTGCTATTTAGTTGACATAAACTTCCATTTTCAAATATCATCCATCTAAGTTACCAGTGTAAACATATCCATTTTCAATTAGGGGGGCTTTGCTGAGGTTTTGCTATCTAATGGTTTTAGGTCCAAAACATGTCAATTACACCCACATCAAATACTACATTTAGACACAATTCTCATAAAACTTATAAAATATATTTCATTTCTCTCCTTTATGACCTGCCTTGAAAGAGATTTTGAGAGAGGGATGTATGTATACTTGCAACAAGTTTTTAAAACATACGCCACTGGTTAAATAGGGGTATACATTGACATTGGTTTCTGAGCAAAGCAAATTGTCTTCCTTAATGTGGGTGGACATCATTCATTCAGTTGAAAAACTGAATAAGAAAACAAAGGTCTCTTCTCTCAACCCTCCCACAAGTACCTGGAAGCTTCTCCTACCTGAATGCTTTGAGCTGGTACATCATTCTTTTCCTGCCTCTGGACTTAAACTGAAACATTGCAAATTTGGGAGTGTCAGTCCTACTGGTTTTTGAAGTGGAACTATACCATCAGCTCCCCTGGTCCTCAGCTCGCCTACTGAAGATCTTGGGACTTCTTAGCCTCAATAATTGCAAAAGCCAATTCCTTAAAAAAGATCTTTTTCATGTAATTATGGAGGCTAACAAGTCCCCAGGACTGAAGTATATACTTGTATCCAGTCTATATCCATTCATCCTGTTCTATTTCGCTGGAGAACCCTGACTAACACATGTCCTAAGAAGTTATTTGCCTAAAAAGAATAGCTTGTCCTGATTAGTGGAGGGAAAATGTACTCTATTTTGTATTTACATTTTGCCCTGGTCACGCCTAGTTTTCTTAGACAAATATTTTAATATCCCATAGATTTTATTCTCAATAAAACAAACTAATTCCATGGAAGAGCATGTGTTGGAAATGAGTAGTACAACTAAGAACAGTGATTTTGGACTTATATCGAAATAAATACGTGTGTCCAGAGAGAGAATATACCTTATATAGGTATACATGCCAATCTATCTATAACCAATATTTTCTATAAACTGTTAATGCTAATGTACATGTTCTTTCAAAACATGCTAATATCATGGTCTCACATTTTTTTCTTTTTCATGTATATCTACTTGGTTCTTGAATCTTTTTAGGTCTCTCTCTCTCTCTCTCTCTCTCTCTCTCTCTCTCTCTCTCATCCCTGAATATGTTACTTAACAGACTTTCAGTTCTCACCCAGTTAATTAATGATAAGTATCGGTTTCCAAAGTGAAATGTTTCAAATACCTCTTATGTGAAGTTCCAAATATGTCTCCTTTTATAATGTGTGTGCTTCAGGGTGTCAGAAACTTGGCTACGCAATCATTCATTTTTCCAGTGCCTCTTTGGAAATTCAATTTGATGAACAGCATGTTTGCATTTTTACCATGTTCTACACAAGGAGAATTTCATCAACTCTCTTGTGTGTAAAATGGGGATACTATAAAAGTTATGGTATCATAAGAGCAAGGAAAAAATTAGCAAGAACAAAAATTAATTTTAAGCAGTAAATTAATTAAGGACAATAGGGACAAATCCATTCTTTTTTTTTTACTCATTACCATTCTATGCAAATTAATCATTCTAATGGTCTAAGTTGAATATAAATGACATTACTGATTTGCTAAATGAAAGAAGGACATGGAAAATCTCTCAGCATGCTTACAAAAAAAAGATAAAATTATTACCTCTTAATATTAAAAATGTGACTTCTAAAATTATATTTTATTTACTGATAAGTGTACTGAAATCTTTTTAGTGTTTTCCATAAATAATCATGCATTTTATCTCATTAGATCATCAAAATTACCCTGTGAGATAATTTTTATTGTTACTTTTTTTCTAAAACGGGAAACGAGGGTTCTTAGAAGTTAAGTGACTTGAGATCGCAGAGTAATTCTCAGGAAACTTCACTTTTAAAGGTTTTTAGATCAGCAGCAGCCTGGTCGGGTAGCGCAGTTGGTGAGAACACTGTCCCTATCTGCGAAGGTTGCAGGTTTGATCCCCAGTCCAGGTGCACACAAAAATTGACCAAAGGACGCATATCATAAGTGGTATCACAGGTCTCCAGGTCTCTCTCTCTCTCTCTCACTTTCTCTCTCTCTCTCTTCCCCCTTCCTCTCTCAAATCAAGAAATATTATTTTTTTTAAAAAAAGATGATCAGAAGCTCAAATGTAAGCCATGGCCCACAAAAGGGACAATATTGCATGGAAAGTAAGGCACTACAAAGGGAACTGAATTGAACTCTTTGGAACAGCACATATGAGGTGATGCGTTCGATGTCTTATATTTGTATTTTAAGATTGAAGAGGGAGTAAACTTTGGTAACAGCATTATCACCAGTACTTCTTTTTTTCTTTCAGAAGTACTAATTTTGATAATAAAAATAAATAAAAATTAGCTGCAATGATACTACTATTGCCTGTTTTTACTTTTTCCTAAATTCATTCTACTCAGCTCTACGGACTTGAATAGTGTCCTCCCACAATAATGTCTTCCCATTTGAAATTTAATGTCCATCCAGAACTTTAGAATGTGACTTTTTGAGGGAAATATAGGGTCTTTGCAAATAATTAAATTAAGGATTGTCATGAAATCTTATCGAATTAAGGATGGCCATAAATCCAATGAGAGTATCATTACAAGATATGGAAAAGGATACAGAGACACACAGGTGAGAAAGGCATAGGGAAACAAAGACGGAGATTAGTGTTACATTGCCACAAGCCAAGGAAACCTAGTCCCTCCAGAAGCAGGAAGGGACAAGAAAGTATTTTCCTCTAGAGCCATCAGAGAGGGCATGGCCCTGCTGACAGCTTGATTTCAGAACTATAGCTTGCAGCCCTGTGAGAGGGTAAATTTCTGTTGTTTGTAACCACCAAATTTGTGGAAATTTATGTCAATCACAGAAAACTAAAATGTGAAATAATAAAATTTAAAACAACAAAGGTGCATTAATAGAATACTTCTAACAATAGCTACAGTTAGCAATAATGTCTACATAGAAAAGACAAATAAATCCAAATAGATCGCTACTTAAATATATACTAAAAATAATCAGCTCCGACCATTTAGCATAGAGATTATGAAAAACACACCCTTATAGAAGAGTTTACTAATTAGATATATTGTATTTATAGTTTGTTATGTGCATTCAAAAACACATGTTGTCTTTTCTTATATATCTTTGGAATAGCTAATTCTTCCCACTCACCTAATAAATAATATTTCCTAGAGTACCTTTTTAATCCAATTAGGGAGCATTTGTTAATTAAACAGGGAGCTGCACTCATCTTACTGCCCCCATCTGATTCAATGGCCTGGCCAGGCTACTGGGAGCAGGCAGAGGGTGGGGAACTACAGAGAATGCCAGATGCAACAGACTTGGTGGCAGCGTCTGGGTAATTGAGCCTATGCCTTGCAAACACTCCCCCCCTGACCCACCCTGTGGGGAATGTCCTGCTCCTGGCAGCAGATCCCTCATCCACTGGCAATATGATGGAGAGAGGAAACATTGCACTGAGCATGCACAAGGCTAGCAAGGTAATTGGATAGAGGGAAAAAGCGCTCCTACCCCCTTCTGGTACCTGATGGAGGGTGGGGACAGGGGAAGGCAGGAACATGCACTACAGTGGACAGAATGGCAGTGGGTAGAGATGCTGTACCAAAGAGACCTGTCAGTCTAGCCTGGGGAAAAGAAGTGTTTGGTTGAGGGACAGACCCTCCTAGAGTATGTGTGGAAGTTTAGGAAATTATTTGGACATTTTGAGAAAGCACCTAGTCTGTTCCACACCTGAAACTAATATAAACCCAAAGGAAGAAAGGGACGCGCTCTTACCTTGCTAATGTGCTGGTTAGTGCATTTGTGGGAACTTCTGTCCCTGGAAGCCACAAGGCCAGTGTGGTGCCAACCCCACACCTTGGTTCCAGGAGGGAGCCTGAGGCTTGAGCGTGGCTGCGGAAAAGCTGAGCTGCCTGGGTGACCACTCAGTGGCTGCCTGTGTTTCCCAAGGATAATAGTTTAAGTGGGAGAAAGATCCCTGCCTTTGGTTTTGGGTTGGCTGATGACACCTAAATTTTCTCCGAGATTTTCAGAGGTTATAAGCTTTGAGGCAAGAGTCTGCCAATCTCCCAGACTGTGGAGTATTTGAATAAAAACATCTTTCCATTCTCATCCGTCTGTGCCTCTAGAATTTGCCTATTGATGGCAGTGGGCAGCCAAAAACCCGCTTTGCTTTGGTAAAACATTGAAATGAAAAATAAAACTCTGAACATTTTCCAGGAAAAAATATACAAGCTCATTCTTTAGGTTATTTGTTCCTTCAACCATAATAATTTACATATTTGAGGAAAGTTAAGGAGAAGACATAGGAACCACTAAGTAAATAGAACTATGCAAAATTGTTAAAAAGAAAACATACCCAAGGGTGCTACTTCCCAAAGACTGGGGAAGCCATGCCAAGTTTTGGAACTTCTCAGATTTTATTTTCTTCTTCTACAGAGATATAAACTTAATTTTTTAATTATACAAAATTTATACACATGTAATACTAGTACAATACTGTAGTGCTCCTTCATAATAGCATAATAGTTAGTGCCTGAGTTTAAATTCAAACTTCAACATTTTGTCACTGAGTCTGTTTTGGGCAAGCTATTTCACTCTTTCCTGAGCTACAATTTTACCTTTATAATAAACTTACATGATGAAGTGACCCATTCATAAGTGGGAATGTGTGGATTTGAACAAGAATGGATAATACTGTACATCATGTGCATTTAGCAAACATTGATATTTTTTAACTTTGCTAATGTATCTCTAATTTCATGATATTTTCACAGTTAAGAAAATTATAAAGTTATATTATAAATAGAAACTGTCACAATTAAAATAAAGCTTTTACAGTGCTAGCCATATTAATGAGTTGGAGAAAAAATACAGAAAGGAGATGGAATAGTTTTTGCAGACAATTTGGTTGTTTAACAGCAAAATATTAAGTATATTAAATGAAAAACTGTTAAAATTAAGAAAAAAATTAGAAAATTAACTGGTGTTATGGATTGAATTTTGTACTGCCAAAATATCTTAAATTCCTGAGCACCAGTACCTATGAATGTGACCTTCTTTGGAAATAGGATCTTTGCAGGTGTAACAGTGCAGATGAGTTCATATTGCAGCAGCACGGGCCCTTAATCCAGTATGTCTGGTGCCCTTGCAAGATGAGGAATAAAACACAAGGGAAGATGCCATGTGAAGATACAGACACATGATTGGAGAACAACATGTGACAGTGGAGGTAGACGCAGAAGTACAACAGCTGCAGGCCAAGGAGCACCGGAGGTTGTCAGCCACCAAAAGAAGCAATGGAGAGGCAAAGAAGGATTTTACATACATACTTACATCTTTATATGTGGGGTGTGATGAAGACAACGTCCTCAACTTAAATGTTTATGAAAACCTAAGGTATACATTATTCTTAGTAATAAAAATTACAAATAAATTGTTATAAAATCACACAACCTTGAGGGTACCTGTTGAAATAGCCAGTAGTCACATTGAAAGCATTCTTTGGTCAACTGACTAAATGCTGACTGGATTTTATGCTTTTTTCTTACCAGTTGACATTGTCACAATAAAATTAATAATGAATAATACAAGTTCTAAGCAATACAGTGTGATCATTAAAAACTGAATTAGATAAATAATGGTAAAAGAATGAATTCTCATTTTTTCAAATTATTAACGTTTGCCTAGAAACTCTAAGAAAACCAACTACAACATAAAGATAAAAACTAATAATGGAGTTCAGAAATTTGTGGTTCAGGATGAACACTTTCCCTGGGTAGACAGATAGATACTCATCTGTCTATGTGTATATATTCTTTTCTGGCCGTATCTGTTTTCACTAGCTGATATGGAAAAACCTGAAAGATCTATTAATATAAAACAGCTCATCACAAACCACCACACACTGGCATAATTTATGTAAAATACAGATACATGAGCATATATACCGATAAAAATACACACAGAAGGGACAAAAGAGCCATAGTAAACTGTCGACAGAGGTTATTGTTGGTGAAGAAATTTGAATGCGGGACATGTAAAAAGGGAGCAATAGAATAGAAAGGTCTTCTCATGTGTTCATGTATTAGAAGTTTCTTTTTAAATAATGTTAATACATTCCCAAAAGAGTTTGATAGTATGCATGCTATATACTTTAAGTTATTCTGACTTATTTTGACTTCCTCAGCTTTTATACTGACATTTCTTTTGAAAACATTGTTTGGTCAACTAACCGAATGCTGCTGACTGGATTTTATGCTTCTTTGTTACCAGTTGACATTGTCACAATAAAATGTATAATGAAACTTGAAACAAATTTATTTTTCAAATATTTATTATAACCTATTTTTTAGTAGCAAAAAGTCTAAATAGTCATTATTTAGTCTATTCTTATAAACAAATAATGAAGCCACAGAAAATTATATAGTAGTTCAATATTAAGAATTTTATTCATATCATTAAAGTGAAAACAGAACTTACATGCGCTAATGATTTAAAAATTATCTTCCAAAATATTTATTTAGGAAAGATGCTTTTCAATCTAATGCCAATTACCACAAAGTAACAAAGGTTTAAATATGCATGTAACTTGAAATGATATGAAGTCACTATAATAAATGCCTTTCAAAAAACAAAAGATATTTAAAAATGTCTTAAATCTTTATAGAAAATTCTTTATAGAAAATTCTCAAAGAACACTAAAAGGGGGTATGAATGACATAATTACAGTAGATGACTATATTTTTCTTACAAATTATTCTCAATTTGTCTTACTCTTACATCTTTCTTTACTTTTCCTAAAAACTTAAAAAATCTTTCTCTACCCCAGTCTCTGTGGGCTCATGTGGTTTCAGCCTACCTCTTTTTATTTCATTGCTTTTACTCTTTTCAAAGTGAAGTGATCCTCATTTGTTTTCCTTCTGTACCCATTAGCTAAGAGGAATCTATAAAAACAGAGGCAGGGTTGTATCACTGCTTTGTTAGAAACCTGCTGTATAATTTTGACCCCTTGACTTCTGAAATTCTCTTTACCCATTCGGCTGCTATATCAAAATCCATAGGTATAACAATTACTCTTGCCAACAAAAATGAGATTAGCCTGGTGCTCAGCAAGTCAAATCTGAATCATACCACAAAATACAACTACTTAAAATACTTTTACTGAAAAGTAATTGGTCAAATATCTATACCTTTCAACTTATGTTCATCATAACAACATTCTACTTTATTTGCAGTCTGATAAAATTACTTGGTCAAAATCAGAATTACTGTAGCTCTTAGAAAGTATAAAACAAGTCTACAGTAAATAAAATAAACCAATTGTACAAACTCTCATATGATTTTAATATATATTTATTCTTTTTGCCTATGTTTTATTTTTTGCGTGAAGTGTTTAAATCAGTCAGCCATATAAATACATAGTTGTTATTTAAATTATTAAGATATATTTAAGTAGGTTTGTAACCAATGTCTAATATTTTTAAAGGAATTAGATTTCTAAATCTCACTTATTAGCTGTGTAAATTAATAAGCTAAACATGAAACAAAGTACAAGGATTAGTGAGTATTATGCACCAAGTTCTGACACAAAATTCTTAATGCAAATACTCCCATGGTTTACATAAACCATTAAGCCATTTCAAAATTGAAACTAACCTTGAAAAGAAGAAGGCTGGTAAAGGAACCAATTCAGGTAAGAGACAGCAGTCTGGGCCCAGGCCATTGCTCCTTATTCATTTCCATAATTTATCATGGAATCATTCCAGGTAAACTTACATATATTTAGATCTTCTGGTGGGCAAAATTTAAACTTAAGCTGAACTCTTACTTCAAATAATTAATCTAGAAACAGAGCATAGAATGGATTAGAAGAATTATTGAAACTGACAATTGAACAATATAGTTTATTCTCAAATACTTTTTAAAAGAAATAGATATAAATTATAAGTAGAATTGGCTATGTGTTGGAGGGCATGGAAAAGAAAACAGTTAAGGCAGAATCCACAGTCTTGAGAAAGTGACTTGAGATACCTGTACTACTCACAACAGAGTCTTTTAAAGCTTTATTTTATTTTCATATATTTTGATTGTATTGGGGTTACATTGGTTATTTATATAGATTTCAAGTACAATTTGATAATGCATCACCTGTATATTGTATTGTATGTTCACCATGCAAAGTCTAGTCTCCTTTCATCACCATTCAGCGCCTCTTTACCTCTTTTTAAAAACTATAGGTGGCTAGGTCATGGTGTTGAGTAGGAGTGTAGTTTAAAAAACAAAGGTCTCTTTAAGATCTAGGAATTTGATACTATAATTTTGTCTGATAGTATCTTTCTTCTCCATTAAATAAACTTACTTTGCCATTTTGTACATTTTTTCCTTCACCTGCCTTTTTCCTAATACATTTCACTTTTGTTTTTTAGCTATTACATAATACTCATACTTCTAACAAATTATCTTTCAAGATACTTCTCACTGTGTATATCTATTTTGCCTACCTAACTTCTAATGTGGTGATTCTAGAGAACATGTCCTGTTCATATTTGTAGCCCTGATGTCACTATTAGGTAGCAGCTAGAAATGAGGGGCTGGGAGGGTAAGTTAAGCAGGGTCCTTGCCATTACATTCTAATATAGAACTTAAAAGAGGAAGCTAGAAACAAAAGGGTGACATGTCTCACCCATTGATTCAGTAGCCCTGAGCCAAGTCCCATAAGATTGCCAGGTGTTATAAACTTCACAAGTAAAACTGCAATAGCCAAAGCCATGATAACACAGAAGAAGGGAAGCACTTGGAATTTGGTGTGTATCATCTCCACTAGCTGGGAAAGAAAACTAAAATGAGCAAGACAAGAACCAAGGAGAGGCAGCCTGTGACTTGGGTCTCTCCAGTAACATTACCAATGACACTTTCAATTATATGACCTCATCCATACATTTGAAATATTGACAAACTGAACATCAATATTCTTACTTGTCAAGTCAATTTGCCATCACTTAGAGAGTTTGACTTGACTTTGCTCCAAATTTCAGCCAAACAAGAATAAAGCAAAAACAAAAAAAAATCTCCACATATTTAAGTATTTTATTTTGAATTAAGTACACTCATTCCAAAAATATTCTATTACTAATGGCAAACTATTATTAACAATATATTCTGGGAATATTTTCATAGCTTAATTTAAAGCTTAAAGGCTAATTTAAACCTTTACTAACCAAATATTCTTGAAGTATTTTGAAAATGAAATAATCCTGGAACAGTTCAATTAAGTGATGTAATTATATCCTCTGAACCCTCTGTATCTTAACATTTAAATAAAAATTAATTGAAATTGAAGAAAAAGTAATTCAAACCACTAGCCAGCCAACTTTTCATACACGCACAAAAAGAGTAATCTTTGGGATGTTGGCAATTTTTTTATGAGTGACAGAGACATTTAACACATTTCAACTATGTCATAAAATGATTCCATAATACTTGTCCAGGCAATCTTCCCTCCACGGATGCCGCCAGTTGTGAGGTAGAAACAGAGATGTAGTGTAACGGAAAAAGTAGTGAACCTGTCCCCGTGAGACACTGACCCCATCGTCAGGTGGATGGGACACTAGGTCTCCTTTTCTATCTGGCATGACTTTAGAATTGAATATTTAGTCTTTCCAAACCAATGACTATTAATTAAAATCAGATTCTTTTTTATAAAATATCATTTCCTTAGATCAGAATCAAGGCAATATTTATAATGCTTTCAGTTACTTAGGTAAGCAGGATTCATAACAAGATTAATACTTCGACACACTCTAAAATGTCTCTGCATTAAAAATAAATTATATGAGCTCTCAATCAATGAGGAAAAATATTGGGTCTGATTTGATCAGTGAGAAGAGTGTATATGATTTATTTTCTATAATTTGAGGGAAATCTGAGACACTTTAATATCATTTCTTGAGGTTATTGTGACAAGTTGATTTTTAAAAATAAACAAGGAAGTTAAATGCAGTAGATTTTACCCATGAGTGATATTTTGATCAAAATATTGTTGCTTCCTATTAAGATTACCTTATGATGGACCTGTCTTCTTGGTGTCATTTAACATGCCATATATAAATGATCATGTTTGAGATAATTGTCCTGGAATTTCTTAAAGTTTTTTAAGAAAAGTTACAAGTTTATTAAACAATCAATTATAGATATTATTGAGAAGTGGCCCAAACTCAAGGACCCTAATATAAAGGTGCCTTAGAATATTGTAAAAGATTCTTTTATAAAGTTCTTAGTAGTCTTAAGTCTTAAAACTGTATGCGAACAATACCAAAAAAAGAACAACTCTTCTCTAATGGACATAATTCAGACAATTATAGAAATGTGAGGTCTTTAGAATGCCTGTATAATACAGTGAAAGACACAGGGAATGAGTCATAGTTTTCTCATCTCTAAAGTGAGGAGTTGTATTACTTAATGACTACCATATTTTGGACTCTGCCTTTTAGGGTCTTCAAAGATTAAAATAGAAAGGCACAGAAAAAGAATAGTCTTCCTATTTGTATTTGTTGAGTAAAGCTTTTAGCTATTTATGGCACTTTTTAATTTTAATCTAAAATTGATACATATTACATGTCCTGGTCAAACCATAATTTTCCCTGTCAATATAACATTTCACTCACATATTGATAGCAGGACAGCCTAGCTAACATTTCAGAGTTAGAATCAAATTCCATTAAAGATTTTTAACTATTTAACTTACCTTTACCCTTAACCTAATATTTTTATAAACACTAGCCAAAAGAAACAAAATTTAAATTATTAGGGACAGACGTTATGCACTTAGTGATACAGTTTCTCACCTAGCATTTGGTTTGCATGCAGATTTACAGGGCCAATTCTCTCAACACTGGTGCTGTGACCGCCTTAGACATGTAGTGTGATTCACAGGAATCACATCGTCCATCTTCCATGTCAGTCTACTTCGTTGTCATTCTTACTGTAACGGCTCTCATTGTAAGCCCAGTTCTTCAATGTGGCAGTTAGAAACACTTTTTGTTAAGTAGAAAGAAATTTACTAGAACATATGCAGAAGTGAAGTGTGGAGACAACAAATGGGAAATCTGAAGAACTGGTTAGAAGAATGGAAGAATCCCATGGAATTTTGATAGGACTATGGAGCAGGAGACTTGGAAACATAGACTCACACACTCGCACACTCATGTAGCCTAGGAAGCCCGACCGCCCTGCCTTCGCTGTCATGATAATGATCTGTGATTCCTCCAACATTGAATAAATCAGCAACAAAGAGGGAGAAACTGGCCTATTCAACTCTGCAATAGCAAGAAATGTGACCCCTGAGACAAGGACAAGAAGTTATCGGGAAGAGAATTAAAAGTTGGACTTCTGGAAAACAAGTCTATCTAGTACAAAATCTAGTATTTCTAGTTTTTATTCCAGCTCTGGCATAAGTTCCTACCACAACATAGGTCAAACTTTTAACCACCTTGAGTTTTGAGAATAAAAGTGTTTGCCATCATCTAAATGGCCTAATTTATGTTTTCGTTGTTGTTCAGAACAAATTGCAGAATGCGAAAGCACTTTGGAATGTACTTCTCCCAATATATGAATTTCAGCAATATTATTTTATGATTAAAAGACATTTGCCAATAAAATGTGCACATAACTTCTTGGATATTATTTAATAGCTGATTTTCTCTATATAGAGCACTTATCTGAAGAATAATTGGGTGAAGCCTAGCTGCCTTAACCGATCTTAATCTTGTGTTGTCTTGGTGCTAGACAGTAGCACAGAGTAAATTGCCAAAAAGTTAGTGCAAGACAGGTCAATTTTGGTGAGTCAGGAAAAGCATTATTAGGCTATGCCCACAGGCGTTACCCAGATCGTGGCTTCAGAGAAAACAGACTGAGAAAACAAAATGAGAATAGTGTTTATATGAATAAAGAGTCACTAAATTATGTGATTTAGTTGGCCTTGAAATCAGGGCATCTACTTTCTTCAATTTGACAATTGTATTCCTGCAATATTATTGGTACTATTCTCTACCAAGAAATTTACTGAAAATTTTAAATCTTAAAGTGGGTTTCTGACGATGATTTTAAGTCTATACTTTCTAGACCATCTGGAATCTTACTGACCATTTTAGTTCATTGAAATAACTTTCTCACGGTACTTCAGATGTTTTTTAACACTTTAAAAACACCTCTAGGCATTCATGCATGGTCTGGGAACTCCCTTCCCTGTCTCTTCTAGTAGGAAGTATTAGACCACAGGCCTTCTCTGTTTGCTAGTCTGTAGTTCAAATAATCTCAAAGAATATCTAGAAGGAGGGTTACAGGCTTCATACGTGCCTCTCTGTTTTGAAGGTTTTGTCTACATTCTGGCATCTGAAGAAGCAACCCTTACTAGACCTTCTTGGCCCCTTCTTAAGGAGTGTGATTATTATTTAGGTAGGCTTAGTACCCTTGCATAATCTCAGGGGTTAGGGAGAGTCAAACCTACCCCCAAATTGTTCAGGAGCTACTCTTCCCCCATTTTTTTCATGAATTACATCTAATTAGGCAATGGGAGCACAAAAACCAATTAGTTTTGATAGCAGAGACACAAAAAAGGGAAACCACATACATCCTAATTGCATACCAAACTCATTCTGAGTAAAATAAACCTTGAAATTCACTGACCTTAAGAATTACAGAGCTTGACAATGAAGATGGTCACTTCCTCTGAACTAATCCATTGGCCCAATGATAAAGTTTCCAAATCAACTTTAAAGGTTTAATAACAGGGTAAAAATTTTAATTATATGATTAAAAGAAAAGGAAAACAGTTAAGAAATACTAAAACCTAACCATTATATCAATTTGGAAAAAATTTTAAATTTATACAAAATTATACCTAATAAATAATGAACTTATATGTCTCTAAACCAAAACAATATCTGTGAGGTTTAAGCATAATTTATTATAATTCTTTATTACCTTGCTTTGATTTTTATCTAATTATCTATATTTTATTAAAGATGAACTTTTTAAAAATGTGTCAAATTATTTATTATTTACCAGCAAATATTTTTTATATATTGCCACTGTTTTAAGAGATGAGGAGCACTGGAAGTACATATGGGTACTTCCCATGTTTCCTGGAAATAAATAGAATCATTTTAAATTTAACACATCCACTGATGTGGATTCTACAGGCTTCTACTATTTCTTCAAATACAACCTCCTACTTACCAAATTTGTATGTCTCTCCACTTTAAAAGCATTACTGGGTGCATTATCAGCTTCAAAATCTCTCATGATGTCTTCAGTTGTTAGATGCAGCTAAGGTTGTATCTACAGAGAGACGTAGAAAAGTACAAATCAAGGAACATGTATAAAGGACTTGTAGACAAAGTCAAAAGGGGGCAGGATAGAGGTCAGAAGGTAGGGATGGGAAGGGCAGGGAAAGTGGTAGGAGGAAAATGGACAAAACTGTACTTGAACAACAACAATAACAACACAATTTTTAAAAAAGAATTATAGTATGAAGTTAAAAAAAAGAAAAATTAGAAAAAAATAGAAAAATACAAGAATCTGAAATGAATGACCACCGAAAGAAAGAAGCTGAAAAAATAAAGGACAGAATAATAAAAATTATATAAGATATCAGTGATTTAAGCAACATCTAAACATAAAGATGATTAACAAAGCAAATATTTGTTTTTTGTAAAGATCAACAAAATTAATAAAGCATCTATTTGATATCAAGAAAGAAAATTAGAAACTCAAGACTATCAAAATAAGTAGAGAGATGTACTTTATTCATGTGTTAGAAAAATCTTTATTTTTAAAATAAAAATTCTTTATAAATTAGTCTGCAGATTCACAATATTCCCAATCAAAGTCCCAGGATCCTCTTTTTTTAAATAAAATTTGAGACGCTGATTCTAAAACTACATGTACATGTTTTTTTAAAAAAGCCTAGAATATCTAAATCAACCTTAATAAGGTAGAACAAAGACTTGACACTACTTGACTTCGAGACAATATAAAACTACAGTACTCTAAATAATGTGTTTTGGTATAATGATCAAATGACAGATCGGTAGGATGGAACAGACACACCATAAATAGACCTCTATGGTTATTAATTGTCAACAAAGTGCTAAAATATTCCAATGAGAAAATAGAACTCTATTCAACAAATACTGCTGGATATCCACACAGAAAAAAGTAAATCTTGCCCCATATCTTCCACAGTATACAAAAAATAAATTAAGAAAGACCATAGATTTAAATAGTGCTATTAAATGTATAAAGCTATTAGAAAAAACAGAATAAACTATTTGATGATTTGGATCCCAGAAAGTCATATTCATAAAAAAATCTACATTATACTTCACTAAACTTAAAATCATCTGCTCCTCAAAGACATCATTAAGAAAAGAGACAAACCACAGATGGGAGAAAATATACGTAATATACATATTTAAGAAGAAATTGAGTTCATGATCATCAGGAACTCCCACAAGCAATAATAAAAAGACAAACACCCCACTAAAGATGTGTAAGTGATGTGAAAAAACACTTCACAAGAGAATGTATACAAATTACCACTATGCACATACAAAAAGTACTTCATTAGGATACAGGGACATGCATTTTTAATCCAACATGTGGTGCCATTACATAACTGCTGCACTAGTGGAGAGTTTGATAGCCTTTAGCAATGAGGAGGGGGACAGTAATGAGGACGATCTGAGCCTGAAAAAGCAAGGGACATTACCCTCAAACATAGGAAGAACAACAGTTTAGAAAAAGCTGGGGGTGGGCGTGGCTAGAAGATATAAACCTAATTTCCAGATCTTGAGTTACATGGGAAATGAGAGATGAAACATGTATGAGTTGAATGTAGAAGGAAGTTGGCTGATCATTGAATGGTCGTTTTAGAGGGTATTATAGAAGGGTTTGGTAGAGATTACAGAGTAAGAGGTTGTTTCAGAATACAGAGCACCACAGGTATACCATTGCTGTAGTGAATAGATGACCAGAGGTCTTAGATGAGGGGCATGGAAAGGTTAGGGTTAGCTCCAAGACTATTTGCGTAGTCTCCTGGTGTCATTACCATATATGTAGGTAGGGTTGTAGAGTGGCCCAATTATGTCAATGGACTTCTCAAGAATGAGCAAGAATTATTTTTATGTACTCATTCTTAGGTACATAAAATGATATAAATTGGATTACAAATTAGATTAGTCATTAAACATTTAAAAAACAAAAATGTAAAGAAAGAAAAATAATCAACATAAAAAGCTGACAATCATAAAATGTATCTTATTTTGAAGATTACCTTTAGAAATAACCATATTTTACTGTATATTTCAAATACAAATGCAATATGTGCACACAACTTATTATTAAACACTTTCCTATTTCTCCTTTAATTGAGTGAAATATTCTGGTATCAAAAAAAGTACAAACAAGTAAAATATGGTAACATGTCAAAATATGGAATTTATAATATATATGCAGAAGCTAACATATACAATAGTAGTCCCAGAGATTTCTACTTTAAAATAATGCAACATAAGGAATTACATTTAGCTTAATTTTATTTAAATCAAGATCAAGAAATGCATCATAATTTCTCTTAATGCTTCAACATTACTTACTGTTTCCCTAAGACACTAAATTTACTAAGATGCCTTTTGCATTATTAATGTTAATAATGAGATGATTTGGTCTCTTTTATAATAAATTGAATAATTATGAGGTTTTATTTTCTATTAAGGCAAACTGATGTTATACAGAATAACTTAACCTGTAATATTCCCTATGAGCTTGAAAGTTATTCCTTTATGTGTATGTTTTAATTTAATAATTTTCAAAACCAGATGTAAGTTTAAAATTAGGGGGAACATATGTTCTAGTTTGCTTAGACAGTCCTGGTTTACACACATTTTCCCAGTGTTCCATGCCTTCTTTCACTGTAAATGTGTTGAAGTTTGGATGATAAATTATTATTTTAGATAAAATACTAAGAAAAGCTAAGCTTCTTAGAAGATAACCAAGAGATGTGTAGGACTTTTGAAATAAATTAGTGGGAAGTCTTTTCTAAGGATATACCAACTTCCTTCCTCTATGTTTCTGTCACAAACGAACATGTGTCCAAACTGCTTCATTGTCAAAATCACACAAAAAAAACCTTGGCTCACTGGGAGGACAGGAAACCAAAAACCTCTAGGAAAAATGATATGAGGAAGAAAAACAAAGGTCTGGGTGAGGTCCTAAGAAAAAGGGGCAAGGTACTCAGCAAAAGAGAAACAGAAGCAAAAATGCTACATGCATCAGAAAGGTGTGCAATTGCCACCAAGGAGTGAGGTAGTAAACACACCATGGGACTCACTCTTTCTTCATCTAAGAGAGGATGGACATCATTCTAACCTCTTGCAATCAGAGTCCAATTTCTTCTTAAGGAGATATTTTGGTTATTGTATTATAGAAAAAGATCATTGTGTCTGCAAAATAATCATTTGCTTTCTGTGCAAATAATATTTTACCACATTTTAATTCAAAGGTTCATTCCTGAGGTTGAATTGTACCACATAGAGTAGAACTAACCCTAAATTGTAAATCTTAAGAAGGTACCATATACATAATTACCGCATATAGATTAAACTAATGAACACACAAAATAATATCCTCCAAGTTTCTTTATCTAAATATATTTTATAACCATTCAGAGAAAAAAGAAATTATCTTTGAAAAATGTATTTAAGTAAATCACCACTATAACTACAATATATTTCAATTTAAATATATTATTATTAACCTGTGAATTTGCCAAGCACTTGATTTATTTACCATTATTTCAACTAAAATAAAATTATGTTATTATATATTATGCTATTCATATTATATATTTTGTGTATCCATTATATATGTGTAATGGCTATATGCTATAATAATTAAAATTAGACATCTATACACTTTATAGCAGGTATGGTTTAAATTATCTTCATTTTCAAAGTGTGAGAAATATGCTTTATAAATAATATTCTGATGATTACATGCATTTTTTCTGGTGTCTTCCATCTATGTCAGCTGAGAACTGACATTCTGCAGAGTATATTTTTCAGCCTTATCCAACTATGAAGCTTAATTTTGGAAACTGTTTTTATCCTTTTTTTTCTTCATACTCATCTCTTCATACATTTTGAAATAACATTAACATAACCATTGCATTCTGTCAGAAATACATGAGTATTAGCCATCCGTCACTCCTAGCTCAGATATATTAATATTCAGATCAAAAACCTGTATGCAAAATGAGTGGTAAAAAAATTATCAATGCATGTTATGACTTGTGTTCATCATTCTTCTCTTCTGTGAAATTGATGGTATTACTTTTTGTTCTCCATAAAATGTATGTTTCTACTATTTTTAGAAAGTCTAAAATGTGATACAAGACTGAAGATTTTTTTAAATTTTATTTATCTTATCATTAGACAGAGCAGAAGGGAGGGAGAAAGAGAGGGAGAGAAAGATCAATGTGTGGTTGCCTCTCACGCGCCCCTACCAGGGACCAGGCCCGCAACCCAGGCATGTACCCTTACTGGTGAATTGAATCAGCGACCCCTCGGTTCACAGGCCAATGTTCAATCCGCTGAGCACACCATCCAGGGTAGGACTGAAGATTTTATTTGCATGTGTGCACTTTTACATAATAATGTTAACACTCATATCAAGCTGAGGTTTTGTACTTACAGCACCTCATTTAGTTCTTACCACAATATTGATTAAAATCTTCCCTATACTTGCAAGTAAGAAAATTGAGGTTTTGAAAGACTAAATAACTCGCCCAAAGTCATATAACAAGGAATGGCATAACTAATACTTATTCTCCATCAGTAGTATATTCTTGTGGTATTTTTATAGGGGTAGAAGCAAGGATAGTGGAAAACTAAAAATGACAAATGACTGTAAAGGATGGGGTCAGTAAATTGCTATACAACATTAAGAGAATGAAGAACTATACAAAGGTTAAAATGAAAGATGGACACAAAAAATAACAGGAAGATAATACCATAAGTTGATAAACATTATTTCTGGAACACTTTTGGACCAACCTAGAATTGGCAAGAAAAGAGGAACTTATGAGGTCTGTCCAGAAAAAGTCCAACTATTATTAATAGAACAAGAGTGGTTTGCATGACATTGAGGTAACCTGGCAGCTAAGAGTGGACTGGAACGTGCATGTGTGAACAATGATGACTTCACTGTACTGGTCACTGGGGACAGTAGACGCTGCTGGGTGAGCATGTGTGCTGTGTGGTCCTCGCAATCAAACTGAGTGAGTAGAGCAACGAATCTGCATCACATTTTGTGTTAATCTTGAACATTTCTCCCCAGAAACTATTCAGATGATTCAGAAGTCCTTCAGGGATGATGAAATGAGTGCAGAGCAAATAAAAGTGTAGCACAAATGCTTCAAAGATGGTCGAGAATCTGCTGAAAGTGGTCCACGTTCTGGAAGACCTGCAACAAGCAGAGCACCTGAGGATGTTGAATATTTACAGTCTGCAATCAACAAAGATTGGCGACTGACAGTGTGAGAACCAAAGCAGATCTGGGGATTCCAAAAACTACTGTGTCCAAGATTTTGATATAGGATTTTGGCATGAAACATGTCCTGGCAAAATTCATTCCACAGAGCAAAAGGAACATCGTGCTGCAGTTAGTTATTTGATTCAAACCGCTAGCAATGAACCAGATTTCCTCAAGAAGGTCATAACTGGAGATGAATCATGGGTGCCTGCTTTGAAGGGGACTGAGGTATCATTGTCCTATGTACAATGTTTCTTGTATTTTGTATCTTCTTCAATAAATGTCTCTATTTTTCATATGCATGGCTGGATACTTTCTGGACAAACCTCATAAATGTGCGCACATTTTTATACATATATTACTTTTATATTGGCATACTTATTGTTTTTATCATAATAAGTATATTATTTTTATAATACATGTCATTTATATGTTTTAGTATAGAAAGGAGAAGTCCTGCATATTCAAAACTTCTGGTTCCACGACCTTTTCTCTTTCCATTAAAACACAATGCATCTAAACGCTGTTCTTCCTCTTGGTGAGCTATAAACAGTTCATACAAGGAAAGAAAAATGGTTCTGCTAATTTAGCCTGACAACTGGCTCTAAGTATGACAGCGTTCAGGCTGGGCAGTGGTCTTTCCTAACAACACATTAGCTAATGGAAATCGGTTCTTTTGCAGTATGGGTGACTCATTTCAACTTAGTCATAGCGTCACTTTGTGATGGAACTACCTTAATGAAAGGAACATATGTTTTCTTCTCACTGATGTGACTCCAAATAATTAAAAGCTGTGAAATTAAAAATCTATCATTATGATTTCCATGATGTTCTTGTCTGTTTCTTGTTAGATGATGTATTTATGATAAATAGTCCCTTATCTCCAATGAGAGAGATTTACACTGCACAGGTTGTTTGCATCACTGTAGACTCTACACAGGGCTAAATTACTGAAAGCAGACTGCATTACATCCTGCTTCCAATTCCAAGTAAATGTTCAATGCTGTGACATAGTAATTGTGTCAGCAATTCAACTTGCTTTGAAGTTAATCTGGTATTTTATTCAGAGAAGGTCAGTTCAGGCACAGGCTGAAGAAATCTTGCAAGGTATAGAAGAGACAAACTAAAATTATGTCAGAGGAGGAATTTAAGTCTAATGTGAACCAAAAAAAAAAAAAAAAAGACAACGTATAGCTCTTAGGTAATTGCACAGTGTCACTGGTGATTTTCCAAAATGACCTCGTTCTAATTATAGAAAGACAAAGTAATATATAGAGGTATAAATTAGATCTAGGACATTAGTATTCAAAATAACATCTTACAAATTGCATTGTGCTAGTTGTGATCAGACCGGGAAATAAGCTTCCCACTGGTTTCCTATCCATAGTACTTTCAGCGATAAGCCGACTTACTTAAAGTCCCGAGGAAGAAGGGTAGACACAGTGCCCCAGAAATGCTCTTTTCGCGTATCTGCTGTATTACATAGAAACATAAAGAGCCCCTTTTCTCACGAAGCCTTTTGAGTGTAGGAGCTCTGAGAAAATTTCCTTTTTCATTCCCTTCATCTCAGTACAGAAGTACATCAAGTGTATATCACACCTCTGCAACCACTAGAGAGGAAAAAGAAAATACAAGACAGAAGAGAATTTTTATATTTTCTTATTTCTCTGACCACTTTAGTTAGGAATCTCATCTCATTTTAAGAGTAATATGAACATTTTGTTTTTATAGTAATTGTTACCAAATGTGCTCTGGCTAACCAGATATCTGGTTCCTTTAACAATTCTGTCCAATTCTGAAACTTTATAGTCATTTTCTGTAGAAAGTCTTGTTTGGTTAAATACTAATTCTGTTCATTTTAAGGTGCAATCTAATCTAATTAAAGTGTCTTCTACTCGGGAAATGCTAGACTGGTGACTGGTGTGCATTGGGTAGAGATGAGGACAGCTGGGATTATGTCTTGTTTCCCATTTGTTTATCCTTGTATCCTGGTGCTCAAGGAGAAAGGAGAGGGAGGGAAATAGGTTTACTTTCCATCATGGCCTGTGACAGGTTACAGTCCCTTTTTTGCTACCACTGATGCTGATCTGGCTCAGTGTAGGCAGACAGGTGCTCACATGAACCTGCAAAGACAAAAAACTGCAGTATTTAACTAGCCATTGTGAACTCTGGTGATACTCATTTATCTGGTGACTCCCAACTGGGAACCCAAACTTTAGTCCATGGATAAATAGTATTTTTCTCCCCCCAAACTATGAAAAAATCTGACTAGCCTATATCCCTGAATATTACCTATTATCTTAGTTCTCAAATCTTGGTACTGTAAGCACAAAAAAAGACTCGAACATAATTAACAAAAACCACTGCTTGATTTTAATTGACTCTTCTTCTGAGAATCACTTTAACAAATTGATTCATCATGACATATATTTAATCATTTACCCAAAACTTTAGTTGATTGTTTCTTTCTTTGTTTTGTCAATGTCAGAAATACAATGATAATGCTCACTGATAATTCTCTCATGTCTATTTAAATACACTATAACAAAAATTTTAGAATGATTTTATTTTCTTGGCCAAAATTCTGTCATATAGCATTTGAGAGTAAAAGATCATTTTTCATTTTTTTCAAAGGATTTTTGGTATCAAAAATACCTTTCCCCTTGAATGAATACTACACAAACACAATATTTCCTATATTATTTGGGAAGATAATATTTTGAAAGTAGTTTTGGCAGACTTCATAATTTTTGCCTAGCAAGTGCTCTATGAATGTCCTTTAATAGCCTGACTAATGAGTTTAAAGAATTTTTTTCTTACATTGAACCTACTTAATATTAGCAATTGTAAATATATAGTATACACCCATTGTCTGAAGATTCTGTATTCGAGAGTTTGCCTAGTTGCTAAAATGCATTTATAATAGAAAAAAATCACTAATCGCCGTGATTTTGCAGCCTTTCAAGCACACGTACGTGCAGAGCAGCAATGGGCACCCCCACAGGTGAGGTCAAGCAAGGTGAGACTCTGCTTTTTGGCTTTTTTTCCAACTCCTAGACAGTAAACAAGTGCAGACTATTTAGTGCTGGGTTTCCTACATTTTTGTGCTTTTCGTTGGTGATTTCACTACTTAAAATGCCCCTCAAGCGAAGTGCTGTCCCGTGTTCCTACGCATGAGAAGGTATTGTTGTGACTTATAGACAAGATATGTGTGTTAGATAAGTTTTGTTCAGACATGAGCTATCATGCTGTGGGCCATGAGTTCAATGTTAGTGGATCAACGGTATTTATTAAATAAACTATCTTCAAACAGAAACACATATAAAATCAAGTCATGAACTGACTAGTTGTCAAAAATATTGGCACCAGAGGCTTGCAGGAGGCCTGACTCTACTTCCCGGAGGAGCAATGGTTCAGTGTTCTCTAATTCCATGTTCACAGCAACTTTATAAAGTGTAACTTCTGTGAGTATGAAAATCAACTGTATAACTAAAGAACCAAGTTCTGCTGATTAAATTTTACCCATCTTAATATTTATATAGTTTATGTCAATAAGGGATCCACAACCTGACTTTCATTCCTTTTCTGAAAGGGTTAAGGAATGCTCTGAGCATTATGAAAAATTTTGTTGGTATACACGTGTATGCTTTTAAGGAAATGAAAATCAAATCATGATTTCCTTCATTTAAAAATGCTTCAGCGACCTTCATTCCTTAAAAGGTGAAGTGCAGATTCCTCGGCATGGCGTAGGGAACCCAACGACAGCCCAATCCCCCTTGAATCCCCAAGCACTCTTTCTGTCCATTCGACATTTTACATCCCCCACACACTCTGAATCTTTTTCTGAAGTTCACCAAGCAATGTCAAATTCCCTCGTCTCCACACACGCTGTTCCCACTGCCTACGCACGTCCTACCTGACGCTAGTCTTTCTGTTGACCTGCTAAATTTCATCAAAATTCCAACTCTCATGTCACTTTCTCTGGGGCATCTTCCATGACTTGCCGAAGCAGCAGTCACCACTTCCTCTTCTGTGCTCTTACAGTATTTTGTAGTTTCCTTTTTTGTGCCTGTCTTCCTCGTTGCGTTGGGAGCTGCTGCACTGTGATGGAGTCGCATGTTAGACATTTGTAACGCTAGTTGATGCAGTTTAGAAAATCAGTGTGAAATTCAAACCTACTTCCAAATTTAATCCTCGCAAAATACATAGCAAAAATCTATGTATCTATATTAACATTACAGAGCCTTAACTTTCAACATAATGGAGTCAGTTCTTGAGGAAACATTAATCAGGAATTGGACACTTAATATTTGACCCCTTTCCAAGAGCTCTAGGGGGAATTTTTCTTTCACCACAGTGCATGCGGTTTGGCAAAAGGGACACTACCACCATACATCTCCTACCACAGAAAGTAATTAAAAATTATATTTGAAACTAATCCAATGAGACAAGAACATAAGGGCAGACTCAAATATTTGCAGAAACCACAGTATGAGTGTTGAAGTCTCATTAGCCAGAATGGTGGGGGCAGCCTCTGTTGTGGCAACTAGAGGTTGGATAAAGATGTTATGCTTCCATGGTCAGAAGGATTCTGTAGCATCTGGTATGCATCTAAAAGGAGAACTGAGAAATTGGTACTTAAAAAGTGATTACATTCATGAGGATAGTTTGATGGTAGAAACCGTGGCAAAAGATATAATCTCGGCTATTTACAGATAATAAAAGCTAAGATAAAAGGAAAGCCGAAAGAGATAATAGACCTATGCTCCAATTCGTTCTTGGGTAATATGAGAAACATGAATTCAAGGGAAGTAATGTAATTGGCCAATGGTCACACAGCCACTGGAAAAGCTAGGCTAAAAGCCAGGTCTTTGAGGTGTAATTTGGTACATTTTATGATGCCATTTCACTTTCCAAGTAAATTTTTACCCATTTTAGTTTTCAACATGATTTGAGGGTCTTCAGTTTTTTATTTCTCTGCTTAAAATGAATCCATACCTTATCATGTTTCAAAGTTCTTAGAATAGAGAAGTTTTAAGAGTTTCATAGATGTCATACATAAATAGCATCATTAAAGATAATCAAATTCTAGTTTTAATACTTGAATAAGTATACAATATGTAGGATAACATGCACCTATGTTGAAATTTGACCTCAATTATTGTTATAATTTGAACACTTTAATAATATATTACCCTGCATACTACTTATATACATTGACATTCTATGTACTATTTTTTCAAAGATGTCTGTTTCATTAGCATTTGGTGTTTAAAGAGAAACATTTGGTTAGTTCATAACAATGGCATCAGATCAACTTGATGATAAACAGCTCCAAGTAAAACTTAATTCATGAATTTATTTGGGACCAAAATTTTTAGGAAAGTTACGAAGTTCAAAATTCATGAGGCAGTATAACCCTTATATTTTAGTGCCAACATTTTTTTGTATCTCCATATTTTATCTTATACTCTGGATCCATTGAATGGATTTTGATGGAAACTTTTTTTTAGGTAAAAACACTTGCACAAAGGAAATTAAACTTTCCTGACAGTGGAATCGTTACAAACCTCTCTGCCTTCCAAGCACACAGAGGTTCCACCCATCAGCAGCTCAGTTCTAAAAGGCAGACATTGCAGAGCTGACCAAATTGCCTTGCGATGAAATGTTTCTAGAATTTAAGGAGTTGGTTTTGCTTTATAAACTATTTCTTTGTTCTCATTTGCCATAACATTTGAAATATTTCATATATGTAATTTGTGAAAGTTTCAGTTATAGAAAAACAGACAAAAATTTAATTTTTAAGCTGGTCTCATTGGCTAGAAGCTAAAATCAAAGGACAGCTTGATTTCAGACGAGGTCATAAGCATGTGACTATGTAGTTCATTAACCATATTGTTACTTAAAGACTTGGATACCTATGTGTGGACCTCTGTCGAATGCAGAGTGCTGCTTAAACTCTTGTTTCACAATTGGTTTCTTTAGGAAAATTCAAATTTGAGTAGGCAATTATAAAATTAGTGAATGCAAACCAAATAGAATATTATAAAAATAGAAGTATGAAAAAGGGAAATAAGTAAAAATAAAAAGATTTAAGATCATCAGAATTAAAGTCTATCTTTCCACAAAACCCACTCATGGAGCTAAATACTTTATTATATTAATGTAGTTTCTATACAGTAGGATTGTTTCTGGAGTACATCCGCCTGCCTCTGAAGAAAAGGTTCTTCTCTTAGGTAAGGGAGTATCAAAGAAATCTTTGACAGAACTTGAGTCAGTGATTACTTAGATATAGCCTTTCTCTTGGTTAATATTTTGCCTTCCTTCCCCCCTCCCCCATAACTGTAGACAATGGAGTATTTCTCCTTTTTAATAAGTTAGGATTCTTTCAGCTGTAGAAATAGGAACTTCAAATCAACCAGTTTAAACAGTAAAGAAATCTACTGTCTCATTTACTAAGAAAACCAGAAAGAAGTTACCCCAGAGATAGTCCGTTAGCACCTTAGTGATGTCTTCACAGAATCAGGTGTGTGTCTGCCCAGCATCACTGTGACATTCCAGCAAGCCTAGTGTTGACCTGAGTTGTTTTACTGAGGCATGAATTGTACCTGCATGGAACTGAACTCTGGTCAAGGCACGAAACATCCTGTTTAAGAGTATCTACCTTTGTAATCATGAGCCTGGGGACTTTCAGGTAGTTCGTACCAGTCTGTCAGTATTGTTTATAGATAAGTATGAGACTGATGATGTGTACTTGGGCTTGAGACTGACAACGTGCCTAGAGATTCCTGGAAGGTTCTTCCATTGGGCTGGTTATGTAGCAAAGACATGTTTTGGTGATCAACAGATTATAAGGGACCCAGGCTGGAGATTGTTTGGGCACCTTGCTTCTGAGAGGTTCCACGCACATGCCAGGTAGCTCTGATCCAGGAGGGAAAGCCTTTACAAAGGAAAGTAAATTTGAGTTTGACTCTAGCCTCTCTTGACCTCTTGCTGTAAGGAAGCTTTGGCTGTGATGCAGATCCTTACTTTAATGCTGTTGCTGTATTATACCTTTTTTCCTGCGCTAAAGTGTACATTTGTAAGAATTATCATTGAGTCTCGAGTCAGAGCCTGTGTGAGGGTCACACAAGTGTGGAATTTTGTGCACCAGAATCCTTACAGATTTCTGTAAGGCTTTACTCTAGTCCCAGCCTTGTTTGTGTCTTCCTGTGAATCGGTCCTTTCTAACTCGCCATTAGTGAACTCAGCTTCATGCTCAGACTAGTTTACTATTGTCACAAGTGCCTATCAATGGTAGTGGAGGTTCCGTGCTTTCTCGTTCATCTATAGCAGGAGAGGAAAGTTTGTCTGCAACAGTGATCTTTCAATCCCTCTCATAGTTTCCTTAATTTGGGACATGACATCCTAGTCACCAGGAAAATGCAAGGCCTTGGATTATTTATTAACCAGGATGACTCTACAGAGTGGATGTGAAGATGAATATGCAGAAAGAAAAAATAAAATAAAAGCAAAATTCTGTTAAGAAGGTGAAGAGGAGGAGCTCTGTTGAGCTTGCGCAACCAAGAGTATCCACTATATCTTCTTTTTGGCCAAAACATTGACTTAAAAGGAGATAGGTAAGTGCAGCTTGTATGTCAAATGCCAAATACTTATAACTAAACTTAATGTTCTCTCATTCTTCATTTTCATGATTCAGTTTATAGACTTAACTAAATAAAGCTTTTTTATGAAAACCATTCTATGTTGATGATTAATATATAACATTAACATAATAAAAGATCAATATGAAGATGTATTATAAGGCAAATAATTTTAATTAATGGCATTAGTACTCACTAAGATGACAGGTGTAATTATCACTTTTCTTCCATTGATTTTTAAAATACAGAGTAAATCAGATTATTAAATACTATTAATAATTTCTTGTCACAGATATATTATTTTAGATGATTTAAAAGTGTACTAAAATGAGTCTAAAGTCTTATTAAAGATGTAGTTATGTTAAAATTTTACTCATTTGAGTTCAAACTAAAGTTCAAATAACACATGGTAGGTATACTCTTCAAACTTTTCAGTTTTAGAACATAATAAACTTCATAAGAAACTAGTCAGTTTAATGATTATTGATTTTATGTTGTACTGACTCTTGGATTAAAGTGCCACTTTTAACCTGTAATAAATACCTGTAATAAGGAAAACAACAGCACAAATAAGTAGCAATATGGGGTGGAAAGTTAGATGGAAGAATATGGTAAAAACATACAGGAAAAAAACTAGAGAAAGAATATTCTCTAGTAAATATTCTAATATTTACTAATATAAAAATATTAAATAATAATAAATAAATATTAAATAATTTAATAAATATATTAAAAATAAAGGGTCTAGCAAGAAGTCATTTACACAACATAGAAATTCTTGTTAAAATATTCAGATTAATGTTTTTAAAATGTTTCATTATTAGAATAAATTCATGCATACAATAACCAAACAATGCACAGGATCTAGAACAATAAGATATCTCATTTCTCATCAGTTCTATTCCCACTTTGTAAAGACTCTTTCTTTTAACATTTGTCAATATTTTTGTAGTTATCTAAAACTCTAAATAATATACATATCATTCCATTTTGTTGATTTTTAAAGATATGACTCATTCTTCCATGAAGACTTAGCTCCCTTGCCTTGGGCATCTCCTGCTACCTGTTCTCCATGATACAGATATTTGACAGTTATTTTATATTTCAGATTTATATTTATTATTTTCAAATTATATTCTCTTCTCAGACTTCTCGTTTCCTTCATGCTCAGTGCCACATATTGTAATAAGGACAGCTTTGTCTCTTCTTCTTTGTCCCACCTTCTGTTTCCTATTCTACATTCTGTCCAATTGTATATATGCTTTAACAATAATTTGTAAGTCAAAAACCAATAGTTGACATTTATGATACACTATTATATAAATGTGATTGTTTTATTCTAGGATCACATTTTTCTCTCTATGAGGCTAAAGTCACACACAACATGATGGCACATAAATCTAAATGTTTCTAACATTAAGGTTCAGTAGTCTTTTCTCTTTCACTTAGTCAGTTGATTAAAATCACACCACATCTCACTGTGCTTCATATTTGAACTATGACTTTCTGATTAAAAGAGCCTTCTTTGTTCCTCTTTAAGTATTTAATTGCTTTTTCTCTTACATTATGTGACCTTAGTTTTTAGCCACTTTTCCGGCATTATCTGTGTTATAGATTTTCCTACTTTGTCCCAGTGGCCTGCAGATCTGATCTGAATGGGTCACTCCCAAGGACTCAGGCCAGCCTTCCCTTTCCTGTCCTCTTTGAGCTACTATTTCCTGGAGCTCAATAGCTTCTTTATTCAAAATATTCATAGAAAAAGCATGTGGAAGATTTACTTGCTCAGTCTCTACATGTTTGAAATCCTTTTTATTCTGCTTTTATACTTCATTGATTGGGTAAAAATTCTAAGTTCTGATTCAATTTTCCTCAGAAATATGAATTACCTTCTAGCATCTAGTGTTAATGAGAAGATTCCTAAGAATATTTTAATTCTTGTTCTTTTGAAAGTCACATTTTCCTTTTTTCCTGTCTGGAAGTTTTTGTCTCTTTGTCTTTAGTATTCTACAGTTTCAGGATGATGTACTCAAGTGGAGATAGATGACATTTTATTCATTGAGTTGGATATTCAGCAGGGCTTTTTCATGTGAAAAGTCATTTCTCTATAAGTGGAAAATTATATTATCTCTTGATAATTTCCTAACCTCAATTATCTCAGTTCTCTTTTTCTGTGATTCCTGGATATGTAAATTTCTGCCATTTACAAAAAAGCTCATCTGAAAACTTTCTTTGATCATCTATTCAAAATCTGAAGTGTCTACTTAATTTATTTTCTATCCCTTTGACTTTTATTTTCAATACCAGTACACTTACTTTTAAACATAAATTCACTATTATTTCTTTTTATTCCTTTTTCTAGTTACAATAGTTGCACAGTGTGTATAAACCATATTCTTGACTTTCTTGGAGGATAATTATCATCCCTTTTGTAAAATTATCTGTTTGCTCAATAACCAGTTGGTTTGGGAGTGCATCATCTTTTTTATCTTTTCTTTTTTTGGTTGAACTATTTTTATTGAGATAATTTTGACATATAAAAATTGTACAAATCTAAGTTACAACACTTGGTGTTTATATTTAGTGATAGATATGCCATCAAAATCAAGCTAAATAACATACCCTTTACCTCTATATAGTTACCACTGTATGTGTATGTGTCAGTTGAGAAGATTTAACTTCAGATCTGTTCTTTTAGCAAGTTTCAAGTGTACTAGGCTATATTAACTATGATCACCATGCTGTACATTAGCTCTCTGGAACTCATTCATCTTGCATAACTAAAACTTTGTACCCTTTAATAAACATCTCATTTCCCTCTCCCTCCCAATCTAAATAACTACCATTCCATCCTATGGTTCAATGAGTTTGATTATTTCATATCAGGTGGCCATTGCCTTTTACACTACTGACGTGTAAATACATCTAGTGATTCTTGATTGTCTGGTATAGATTTCAAAAAGAAGAGCTGTGTAACTATTGTAGGTTTCTTCTGTTGTTGTATTAACAGTTTTTTTTTTTTTCCATAACTTATCTCTCTCTGGAGTTTTCATCGCTAGACCCTTGCAGTGAGGGATAAAGCAGGCCAAGGTATGGAAGCTGGCTTTCTAGCTAAGAGCCTACCTATATAGTTTGACTTTTTTTTTTAGGACAGACTTGTTTATGCTCACATACAACCCCTATTTTAAGTGTTAATTGTTGGCACTCTGTGGGTTAGGAATGGAGGGGCACACTGTCTAATAAAGTAGAGCTTTACATAGCCCCCCAGTTAATCCTCCTGTTTAGAGCCCACTTGTCACTCCCATCTTACTCACTGCTTCTGAGCTCAGGGCTTCTGGGCGTTTTGCCATTGGGGACATGAATTCCCACCCCTACTGCAGGTCATTCGCATGGAATCTGTGTTGCAGTCCTGTAGGCTCTTTTTATCTCCCAACAGACTCATTCGGCATTCTTGCTTCCATAATTTTTCTGCATTCTCTTGTCATTTGTTGATCATCTTCCTCAACCTTTCAGCTATATAAGTTTATTTTGTTTTGTCTTTTTCCACCTTTATGCCAAGATAAGAGGCAAAAAACAAAAAACAAAAAACAAACAAATGGCAAAACCATGTTAGTCAGACATTTTGACTTTCCAAGACTAGGTTACTTATATTCTCAATAATGCCTCAAACTATTTCTTAGAGCAATTTAATATCCGAAGCAAATTTATAATGGATCCAGTTAACAGAGATTTACTGAGATTGACTAATTTTACATGATGATTTTATAATATGTTTGTATTATTCCTATTGTGGGAAAACACTTTTCTCCTTTCCAGGATGTTAAAACCAGTTTCTTCCTCAAAATAATCAGAAAATCTACTTTGTCCCTCTATCTGCCAAAGATATAAAATACACAACTCTAATTATTTCACCAAAATGGAAAAAGATGGACAAATAAGGCTCATAAAAATGAGCAGGAGTCGTTGAAAAGCCTTTAAATGGAAAGAGATAGTCTTTTTCTGAGATTACCAGAGAACATGTTATAATGCTCTTTGATTAAAAAAAAATCACATACTGCAGGAAGATAGGAGGCAGTAAGGCTGGTCTTTAAATCTATAAGAATAAGTACCACAGTTTTGTCAAGTCTTGAAATCAAATTAAATTGATGCAAAGCCTTGAAGTTTGAGAAAAACAGGTCTTCTTTTAATTCAGATAAGCCAAATTTACATACTAAATAAGCATGATATAATTTCAATAATTATAATACTGTATTTAATTATTAATAAAGGGAAGAGGAACAAAAGGAACCAGACATTGAGCTTAATAAATAGGGCAGTGTGAGCCTCTGCTTCACCAGGAAGCTACAGTTTTTCACACTCCAGGGACCGCAGCGTGGTGCTCCTCTAAGGGGATTAACACTCCTCTCTTCCTCCCTCTGGTACTAGATTACTGCGGGGCACAGGAGGCTGTACTGGACCACACAACCTTGTCAGTCTAACAAGGGGGTATAAAGCCATTCAAAGTCCACGAAAGCCTGGGAAATTGGTTCTTTTGAAAAAGCTGCCAGTATTTTCCAAGTGCAAACTAATATAATCCAAGAGAACAAAGAAGTTCTCTATCTCTGTGTCTCTCTCTCCATATGCACTGCACATCCTCTCTCCATAGCCATGTGACCTTAGCAACCATGTAGCCCAAGGTCAAGTGGACTCTAGACACAGGATACAGGAGGAAGCTTGGATACCACAGCACCAGTTGTGAACACTGCTCAACTAGCCTGATGCTGGAGTGGACTGAGTTCTAATATGATACAGGATCTTTGGGCAGTGGCTTTTATTTGGTTCTACTGAAGACAAGATTGGACCTTTTCTATGGTGAGACAAACATAAGTGAGACATTGGGAAGCTAGGCAGGGAATTCTTTAATATCATACATCATTAATAGTTTTCCACAGAACCCCATCTTCTTGTGCAGGTATCAGGAAATTACTTTCCTATCAATATTACAAGAACTCCACTTCTACTGATCACAATTACAGCTGCCACTTTGTGAGTCATTTTTTTATGAGACACTCTTTTAAGCACTGTGCTTATAAAACAACTATTTGAGATAGATATTATTATTCTAGCTTAACAGATGATGCATTCGAAATCAGAAAAAATTAACGATTTGTGCAGATGGCATAGGTAACAAATAGAGTAGAAATGCTGCACAATTCCATCATTAATAATCTGATTGTTTTCCACTCTGGCTGAATTTTAGAATTCCACCTGAGAAGCTTCAGAAGGGAAAATAAGAATGAATGGATACAGGGATGAAAGGAGGGAGAGACAGATGGTAGGAAGGAAAGAAAGCAGAAAAGAAAGAAAGAAATGAAAGAAGGAGGGAAGATAGAAGGAAGGAAAGAAGGGAGGGAGAAACGGAAAGAGAGAGGGAGGAAAGAAAGAATGAAAAGAGGGAGAAAAAGAGAAAAGGAGAGCAAGAAATATGGGTCTTGCCATTTTTAGAGATTCTGATTTAAGTAGTTACAAAAAGATTCTAGGCATTGGCATTAATTTTAGAGAGATTTTTAGGACAGTCTAATGTATAGCCATCATTGAGAACCACTGTCTTAGATCACTACTTCTTGATCTTAAAGTGTATATGAATCCCAGGAGGAAGCTGTTAAAATACAAGTCCTAACTCAGTAGATGATTTTGAAGCTATGACCCTAAACCAACGTGTGTTGGTCAAAAGGCAGAAAAAACAAGCCATAACAAAAACGGTTATAGTTAATTGTGTTGAAATGTTGTAATACTTATTGGAATCTCAGGAAACATTTTAACAAGTCAATGGAAAATAATTAGGGAAACCCCATAAGGTTAATTTAAAAAGTCTAAATAATTAAAATCTGACATAGTCCCTGTTAAAATTCCAAATACTTGTTAATGTCATTATAGAAATGAGGCAGGTAACTTTATCTACAAGGAGACAAAAAGTTTGCAGGCTGCTTAGAAACAAACTATGTTCACATTGAAATAACTTTGTAAGAGACAACCTAAGAACTGATGCATGTATCTCAATTTAAGAAATAAAAAAACAAAACTAATTAATGTGAAGTCACATAAATGGCAATAAAATGGTGAAAAAAATTAGTGTGACTCAGTATTTAAAACAATTTGAAAAATGTACCATTCTTGAAAATACAAGTAGCAATTAGTAAATAATAGATCAGAGTCATCATTAGTTTTCAATTTTTTACATCATGTAAAATATAAAACATAGTAATAGTTATAAGTTGAAAGAAACCAAAATAGAAGAGTCCAAAATATTGCATAATAAGAACTTTCTTAAAATAACTTGAAGATTGTTTATTGTCTTAAAGGAAGAATTTAAATGACCTCGCTTCTTTTAATCACAATTAAGGATAAATCTCTGAGAACTTGGAACAAATTTTAGACACTACTGAACAGAAAGTTAGAAAGAAATAGAAGCTGTCTGAAACTGAACCCTAAGGAGTATACAGAACATGGTAGACCTCTTTGTTATATTAATTTCCAATATCTTTCTATAACACCTGGCTTAAATAATTATTATTATTCATTCACTATAACAAATACTAAATGAATTCTTAAAGAAGAAAGCCCATTTTCTGGAACTGAGATGAACTTCAGAATAAATAAATAAAATTTAAAATGCAAGAAATAAAATTCCTTTAAATGATTTAAAATCTAATTACTCAGAATATTCATAGACTGCATTAGCATACATATTTAGTTATAATAAGATTTTATAATATTGAGAGATAATAGAATAATACTTGAGCATAAGTTATTATCAAATGAATTAAGTAAGATGTTGCTCATATGTTCATAAAAACAGAACTATGAACAGCCAAGATCCTGATGCAACTGAGATTATTAGGCAGTTTCCATACCTCTCCCCACAAATATAAAAATGTCTACTGTGTTTGGGTAAGTTACTCTTAATTGCTAGAGGATTATCTACAAGTTGACATCCTTTAACTCAAATGTTTCCAATACTAGACATATTTTTCACATTACCATCAGATAGATTTTATTATTCCCCATCTTGGCCATATTTCTGAATATTGTCATGTTCTCACTATCATTCCTCAATATTATTTTATGATGCCATTTCTGAATTTCAGAGTTTGTTTTCCCATGGCCACTGGGAGATGAGAGGCAATCTTTGTTTCCATCGTCCTTAAATGTACTTGGATTAGAAGCATAAATCTCCAACAAGGCACGTCAGGGTGCTGTTTAAACACTTATAAGTTCCAATGTTTAACATTTTACACTCTTATTTAATAGACATAAAAAAACCATGCAGTTCCTCAGATTTCCCCTTTGTTACATTTCTTTTCCTGAGAGTCACTTTATTTATCATTAATTATGGGGAATGCCTACCCAAATGAGCATTCTGTAAAATCTACTGGACTCAGAACCACCTGATGAGAGGCACTCATCTATATGATTACTAAGGATTTGGGACATGGAAAAGTGGATATCAATTATTTTTCTTGGTATTAAAACAAGGCTGACATAGATAATCTTATCTATTTTTCCTAACTTAAAAGTGTCTATTTGTTGAGAGAAAAAGTCTCCTCATCAGTTTTTCCCTTTCCAGAGTGTTGGCTATGATTAACATTTTGCTCATCTTATATGTTTAAGAAGCTACTTCTAAGTAGCCATGAAAAATCCTGTAAAATTTTGATAATAATTGCATCAAATTTATGCATGAATTTAAGATTTTTATCTCTGATATATTTTCTCCCAACTAATATTTTTTTAAGTTTATTTAGAACTTCCTAAATGTTTTTATATATTTTGTTAAATTTCTTTGCAGATTGCACTCCTAATATAATTGACAGTTACTCATTAAATTTTGCTAAACAAGCATGTGGGTTATGGATTAATTTACCCATGTTTTGTGTCCTTCCAATACTCAAATCTACAAAAAAGAAAGTAAATTCATGGAATATTTAATTTCATGCAGGCAACTGGAGCTTATATATATTTCTTTTTTAAATAACTTTATTGAGATATGAATGACATACAAGAATATTTTTCCTCAAATCCACTACCACAAATGTATTGTGATCATTTTTGTCATTTGTAAATATCCATGCTTTTTCTCTTTGCATTTCCAAGTTACATAATTACTGTATTCTTCTCTATGATCATTCCTTTATCACACCATTTCTGATCTAAGAATGGCTGGCCCATCCTAACCTGCTTCTGTGCATCTTTAATACATTCCTTTGACATTTCATAGAACACTTCCCTTCTTCCTTGCACATCATTTCAAATTCACTTGAACTTTTTCTGAGTTTTTGACCTGCTCACTGAGATTATTTTGCTATATTCCTAACTGCATCATTTGATGTGCTGAAACTGTTTTCTCTTTTGACACTTCTCATTCTTTTTTTACAATGCTTTCTTTCAAAATATAAAACAATAACTAGACACAGAGATAGATCCTTGCATTAACTCTTCATCATAGGGAAAAAAAATGCTTTATTCCAGAATGACTGTTTTTGTTATTTCATAGCCCATTCATATAGTAGCAAGTGTAAGACAATATCATACAAATTATCTATTGTTTAAAAATCTGAGTTTTATGTCAATTCTTATTAAGAATATTTTTAATAATAGGTAGTGTCTCAGATTTGTGTATATATTTAAGTTACAAACTTAATGAAGTCCACGATTCTCTAGTACTTAGAATACATTTCCTTAATGGTTCCTTTGTTGTCATGAGGTTATTAATTTTTAATTAGGTATATTGTCTTTAGGACTTTTTTATAGATTGGGACTATGTCAATAGCAAGTGACACATCACCTGATACAATCTGACCTTAAACAAAATGGAATTTGGCATTAACAATAATTCACCATGTTAAACCTTACAATGTGCTGGGTACTATTCTAAGTGTTTTCCATGCAGTGGTAAACTTATTCACTCAATAAATATCTATTAAAAGTCTAATATTTGGAGGGAAAACTATGTAATTTCACGAGCTTGAAATACAACGCTGAACAAAATAGACAAACTTTTGTGCCTCCACCTTCATTAAGGTTACATTTTATATAATGAAACCGGTCAAAAGACAAATAAATACATGGTGGATCAGACATTTAAAAGTGCTGTAGAGAAAATTAATGCTGGCAAAGAGAATATGGAGTTCTGAAATGGGATGGACTGTGTGATTTTATCAGGGTGCTAAGTGAGGAGGTAATATGCAGGTTCCTTAGAAAAGCTACAGATACAAACACAGTTGCACTAGCAACTGACATGCTACCAAGGCGTGAAATTCTCAAGTTTTGAACCTTACTAGTTAAATTATCAAACAGCCTGATAATGGTATTCCTGGGAATTTTAGTATATTAAAATTCATATAAAACAATTTAGTTGTATGTCAAATAGAGCTACTTTCTAATCTCAAAAATACAAATAAGCTTTTAGTTTTTATGAAATTGCTATTCCATTTCAAAACTGTGAAAGGAACAGGGCCATTCAGGAATACTCCACGCACCGCAGGACGTCACGGATCCTTAAATCTGGCTCAATAAAAGGAAGTGAAAAGCCTCTACTCCCCTTCATCGTGATAATAAAATATCCCCACACTTTTCCAGAATTCCTTTTAGAAAGCAGTGCCCAAAGTATAGGACCTTGAAAGACATGTGTATTTTAGCCTGACCGGACATACCTTAAGAGAATTGCTGGGATTACTTTTGCGAGAATAGCAAGGGAAGAAGGGAGCCAGAAAGACCGCTCCCGGGTCTGCTGCAGTGGTGCAGGTGGAGACAGTGATGTCTTGGATCAGATCCGTAGATGTAAAAGGACTGAGAAGTAACTGGGTTTGATGCATATATCGATAAACATTTATATTTATATATTATCATCAATAAACATAGAGATGAAAGATTTGCTGGTGAATTGCATGTGAGGAAGAGGAAGACAGGAGTCAAACATTAAAGCATTTGAATTCTTCGAGTTTTCTCTGTAACAACTGAAAGGATAGAGTTATCATTTACTAAGATAGAGGTTTTCAAAATCGGCAACCTACAGGGTGGGAATCAGGGTTAGATTTATGCTAGGTAGCTAATATTATTTCTATTTTACAGCTGCTGGACTGAGGTATAGTATTTAGTAAAGGTTCTACCGCCATTAAATGGCACAGCCTATGCCACAAAATCAGATTGTGACACATAAATCTTAAACCTCATGTAAATTGAATCTCAATGTATTGAATCACAGTAACAAAAAAGTCCAGTGTAGAAAGGTCTTCAGGCTTGGTCAAATTGAGATGTCCAAATGATATCATCAAGATATGTTTTTATTTTCTCCTTTCTCAGCTCAGCTTTTTTTTTTCCAGTGGCTCTATTCTCAAGTAAGTGTTCCTTCATGGAACCTAGATAGATGCCAGAAATCTAGGTTTACATTTATTCTTACAGCCTACTCAACCCTCTTGATTCCAAGACTAGGCTTAAGTGATGTGCTCAACCTGTAGCCAAAGAGATGTGATGGTTTTATAGTCACATATCCTGACCCCCATCAATACACATCAGCTTAGCATGTGTATTGAGAGAAATTTTATAAGAAAAATAGGGGCTATTTTCAAAAGGTGGAATGATAGATAAATAGATAGACAGATAGACAAACAGAGGCAGATAGAAACAACAGATATCCAATAAAGATATCATGGAAAAAGTAAGTGCAGACATATATCCATGACAGGTTGTTAAAATTTCTGTTTGGTCCCTTTCAGCATTCTATTTCTATAATAATAATCATATTTCTAAAATAAACTGTCAAGAATTAATTAGTAGACTAATATTAACACTTATATACAATATGGCCATCATTAAAAGTTATGAAAGGTACACATATACACACACGCAAACTGAAATTTGTATCCCAGCAACTGACAGTAAACATCCAAAAATATTTATTGTATTACTAAATGGGTAAACAAACACTGGTTCTAATTGGAAGTGTTCCTCTTTTTTCTTAACACTTTAGAGAACTTGCGCTCACATTATTCTTTGCAAAGAATCAGAGGTTTTACACATTTGAGGACTGTAGGGCACAACAAAGTTAGTGAGGCACATACCATAAATTTTGGTAGAAAATGTTCTTGAGAGACAGCCAGATCCCACATACATTGCCCATCGGGATCATGGAACTCCCCAAAAAAGGCCAGCCATAAAAATTGTGAAGCATAGAAACTCAGGGTCTGTGTGTTTTAGCTACTGAAAATTGGCATGGTTTTTCCTTTTCACTGTTTTGGTCAAAAAGGTAATGTTTGATAATATTCTCATCAAGGACAATTGCACCTGGTGATTGTTCTAGGATTACATTAGCATGGTCTAAGCATTTCAAAGGCTTGTATGTAAAACAGTTCTCTTTCTGTTTAAATGCTGATGAAATAATAGTGTTTTTAACCTTAACCTAGGTATGATATTTCTGATACCCATAAGCAAAATTGAGCAGTTGCTTCTAAAAGTTTCTGTTAGAGATATATTAGACCATCTGTTCTATTTGTTCCCTCATACTTGGAGATAAGTGATCCCTGGCATCAGAAGCAGCTACAACAGCTGTGATTTTGCCTGTAGTATGCTACTTGTACTATCAAGATTCCAAAATCCTAGGGTATCATGATGTCTTCCAAGGCCAAATCCATTTAAACCAAGGTCAGTAGATTATTCTCAGAGAATAGGGAAAAATAATAGTGTAAGACTTGATCATCCAGTTATGGTGAACAATCAATCTTATATATTAAAATTGATTTTACAATTAAAACAGAAAGCCTCAAACTGAGTAATGTAGGCACAAGTCAGTTTAATAAATGTCCATAATCAAAACAAGTCAGAGCCTTATAAAAATCTCCCTATACTTTTGTGAAGAGTGTGTAGCAAGCATAAAATTCATTTGTTAAACTCTTTATGTCTAAATCAAAACATCTACATGATGCCAGTGTCCACCAGATTATTGGCAACTGCAATCAAGTCAGATTTTATGGGCTCTCCTCCTCAGTTTTAGCTAATCTAGAAGATGTCGTCTTGGCATAATATTGAACACCACTTGTCGAAGCCCATATGCCTTCTTGAAGTTGTGTGTTTCTGCTGCTCTGATGCCAGACTTGAGCACAGAGATGCCTTACTGTGCTCTCGGTGCTTTCAGGGTTCTGGACTCCACAGCCCCCTCCTTTTGTTCACAACCACCCCCATTCTTCTGCCATCCAGTCAGAGGGTCTATCATCTAAGACTTGGAGCAAGTACCTCTGCCATAGGTAGACAATTCCAACAGTGCTCACCCCTTACCCTCTACATTTCTTTCCAACCAGTGTGGACCGCCTCTGTCTTCTTACTACCAGGATCTATACTTTTCTAAAACAAACGTCTGGTGGAAATCTTCTAGAAATAGTACAACACTTCTATTCTTTTCAGTGTTCTTTAGTCAAAATGACTATCTCCTGGGGATAGGAATGAGTTTGCCACTTTTTTTTCATTCCCTTGCAGCAAAGCAAATACAAAATAAGCTACCTTTTCCCTTGTAGATGTACTCACAATGCAGGGGAAAGTAGAAAATATTTTACAAAATATTTTATTTCTAAATATTTCTCTTCTGCTAATAAGCATTTTAAATCTTAAATCCTCTTGAATGCATTACTTGTGGGTAGAATTGGATGGTCAATTATATGCTCATCTCATCCATGGGTCATATAAATTCTACTTTTGCTGTGAATTCTTTAATTGTGAATCCATTAACATTAAGAGTGCAAACTATTTTTTATTAAGCTAAGAATGGAGTTCGAGTAGTGTTTGCCTACCTTAATAGCTCAGGTGATAGTGTGAGTGGAATCTTCTAGATCTTTAGATTTCAGTATATTGATGAACAAAATTTAAAGAATCTTACTATGGTTCATCACATTGTAAGAATCTTTCTCACAAGGGGAAAAAGTATGATTAACATATTATAACTATTTTGCCTGATACACAAGTAAACAACATATATTTTTGGAATTAATTTTTATCCAGGAGTTAGAATAGGCTTTAAAATATTGTACCACTAGATAAGACATCAGTAAAAAATTCCTGTAACTACAAACATTTAAAACCTGCCTGAAAAATAAGCTGTCAGCATGTTCTAATGCTGCAAGGAAGGCTGAATAGTAAAGTTCATCTTTCATTCGTGGTCTCTTTTGGGAATGAGGACAAACAAGGAGATTTGGCAAATAACTATTAAATATTCAGTAGCAGAGTTCAGTATTAATTTGGCCTAATTTTAATGTATGGTCAATGGAAATAACATTATACAGACTCAAATATCTACCAGTGACATGAGCTCAAATGAGGAAGGTTATTTAAAATAAATCTTGTTGGCAAAATGCATTTCAGAAAACATTCTGAAAATTCACAGGTCTCATTTTCCTTTCGAAGATTATTTTGTCATCAACTTCTCACACAAATGTAACAGTTCTGGAAGATTACATGTCAGTTTATAATTGAAGTACCATCCCATATATAAGTATCCTGGACCAAAATGCTAGAAGCTTAAAACATCATTGAATATTCTGCTAGGTTTGTTTTGTTCACTCCTTTTTTTACTCATTACCCCACTTAATTAAAAATGGCATATTACTTCTCTATATTATCTTTATTTGCACAATATCCTTTTCACAGAGGTCTGCCAGAGCAGAGAAATAAATTCGGCTTCATTCTCATCATAGCAGATGGAGAAAATTGCTGAAGGCCACTCGTACAAGAATATTCATTATTCTTTTAGTCTCCCAAACAACAGTGTGCAGATTCTTTCTGGTGTCCCTTGGAGTTTAGTTCACACTGTTTAAGAATAATGTCTGGAGTCTAACAATAAATCCTATAGCGAAGTGAGAAGATGACGAGCTCTAAAAATACAGCAGTTTTTGTTTCTTTAATTAAAAGGCCCTCCTCCATTCGAAGAATTTTTAGCATGCCTGTATTTCTATGCACTCATTTATTTGTCACACAGAAGGAAATGCATTTTAAGCAATAGGTAGAGTATGGGACGCTGCAGGTGAAATAACAGCATGACCCATTGTTCATCATTTTAATGTCTTACAAGCTCACTGCGGAGACCAGGCATTTGTAGAACTATCTAATTCAAGATTGTGTATGTGAGTGTGTGTATGTGCTTGCATGCACATCATGTATGAGGTACAAATGTAGCCCTGCAGAAGCGTGTATGAGGGGAATCACACGATTCTGGCTAGGGAGATCAGAGAAAGCACCTGAGAGGAAAAGCACGTTAGCTAGATCTTGAGAGGTTGAACTTGGATTTTGAAACATGGGTGATCAAGTGTAAGGATAACTAACTGTTCAAATTTTCCAAGACTGAAAGACTTTTCAGGATGCAGGACCAGGACAGACCTGAGCAAACTGGGGTGGTTGTTCACCCTAGATAAAATATAAGGTTTTTTCTAACTTTTATCTCCTCTCCAATATTATTCTTATTTATATGTCATCCATCTCCAAACTCAATCTATAATCAGCTTTACATATTAATCTAATATGCAAAAAAAGATGATAAATAATAAAACCTATGTAATTAATGCCGCATAGTAAATCCTGCTGACATTGGCCTTGGGCATCTAGCTTTTGGAACTGTGAGGAAATAAATTTCTGCATTTTATGAAGCCACCCAATCTGTGGTATTTGTTTTGGTAGCCCTAGCAATCTAATACAGCTCGTGTTATTTTATTTCTACCAACACTCTGATATAGATTTTACTTTCTCCATTTTAAAGATGAAAAAACAGGTTTTGTGAAATGTAACTACTTCTCAAGATCAAAGAGTAGATGGCAGAAAAAAAAAAGATTTAATCCTTGGTCTTATAACAGGGCCTGTTCTTTCCAGCGTATCAGGGAATCTGTTCCTGATGTTAATTGTTTTATAAAAGTAAGTGTGTATATGTAGAACAGCATTTTGACGATAACAGTTTTTTCTATTTAGCTATCTATATCCTCATATTTAAATATACATTAAATTACATTAGGTTTAATATTTTATTCACCTCAATAAAGATATATGAATAAAGAAACACTCCATTTTAGAAGGTTCAAATGGACTCTGAAATTATTGCTTATTTTTATTCATTTATAAAAAGTAAAATAAAAGAAGAGAGCATTTCTGGCTGCTGACTACCCAGGCAGGAGTGAGCGCTGAGTGTGTGGTATATGCCAGTCAGGTTAGTACTTTGTTATTTTAATGCTCACTGTGAAATAGTTACACATTAACCCTGTTTCAGATGAGCAACAGAGGCGAAGGAACCTTCTCTCTCTTTTTTGAAGAAACCTCCTCAAAGCTGTATGTCTAATAAAATATGTAAACCCAAGTCACTTGGCCCCAGAGTCTGTGGTTTTTACCCCAAAGCCATAACCATTCTTTGCAGCAACTTGTCCAGGGTCTACACCTTGTTTTTGCAAACTGTTAACAAAATATCTCACCAGTTACTAGGGTATTTGTTCCATGAGAACAAGTTTTCTTAAGACAGTGTAATATCAACTCTTCTTTAGGATCTGCACAGGCAATCAAAATTGTTTCCAAGTGGGCAATGGTAGAGCTTTAAATCTAGCAGGCAATGTTTGGACTGTGCTTTCCACTTACATATGTGAATAAGAACATTTAAACTTTTAAGCAGGCAGAAGAAGTTAATGAAACTATAGATTCAAAAAGGTAGGATATATGTTTAAATGTTTAATTATCATGCATATATGGATACAGGACCAATGAAGAGTAGATTGTTTATAGTTAACAAGGAAGAAAACAATAATTTTTAGAAATCATCAAGTATTTTTCTATGTAAAAACCATAATAGAATCCACTATAAAAGTTAACATTAAAATTTTGACAAATTAGAGATTTACAATTCTGTAACTATTAATTTAACTAAACAAAAATTTAATGAGAGGCATAAATTTGAGTTGACATTGCCACAGTGATAAGGGGAAGGAGTTGTGTGTAAAAGATTGGTAAAATTATATGTCTTTAGGGCACACCCAGATTTGATAGAGGGAGAGACCAGGGAAGGATATTAAGAAAGTGAGTTCAGAGAGGTAGAAAGTGAAACAGACTTTGTCTTAGATGTTAAGGGAAGAGTTTCACTGAGAATTGAAAACACCGTCCAGTGAAATTGAGGAGATAGTAAAAAATGTTCCAGAGGGAGCAAGGAGCTGGACTGGAAGCATTTTACTCTAGAAAGCCTTATATATCAACTTGATCTACCCTTTTTCATTCTCTCTTTCACTAATATAAAAGAAAAAACTCTGAAGAAAATAGATATGGAAAATCAGAGTGTTTCACTTATATTGAGAACCTTATTTATTTAATCTTTGAATTCCGTGTTTCATCCATTTCTTTATCCTACAAAGTCTGGTAAATAACAGATGACAGCTGCTTTCTCCCTCTGTCTTCACTAGGTTGTTTCTCTGTGTGTGCACACAGCTGGTCTCTCTCTCTCTCTTCAAATTTTCCTTCTTACAAGGGTACCAGTCATTGGACTAGAGTCCACCCAAAGACCATAATAACTTAATCACATTTTTAAAGTTCTTACTTCTAAATGCTGTTACATTTTGAGGTACTGGAGCTTACAACTTTAACATATAAAGTTTGGAAGATGCACTCAGTCCATAACATTACATTCTGGGTACCTTCTTTTCACATGAAAAAATACATTCACTCCCATTTCAATAGCGCAAAAGCCTTAATACACTCCATCAACAACTCTAAGTCTGAAATATTGCCAAAATAACACCTAAATCAAATTGTGAATGGATGATTCATCCTAAAGCAAAATTTTTCTCCAGCTGTGAATCTATGAAAGCAGATAGTGATCTGCCTCCAAAATACAATAGTTAGACAGATACAGGATAGATATTCCCATTCCAAAAGGGAGAAATCAAAAAGAAGAAAGGGGTTACCAGTCCCAAGCAAGGCTGAAATCTCTAGCAAGACAAATTTGATTAGACTAACCCTCTTTGGCTCGATGCTCTGTCCTGAGGGCCAAGCAGGGCAGTAGCCCCATCTCTGTGGCCTTTGGCAGAGGCCCTTGGCTGCGGATAGCCCCTGCCCCAGCACCTACACCTTCCTGGCTCATGGTGGCAACCTTGCCAGCCTCTAAACCACCTTAGCCATCATTCGCTTTGTCCTACCTCTGTCCCCTTCAGTCCAAGCTGGTAGCATTTTTACTGAGATGGTTGATTGGACCCCTGAGTCAATTCATAATTTCTTCTTAGCAAAGGATTGTCTAGCCACACCCTTGATGTTCTTTCTAGAACACACTTTCTTATTTTTTGTAATATGGATGGGTTAAGAATTTTCCAAATCTTTAAGTCCTGGTTCCTTTTTGCTTAACAATTTTCTTCTTAAATTTATTTTTCCCCTCTCATGTTTTATTATAAGCAACAAGGAAAAATCATGCAGGAGTTTCAATACTTTGCTTATAAATCTCCTTACCTAAATATCCACAAAACAGCAGAATGCAATTTTGCCACTATAACAAGGACCTTCTTTCCTCCAGTTTTCAATAACATGTTCTTTTTTTCTGTATGAGAGCCCACCAGAAGCACTTTTATTATTCATATTTCTACCAACAATCTCTTCTAGGCAGTCTAGAATTTTTCTAACATGAAAACCAAAACCCCTCCGGATTCTACCCATTACCCAGTTCCAAACCACATTCACATTTTAAAGTATTTATTATAGAAACACCCCACTCCCAATACCGGAATCTGCATCAGTTTGATAGGTCTTCCTTAACAAATACTATGGAGTGGGTGGTTAAACAACAGACACGTACTGCCTCACAGTTCTAGAGGTTAGAAGACAGCATCGAGGCGCCAGCAGGGTTGGCTTCGTTCTGAAACCTCTCTCTTCGGTGCGGCTTTCCCCAGTGTTTTCACCTGGCCATCTCTCTGTGGATGCTCGTGCCTGGTGTGTCTCTTTCTGTGTGTCCAAATTTCCTCTTCTGCTTAAGACACCAGTCATATTGGATGGGGGCCCGTCCTTTTAAGCCTCCTTTGAAATTAATCACCCCTTTACAGACCTTATATCCAAATATGAATACATTCTGAAGTACTGGGTACTAAGGCTTCAACATATGAATGGGAAGGGAGGGGACACAGTTCAGCCCACAGAAAGCTCTATTGTTTATAAAAAGTGCTATACAATTAATGAAATGTAACATGTGGGCATCTCTGTTATTTTAAACAAAAACTGAGACAAAGCAGTTAAGGGAAGAGCTCAGGTTACACACCTTGCTAGCGGCACAACCAGGCCTAGAGTTTTCTTCCTATTTTTCTGGCCATGTTGCATCACGGGCCCTACAAGTTTCTTTTCTCATGCAAGTCCCTTAATCTTTAGATTAAGTTTTCCTTTCTTTTCCTCATAATCTCCTGGGGCAACTGCCTTCACTCCCCTGGCTTTAAATATAAGAATACGTCTGCTCAGGACACTGCAGCCCAGTTCCAGCAGAGCTCTGTCCGTGAGTCCAAACCCACATATCCAACTGACCGATGGACAGCTCCACTTGGATGCCCACGGATTCCTCAAATCCAGTAACTGTCACCCACAAACGATCCCTTTGTTTTCTAGGTTTCCAAACTCCCTCTTTGCTGAAATAAATCTCAGTGACTGGCCCATGCCTTACCCTGCCCAGCTAGAAATCCTGATATGATTAACTCCTTCCTGTTCTTTATCCCTCATGTAAGACTGATCAACCAGCTCCTTTAAAATCTTAAATGTGTCCATTCCTTTTCATCAATTCTTCTTCATTTTCCAAAATTCTTCCTCTTGCCTCCAGGTTTTTACACGTGATATTCTCCTGAATAGGAAAACATATAACTGACTTTACATGTAACTTTAATATCATTGTGCTTTGATATAAACTTAGAAACAACTCCTAGGGAAACTTTGATACTTACACTCCATTCCCTCTCCACATGTTTTATTCCCACTGCACCTTCATCTGCCATGGTACTTATTGCTGTCGGCCGTTAGAACCTCTTCACTTGTCTGACCCACCCATCCCAGCATGTTTCTGTAATATGACAGGAACCATGATTAGTTCGCCAGTGTTTCTGTAGCAGTACTTTCTTAGAAGATAATAGTCATTTAAAAACTGCTTGTGGAGAACAAGTCTTGGTCTATAAGATTTTAATATAATATTCGTTCTATTAGGTTGCCATGTCTTAGGGTAAAATTATTGAAACCACGGGAAGAAAATTTATTAAAAACTAGATTTTATTCAATAACTAAGGGATAACATGTAGAAAAAATATTTATTCTCAAATTAGAAAGTAGTATATGGAGGTGTATCTTTATTAATCTTGTGTCTTGGGTTTTTTTTCTTTGACTGAGAAGAACTTGAGAGATTAAAACTAGTAAAAGTGTCTCCGTTCATTTTGCCTGACCGGCCACTTTTAAATTTATTTAAGGTTTAGAAAAATTGATGCTTTAAAAATATGAAGACATTTAACAACATTAGTGTACAGTTATAAAAAATATATGTGAACCTCAGGAATAGTAGCTCAAAGTAAATGAGAAGACTTAAAGCATTTAAAAATTCATGTGTTAAATAATGATGAAATTAAGGTGACATAACTAGCCTGAGAAGTGGTTGCCTTCTATATTGAAACCTATTTGCAATTCTGACAGGACGAATAGGCAAGGGAGTTACGGATAAAGTTGTCTTTGATAGAGTGACCTGCAGTCTGATCACTGATAGGCAGAATTGCAAGAAGACTTCAGAGAAAACTCTTAGGTCAAATTTCTTTGGAGACATCTTCGCCATGACAATAGGCAACTCAATGAAGTAAATGCATTTAGAAAAACTTCTAAAATACACAAACACACACACTATCCTAGGGTGTTTTAGAAGTTACAGAGTTGAGAAAATATATGAAAATATATTCAACTTTTTTTTGATGTTATATAATACTTTATACCTTTATATTTTATATTAAGGATTTTATATTTTGATCAGAAATAAATGCAATGCTTACTTTACTAGCTGAAGACATCTGCAAAAAGCTGGGTACAGGTATAGGAAGATGTCTGAATCTGAAAAGGTACAGAAAATCAGGTGGGATTAATCATCAACATTTGACCTTTTTCTTTATATTCCATCCGGACCCTCTTTTTTAAGGCATCACTGCAAAGTACAAAGAAGAAAGTAATAGACGCTGTGTCCAGAAAGTTAGGAGTTTGTCACTGATTTCCATACCAAGGAAAATGTATGTTATTAATTAGTATTAAAACATGTCTTAAATGGTTGGAGTAGGAGTAGGGAGCACTTTTTAAAAAGTCACTTCAATAATGTAAGCGCGCGCGCGCGTGTGTGTGTGTGTGTGTGTGTGTGTGTAAAAAATGAATTCTTCACTTACTTCCCCCAAATTGCCTTTTAAATTTTTAAAATATGTCATTATTTCATTGGTTTGGATCCCTACCAGAAATCTAAGATGCCTGTTTCTCTAGATGACCCTTATTACCAAGATGCTGTCTGGGGAATAATAAAGGTGGGCTTTCTTTTATTGTTGAAGTATAACTGATTATAACATTTTATTAGTGTCATGTGTCCTGCAGAATGATTTCCTATTTGTATATATTGAAAAATGATTGCCACAGTAAGTCTAGTTAACATTCGTCACCATACATATTTACAATGTTTTTTCTTGTGATGAGAATGTTTCAGATGTACCCTCTTAGCAACTTTCAAATATATATTACAGCATTAACTATAATCACTATGCTGTACATTACATCTCCATGAAATTTATTTTATATCTGAAACTTTTCACCTTTTAAAAGAGGTGTTCTTGAAAGCAAAAAATGCATGTGCCATCTGTGACTTACCTCTTTGCCTAAGTATTAAATCTCTGTGATTATCCTCCGATGCCACTTCTGGCTTCAAGTTGATTGGAATAATGCAGGCAACCACTAAATAACCTTCACTGTGAGACAACTTTGGCAACTCTAACTTTATCTGCCATGCCACTCTCATTTTGACAGAGGTCTTTTAGGCTGCTCTAGCCATAGGTACCTGCCTCCCCATTCTGGTCACCCTGAAGCCCAAATCCTGAGTGAGGCTTCTGTTTATATTATAAATTCAACCATTCTTACTAATTCCTCAGTCTTATAAACTCTGTTTTGCGTACTCACAACTGTATATATGACATATCATATTAGAGGCTATATAAATAGTTCAAAATTTGGTAAAAACCCATGAACACTTTTATTGAGTCTTCTTTTGACATCATGATTTCCTCATTTACTGCCATCAGGTGAATTGGTACCTGTTTTGAAGTTTCCAAGACCAGCATATTAACCTTGGCTTGGCTAGCTAAAAGCAAATTCAATCCCCAGTTCATTAACGGGAGACTAAGAAAAAAAATCTGAGTTCTGAACAAAACTAAATAAAAACTATTAAGAATCATAGAAGCAGTATCCAAGTCTCTAACGCTTGATGTATAAGCAGGCTGTATGATATGCCCCTAACAATTCCCAGCAGATCCCTCAATTCTTCATTCCCAGCTGAATAACTATAAACACATACACACACATGAATACACATAACATCTATGACCATTCTCCCTGTTCACATACTCTGAGTCTTTGAGAGGGCATGGGCAAATGAAGAATTTATATCCTTAATAGGTAGGAGAAAATACCATGCCTCTCAAATAAAGGATTCTGAAATAACTGTATCAAGGTTGATCTTTGAGAGGTAAATTATAAATCAATACATAGATGTCTAAAGTAGCAAGATCGCAAGTATCAACATAACTAAGGAAAAAGAATATCAACAATAGAGAGTTACCTAGACCTTGCAAGCTCCATCAAAATCAATTAAATGTCCTGTTCTGTGGCATACTTATTCCTATTATTGGAATAGAAGTATTCGGATATTGAAACATAAAGCTATTACATATTAAAATCATGAGTGGTTTTCCCTGCTCTCATTCCAGACTTACTAAACATCTGTCTGATAAGTTAGGTAGGTTCCACAGGTCAAGCTGGTTGGGACTTCACGTTGATGGTCACACTTCTCATTTTAACTTAATATACTGGAATTCTGATTTATAGTTCACTATCTTATAGTTGTATCTCCCTGAGTCATTCAATTTCAGTATATTGGCAAAATAGCCTTTCTAGATCTGCTTAGTAAAGATTAGGAAATGGATCAGGTAAATTCCATTTCCCTTAACCTTCTGAAATCTGAATTTTTCCAATTCAAACCTCTGAACTTGCTACCCACTTATCTTTAAAAACTCGAAAATGTCTACTTTGTTGGTTCGTAATGGGTAGTAAATAGGATTACATATATAAAAAAGCAGGCCCCATACATGTAACATACGGTTCATAAAACTTCCCTTTCCTTGCTAAACTGGACAGCTCATTCAACAGCCACTTTGACAGTAGCACTCAAGTGCTGTTACCACCACAATTGGAAAGGTTCAGAGCACCGAGCTAAAGTTAGGTCGTATGCCAGTCAGTTGTAGGTCCAACAGAATATGCTTCTTGACTTTACAAGCAAAAGGTATATTGAACTTAGACATAGAAGGCCATAAAAAAAGGAAATTAAAATCACTCATAACTAGCAGTGCATTGGTAAATATTTAACAACTGGCTCTTTGGGAAAAAAAAAACATGTTAATATACTTACATAAATTTTAATAAATTTTAGTGATCTGCAAATAATAATAAAATACACAACACTCTTCATTATACATTCTTTCTAATATATTAATTTTTACAGAATGCTTTCATGGATTTTTCACTCAACAATTTTATCTGTGGAAGATCTGGGGTTGTAATCCAACCATAATTCAACAAATGGAGTTACAGCCTAATTATCTGGTCTTTTTCCCAATAAATGTATTATCATTAAATCTCATTTGCAATCTGCTGTTAGACTATTTCTTACCTTAATCAAATTATATTCATTAAAATGATATATCTTTCAGCTTCAGCACTAAGCATGACATACTTTAATCTGCACTCTTTAGATTTTCTCCACCACTTTCTTAAGTCTAGGCAGACAACAAAACACTGAGTCAAGTCCTGATTTCTACATTAGCTGATTTCAAGCTACCCAAGTGGCATCACTGACCACAAATTTAGAAAGAGATTCACAGCAGCACACCATTACATAGTACAATATTTTGAGCAAATAAAGTAAACATAAGTAACCTCAAGAGCATAGATAATAATAATTTGCATTTTGTTTTCTCTAAAGTACATCCTTAGGTAATTTTTTCTCTGGGTTATGTGTGTAGTAAATTCTCTGAGTCTTAGCATATTAAAACTTTCATTATTTTGCCATAATAAAAATATGATTCTATTAAGAATACAAATAAGACTCATAAGAATTTAGGTTCAAAATCATGTTCACTCGTACATTTAAAGTTATGGCTCTGTTGTGTCCTTACTACATTACTCCATCTCCTTTCTGTCACTGAGAGGGCCAATATTAAGGATTCTTGTCTTTTTGTCAGAAGCTGCTTTTAGTCACTGAAAACTTTAGGATTTTTAAAATCTTTTGATTTATTAAAATTTTTTTTCAGGATAATGTGTAGTTAGTCTATCTTATTTTTATCTTCATGTATGTCAGGTCCACTCCATTATTTTCTCATGGCACTCAGGGATATTTTTTAATTTTCAGAAAATTATCTTTGATTATGTTTTGGATTGTTTCCATCTCTTTAATCCTCATCTTCTGATCTTCCCATTGAACAAGTTTTAGAGCTACTGAATCTATCTTCTCAGATAAACAGTTAGTCACACTTTTTCTCTTTTTGCATTTTTGCTCTTTTGGGGGTGCACCCTTCATTTTATTATTACCCTTGAGGAGGTTTGGGGGGCATTCTACACAGTGGGTAATAAGACAGAGATGACAGAGGGGACTTAGTCTCTGATATTCTCAAAGACTGCAATTCTAGGTGTTATTTATGTACCTAAAATCTCTTAGTTTTCTATGGATCTGTTTTCATCATAACAATAGTGTTATTGCCCTGGCTGGTGTGACTCAATGGATCAAGCGCTGACCTGAAAACCAAAGGGTCACTGGTTCAATTCCCAGTCAGGGCACATGCCTGGGTTGTGGTGAGGTCCCTGGTAGGGGTTGTGTGAGAGGTAACCACACGTTGATATTTCTCTCCCTCTCTTTCTCCCTCCCTCCCCCTCTGCCTACAAATAAATAAATAAAACCTTTTTTTAAAAATCGTGTTATTTCCAGGTACTCAATTCATGTTCTTAGATTGCTCCTTTATTGCAATATTATTGTTCTTAATACTGTACATAACAATATTTTCTCAATCATGTATGTCTGAGAATATCAATTGATATGTAAATACAAACTTTACGTCAGGGTTAGTCATTTTGTTTTTCTTCTTATTTTTATCATTCATACTATTGTATTTCCTTGATTTGGCAGTAGTAGGCTGTCCATTCATATTTATCAGCAAATTTATAATTTCATTAAATAAAAATGACTTCGCTATCTCAACTGAAAGAAATTGGTAAATAGGTTAAAAAACTACTCAATTATATGAGGTCTATAAAAAAACTAATTTTAAATATAACAATATAAGCAGTTTGAAAATAAAGAAAGCAGGAATGAATATATTAAAATCAGATAGAGTAGACTTCAGAAAAAAGAAAACTTCCATAGACAAAGAGATATATGTTATACTGACAAAAGGGTTAATTCATCAAAAAGACATAGCAATAATATATATGAATTCACTAAACATCAGAGGTACAAAATATGTGAGATAAAATAAATCCACCATTATCATTGGAGACTTTAATATGGTTCTCTCAATAATTGATAAAGCAATGAGACAGAAAATCAACAAGGACATATGACTCAAAAAAAAAAAAAAAAGAAAAGCCTACCAACAGGATCTAAGCAACATGTATCAAACACTTCCTCAACAGTAGCAGAATACAATTTTTTTCCAGTGCCCATGAAGCATATACAAAGATAGAGCATACTTTGTGCCACAAAGCAAACCTCAAAACATTTCAAGAATCAAAATCATGCAGAATATGTTCTTTGACCACAGTGGAATTAAACTAAAATCAATGGCAGAAAGATAAGAAAATCTCCAAACACTCGGAAACTAAACAACATACTTCTAAATAGTTTATGAGGCAAAGAGGAATTCTAAAGGGAAATTAAAAATACCTTGAAATAAATGAAGCAAAAATAAAGCAAAACATATATAATTATGTTGGGAAAGATTTAAGTAGTGCTGAGAGGAAAAATTATAACATTGAATACATACATTAATAAAGAGGAAATTTTTTTCCCAGAAAATTGAAAAGATGGGAACTTTTGAAAAATCATATTATAAAACATGTCCAGTATTACTCTGATATCAGAACTAGATATAGAAAATACTCAAAAAAGGTGGGGTATAAGGACCAATATCTACATGAATATAGACACACAATTGTTTTAAAAATATACAGTTTGGCAAAATATAGGAAGACTTATACACTATGACCAAGTAAGGTTCATTTCAGGGAGAAGAGCAGGACTTGTTCAATATTCAAAAAGAAAAAGAATAAATCAATATCATCTACCATTTTAAAGAGCTAAAGAAGGTAAAACTCTGAAAAATAAGGATGGCGGCACTTCCACAACTTGAAGATATCTACCAAAAAAACCCTATAACTATATCACACATCATAATGAATAGATCAAAAAGGAAAAAAGTAAAACTGATCCAATTTGCAGGTGACATAACTTCTACTTAGAAAATACCAAGGGTAGCTGTTAGAACCAATAAGTAAGTTTAGCAAGTTCACAGCATGCAAGGTAAATATGCCAAAAATCAATTGCTTTCTATATATTTGTGATGAGCACATGGGCACCTAAGTTAAAAATTCAATAATATTTATAATTGTTCCAAAATAAGGAATTACTTACATATAAATTAAAATATAATATATATGACTTATATGCTAAAAACTACAAAGTTCTGTGAAGAAATCAAAGAAGGTCTAAATAAATAGAGAGATGTATTCATGGATTGCAAGGTCCAACATAATAAACGCATCAATTTTCTTAAAACTAATATGAAGGTTTAACAGAATTCTTATCAAAATTCTAGCAAGGGTTGTTGTGGGTGCACAAGATTATTTTAAGTTTATGTGGAAAATCAAGGGGAATGGATGAGCTAAAGCTATGTTCAAAAAGAAAAATAAACTAAGAGGAATTAGACTATCCAATTTCAAGACTTACATAGAAACAGTAATTAAGACTGCAGTATTGGTGAAGGAATATAAACTAACTTAGATCAATCAAACAGAAGAGAAAACTTTTTAAGTTTAGTAAAATGTCACATAAAGACTGTACTTGCCCTAGCTTGAATCATATAACTATTTCTACACTAACATTTGGGCCATCTAAAAAGAGAGAAATAGGCAGAACAAAACAATATGTATTACAGGAACAGTGCTAACAAGCAGGATTATAGGAAGGCACCATTAAAATATATTAATGAGAAAAAGAGTGTGAAAATAGTCAGGAGTTTTTTCTCCCTTTCTTCCTCCCTTTTTTCCATTTTATTTTTGCCACACTCTTCCCTCTCACTTATCTCAATAAATAGTCCTCTTTTATTTTATAAGATACTGGTAATGAAAGCTTAATTTAATTGGCTCAAATGTGTTAGTTGGAAAAGATTGCAATAGACTCCTTACACTTGACCACTATAGCAAATATACAATACAATATTCAAATATAGTATTTCAATACTGAAAACCAATAGCACAGACTAGGTAACAGAGTCTTCAGTAATAAGTAGTGAAAAAACTTAAACAACCATTAAACAAGTAAATTATTCTTTGAAACTCTTGGTTAAATGATGGGTATGTGGTTATTTTTCTTTCGGTATCACTAATCACTCACTATAAATATGAAAATATTTGTATTATTCGGTGTACTTGAAAACAACTTACTGAATTCTTTCTACTATTGTCATCCATAATTAAAGCAAATAGGTACAGTGTGGAGATTATTAATTGGACTGTGATTTGATACTAATTTATGTAAGCCAATGGATATGTTAATAAGAAAAAAGCCAAAAGGACAGTATTGAAATTTCAATGTATATCTTTAATATCATGCATATGCAGATTTACTTCCTTATGATACAATGTTTACATTATATCCTATATGCTTTCCAAATTATGGAATATAATTAGATACCAAACACAAAATATGATGTTGTAAATTTGGTTAGAGAAATGGAAATTAGGGATGTCTTTTGGAAACTCCCAAATTTATCAGAAGTGTTTCATTTGAAGAACTTTTTCACTATAAAATACCATACATTGTTTTTCTTTTCACCCAAGCATCACTATACTATTTATTCATTGTACTTCTTTAAATAAAAAAAAATAAGTTTGGTAAACTTTTACTATTTCATTATTGACAGAAAACTTTAAGAGACACCTTTATATCCCTTGCTGTAGTCTGGTGTGATTTTGGTATTAGTATCCGGAAATCTATTTTCACACTGTTTAAAAGGTGTTAAAAATAAATTTTCTAGTCAGAAAAAAAGAGCCTCATGGTTAAATGAATTAAACTATCCTGTGTACCTAACAGGCACCACAAATAATCCATTAAGAGTTTTTGGAACTTTATTTCCATGTACTTTATATAATCTAACATACACTGGTTTATGATATCATCCCAGGTTCTAAAAGACAAACACTTCAAGGTCTGTGTCAATGCCAATTCCACAATAGATTCAGCAAAAGTTGTTTAGTGCAGGCATATACTAATGAAGACCTCACAATTGTCTTTCATTACATTCAATATGTTAATATATTTTTTTGAGATGGAAAACATCTTTTGTTTGGAAAATTCTAAGACTATAGTTCAAAACATAAGAAAAATTCCACAGAGAGAAGTATTTAAAATGAAAACAGGAGGGATAAACAACTTGTAGCCAAATTAAACACTCACTCAAATCTTGTCTTTAAATTACATGAGACTCATATAAGGTAAAAAATGAAAGTACAGGTATCATTTTTTAAAAACGATTAATTGAAGGCATTGTCAATACTTTTAGAATAGAAAATAGTGTAATAATATATGGAAAAGCAAGTAAAGATAGGTCTTGGAAAGTCAACATCAACATTTACCTAAGAAAAATATAACAAAATTTGCCCTGATTGGTGTGACTCAGTGGTTTGGGAGTCACTCCGCGAACTGAAATGTCACTGGTCTGATTCCCAGTCAGGGTACCTGACTATGTTGTGGGCCACTGGGGGCATGCAAGAGGGGACATGAAAGAGGTAGCTGGTCATTATTTCCCTCCCTCTCTCTTCTTTCCTTCCCCTCTCTCTCAAAATAAAGAAATAAAATATTTTAAAAAGAAAAATATATAAGAAGACATAAATAAAAATATTTTTAGAGTTCTATATACCTGTGTCCTTCTACTACCCTCTTAATTAAAAGTTGTATTGTTTTGTATGGACTTCTTAAATTTCCCTAATCGTCATATAGTGTCCTTTTAATAGCCAGCCCTTGAGATGATCAGATGAAATTATCATTATCACACCCATTTTAGATGAGAAAAGAACTAAGAAATTTGTCACTGAAAAATTGAGCCTAGAACACAGATCTTTTTATTCTAAACTTAATATGCCTTACAACTGAATCTGCTCTCAAAATTTTAGACAGAGATAGAACAGTATAAGGCAACCTCAATGACATTAAGGAAGCTTAAATTTTCTGTCTGTATTATAACAATTTCTCACATAATCTGTTTTATCCTGTTTTCAATCAAACAGTAAAGACTGACTCATTTATGAATTGATGATGATGAGTGATACCTAAACTTGTAAAACATAAGATATCATTTAAATGCTTTTAAATAATAGTTATTCCTTGGTTGGTTAATTTAAAAAAATTTTCGAATATCAAGTATGATATTGTTTAAAGTCATAATCTCTTTACCTAACCATTGATTAAATCGTACAGAGTAAATGCACACAAATCTTCAAAACATAGGGCATACTCAGATTCAGACATGATATGGATTCATCAAATTTCAGAATTCCTTTAAAATATTAATTTCATACCAAGATGTTAAAACAGAAAGTCAATATCAATAGCATTCTTTCTTCATATATTAGTGATTCCAAGATAACACTTTTAGTTACATCACATACATTAACCTAGATATGTGTTAAGATAAGGGTAGTTCATAAAAGGTATGAATGTACACTTAACAATGTTATTTTCTCAATTCCATACAGTTTAATAAGTATTAAAAAGATTGTGTATCAGTTTTTGCTTTGTTTATAAGAATACTTACTTTGAAAAAAACTGATTTAATACTAACCAGTTCAAGTTTTCAGTTTTTATATTTCCCTAAGACCCAAACATTGTATTTAATTTACAACAGGGAAAGAGGGTTAATAGCACTTGTTGCTTACCTACTAAGTGCCCAACCACTTTATACATTTTCATCTTTTTTTAAACATTTAAAACATTTAAAATGTTTTTAAACATTTCAGTGAAAGCTATCCTTACTTCTTAAAAGTGTTTCTGAACATATTATAGATCAACTTACTGCAAAGAGTCAGGAATCTACACTGGGAAAACATTTCACTCTCTAGGTAGCTGTAGTAACATCACTTCACTAAAACCCTTCTGTTACCTCAAATCCTAAACAAAGTGCAGTACAGAAATATATATATGACATTTGAACAAATGACTGAGAGACAAATAGATCATTTTTTAGTATGCAAATAATAAGTATTGACTTTTAGTATTAATTCTAATTGTTCTGTCACCTAACTGCCAATTTTAACAGGTGGATGGTTAGTGGGTATGCAGGAATATTTGTGAAGTCACAGCCACCTGCTCCTGACTTCTGTGTGCCAGTTAGCAATTTTCCCGGAACTGACTGGTGCTAATACCCAATGTATTTATCTTGATAAGATGATATGACATTCTGTTCTTGATAAAAATTTTACAACAAATAGATACCATCAGAAATATTTCTCAAGTTGAAAATACTGTGCCTAAAGTTTTTTTTTTAATCTGCTAAAGAAATAATGTGGTAATTCTGATGCACTAAAAAAGGCTCTATTAACTATAGTCATTTCTTTTTATTTATTCTGAATAATCTATATTAAATAAAAATTAAACAAGTAATGCCTGATATGTAGGACACATCCAAAAATGTTATGTAGTTACTTTATGACTTCCTTACATGTACTCCTTTTTTTTTCTTTTTTTTAAGAGGTGGCTGAGACTGTGCTTTCAAATATCAACGCATATTTGAAAGAGGGAGCTGAAATTCTTACAACCTGGGCCTGGATAAGAGTGAGGAAACATTAAAACAACAACAACAAAAAAACAAAATCCTCTTATGTTTAATTCTTCATTCAGTCAACCAACATTAATTGAGACAATGAGTACTATTATGCATTGAACATGGTATAGATATAAATACAAGCAAGATCAAAATGATACATCAAAATTCGACTCACACAAATGTCATAGTAAGTGAACAAATAGCCCCAAAACAATAAGAACAAATAAAGAATGTGCTAAGGAAACAAAAATAATTCACTTAAACCCACGTGGGAGTTGATGAATGTTTTACATATGTACAGAGCTGAGTCATTTAGGGCATTTCCAGGATAAACGGGAGTGGAAGAAAATTATGAGTAAAGGCAATAATTTGAGCATTTGTAAAAATAACATCATGAAGACCAAGCAGATATCATGGACAAAACTCTTTGTGAAACTTGGTTTTAGAGTTATTGAAATAGTCCACTGAGTCTGATTTCTTCATCCTGTGATGTCAAGGGTCATCTTCTTATTAGCAAGAGTAGGCATGTTCAAGTGGGTTAGCCAGGTTTATAGCACAGAGGAGCAAAGGACACTCTGTGGTAGGAATTTCCTAAATTAACTGACAACCCAGAATCAGGCTCTCAACAACACTTCTGAGAAGCCCATGCACTCGTTTGACATCAGTCCTGCATATCCATCCATGGGTCCCCAGTGCTAAATTGTTGCAATTTAACTCTCAGATTGTTCTTGACAAACAACTCTTCTTTTGAATGTCAAACACATTTACCCACACATACCGAAACACACAGAATGAGGAGAAAGAGACCCATATTTAGAATACTGCTTGCTTTTCTAATGTCCTCAAATCTAAGATGGTTTAGTATGAAATTTTCCTCTTTGTTGAGACACCTAAGTAGGGTTTTTATAGGTCAAGTACTCAGAAACATTCAAATTAAACGAAGTCTTTTTTTCAAAGTTTAGGCTATCAAACTAATAGAATTAGGCTGTTACTTCTCATTTTATATGCCTCATCACCCAAGGTGTCAGGTTTCATTAACACATTGAATTACCAGTTTTACCTCTTTGTGTCATTAGTCTTTACCTAGAGAACACTAACTGTATTATCCCTTCATGGGTGAAAAAAGAAATTTGTAGTCAAATGTGTTTAGGGAACACTGGATTAAACCCAATTAAATAGGTTTCCTTACCATAAAAATCTCAAAAACTTTACTGTGATAATATGCTGCTACAAATTATGAGGGGATGCTATATAATATAAAGTACTTCCCTCTTTTGGTGGAGAAATTAGGTGGGCTACCTTTCCTTCAGAACATGGGAGTTCCCATAAGACTGTCAGCTGATTTCTAAAATAAAAAACAAAACAAAACAACAACAACAAAAAACTGCAAGCCAGAAGGAATTGGCAAGAAGTATTACAAGGGATGAAAAGAAAGGACCTACAACCAAGATTACTTGGCCCAGCAAAGCTGTCACTGAAAATTGAAGGTCAGATACAGTTCTTCCCAGACGACAAAAAGTAAAGGAGTTCATCACCACCAAACCCGTTATATAAAATCTTAAAAGGTCTTCTTTTTTGATTTAATCTTTATTGTATTTTTATCTACTACCATTCGGTTCCTTTATACCCCCCTGGTCGCAGCAATCGCCACCCTGTTGCGCACGTTCATGAGTAAAGGGTCTTCATTAAGAAGAAGAAGTTCAAAAATATGAACAGTAAAAGACAATAAATACATGTCAATTAACAACTGAATGTAAAAAACAAAATACACAAACAAGCAGAAGAGAAACAGAATCATAGACACAGAAAACATTTTGACTCTTCGCAGATGGGAGGAGGGTTTGGGAGTGGGTGAAAAAGGTGAAGGGATTAAGACGTACAAATTGGCGGTCACAAAACAGTCACAGGGATGTAAAGTGCAGCGTAGGGACTAGAGTCAGCAATAGTCTAATAACTATGTGTGGTGTCAGACAGGTGGGAGATTTATTGAGATGACCACTTAGTTATATAATGTTTCATCACTGGGGTGTACACCGAAAACTAATATAATAATGTATGTCAACTGTAATTGAAAATAAAAATGATAAAAATGAAAAATAAAAAATAAATAAAGAACATACACTGGGAATGATTTCACTGAGCAGGACTTTTTTTCTGGGGAGGGGGTGGAGGTGTGAATAGGGATGTGCTTCATTATATGCATAACTACAAATCTGTGAGAGGTGGAAATGTATAAAGCAATGGTGACCTGAGTTTTAGCCACACAGAGAAAGGACTAGACAGTCCCATTAGCCCTTCTGACCATGTCCATCCCATTGCCTTTAACATGATTGTTTCCATTTCATACAACTTGCAGAACACTTATTTTTTTACCAGTTGGCAAATCCACTGGCTGCACATAAATGAGCACCAAATCACAATCTGGTTAATAATCTCCACACTGTATCTATTTGTTTTCAATTATGGATGGTAACATTATATAAAGTAGAAAACATTTAACAAGATATTTTAAAGTACACTGAATATAGAATAAAACAAAATTCATTTTCTTAACATTTTATGATAAATGGGTTCCTCCTAGCAAATGATCTCTATCCTCATACTGTTAAAGTCACATTACTTCAGCTGAATGAAGGTCCCAGAGACAAATACAATAAATGGCCACTTTCTCATTCAACTGCATGAAGTTGACCTTCAATAAAATACATTGAGATTGATGAGTTATTGCTGATAAAGGTAAAAACTAGTGGTGAATTATTTTTCTTCTTAGGGTGGATAAATACAAAATATTTTTGATTTATTAAAAATACACAGTAAGATAGAATAAAATGTTAATATATATATAACTTCTGGGGAACTTTGAGGAAAAATTAGCCAACATTCACTTTGTGCTCTAAAATTATATTCTTAATAGATTAAAATTATATTTAATTAAGAATTAAATTCTCATAACATTCAAGGGCTTATTTAACCTATAAATCGATACAACTTTATAACTATGACAGTGTATATACATTATGTCCATTTTCTTTTAAATAACTAATGTATATGTTTTACTCTTACAAAGTTTATTAATCTACTATAAAAACTGTTTCATCTTGATCAATATTTACATCTCGCATCATTTTCTCTTGAAGTTTGCACAAAATAATTAATTTCTTTTTATTCTCTAGTGCAATCTCCTTTGTGTATCAGTTAATAATAAACAATCAATGAAAGAATCATTAAAATTGTATGAGTCACTGCAAGTAAAAATACTTTCCTAGAAATGCTTGGCAGACAGAGCAGACAGAGAACATTAGGCTCTGCATTCAAAGTAAAATAGAGTGCTAAAAATTATTTGAATTGAGGTTCTACTTTCAGGAACTGGAGCAGTTTCTAGTGCAACAATCATCCCAGAGATTACAACTATAAACTGTGGAAAAAATATTTACAAAAACAACTTGAAGGTGCTGGAGAATGACCAAACCAGACAGAAATTGGAGTATGGCTGACATTTGGAAAGAGGGAGCAGCACTGAATGAGATCCCCTTTTGTCTGGCTCTTCATCTGAGGACAAGCTCCAGTCAGTGCCAAGTGGCAGAGCTGAAGCTCAGAGAGTCTGCAGGGTTGCCTGCAGAAAAACAAAGCAAAACAAAACCAGAAGACAAAGTCTTTAAGTTGACCACATCAGTTGGAAAGGAAAGGAAGGAATGAAGTAAAGGAGAAAAACAGGGAGGATAAGTCCCATGTTCTGGATATGAACTCCTCCCAAATCTCTGGCTCACCCTCTAAACTATGCATGTGCGCACCAGTCTACAGGCAGCCCGGTCAGGTCAAAAGAGTTGAACAGAATTTCAGCGTTATCCATCAAAAGGAGCCAGGGTTAGAGGCGGTTCAGCCAAGTTAACTGCCTGTTAAAGACAAAAGCAAAAAAATAAGAAGTCGATGATCTTCTAGAAATATAACAGCCTATTGTCTCTCTGATATCCAACATCCAAATGTTCAGGATATATCTGAAAATTGAACATGCAAAGAAACAAGGAAGTGTGGTCAATACTCAAGAGAAATGTCAATAAAAAGATAAAATCCTTAAATGTTTCAAATGTAATAACAGGCAAAAATTTTATAGCTGTTATTATAGCTAAGCTTAAAAAATAAAAGGAAATACAATTTCCATGAATGAATAATTAGAGGTCTCAGCAAAGAAATAAAAGCTATATAAAGGAACAAAATTAAAATTCTAAAATTAAAATTATAATTATTAAAATAGAAAAACAGAGGGCTTATAGGTAGATCAAAGATGACAAAAGCCAGGCTCAGTGAGTCTGAAAGAAAACAATAACAATAAACCAATCGAAAGCACAGGGAGAGGAAAGAAGAAAAAATTAAGAAACACAGGAACATGTATAACAAAATTAACAGCCTATTCTACATGTAATTGGAGTCTCAGAGGAGAAAAGAAAGCCTGGAACAGAAAAATATTTGAATAAATGATGGCCAAAATATCCAGATTAAAAAATATATGTACAAATGGAAGATGCTTAGCAAATCCAAGAAAGATATGAGAGGGGACCCTCCATAAATGAAATATCTTCTGGAGGGAGGGCTCCTTGTAGTACAGGCTTCCCCTGCTAAGTGAGTGTTCTAAAAACCCGTTTACATCAGTTTACCAGATGGAGTTGTGTGAGGTTGCATTCAGCCTCAGGGGTATTTTTTTCAAGGCTCTTTCAATGCATTTGCCCATTTTGTGATGGGAGATTACTAGCACCCTGCCCATACTGTTCTCAGAGTTCCACAGTTTTTCACAAAAAATGGCATGACCCCTGTGCCCTACCCTCCCTATTCACCTGATCTTGCCCCAAATGACTTTTTTTCTATTTCCCCAGATGAAAAGAGTCATCAAAGGGAAAATTTTGCCAATGTGGAAGAGGTAAAACAAAAAATGGCAGAAGCACTAAAAGTCAGCAAAATCGACTAGTTCAAAAACCATTTTGAGCAGTGGGAAAGAAAGCTTGATAGGTGTATGGCATCAAATGGAGAGTGCTTTGAATGTGACTGCAGTTTAAACCTGTAAGAATAAATACACAATTCTTTATAAATAAATATCATTTTGGGGGGTCTCCCCTCATATATCTGAGAGGGTTTCTAGTTCTATCTGTAAAAAAGATTTGAAATTGTCACTTTGTCCTAACAATAAGTAAAAAGCTAAGAAGACTGAAAAATCAACAACTCTTTTTGAATCCTAAAGAGAGGGGGGAAATGGGGCAAAATATTGACCCAAGATTTGAAAGAAAGCCAGAAAAATATGAGTCATGGTCTATCAGAGCAAAAACTCATGGTCTGAAACCACCTGGATGCTGTAGCAGGGTAAGAAAACTAGAATTCTGATGAATTGCTGGAAGACCAGTGTGGGCAACCCTGAGAGTTAAAAACTATAGGGGAGCCCTGGCTGGGTGGCTAAGTTGGTTGGAGTATCATTCCATACACCAGAAAATTGTGGGGTCAAGTCCAAGTGGGGACAGATACCTACATTGTGGATGTGATCCCCAGTCAAAGCACATATGGGAGGCCACCAGTTGATGTTTCTCTCTCACATTAGTGTTTCTTCTCTCTCTCTCTCTCTCCCTTTCTCTTTATCTAAAAGCAATAAATATATCCTTGGGTAAGGATTCAAAAAAACTACAGACAGTCATTACCCTCATAATAATTGAGGGTAAACCCTCAATAAAAATAAAAGAATAAAAATAAAATATACCCTCATAATATTGTGAGAATTACCCTAAAGAGATCAAACAGGTTCCCACAGTAAGTATCAGAGCTGTTTATAGTTGGGGTAAGGAAAAGGAACCATCTTGAAATACATCATATGCTCTGTTATTTTAACAAGACCTGCACTGAAGGGGAAACTGCCTAACCAGAGCCAAACTTCCTGGAGTATTAATAAAGCCTAAGTGACCCTGAAAAGGAAATACTGGACTCCAGCCAGCTGTAGCTCTCCAGGTGGGAAAAGGGACATATCCAACTAGCCATCACATCCCACCTAATGAGGAAGAAGAAAGCTGAAAAACTTTTGAAAAGTTTACTCTCTAGAGTTACAGTCTCACTAAAAGACTAAGACCTTAAATCTTAAGACTATGGAATGTTTTCCCCCAACCCACGTACACACACCTCATCACCACATTGTCACATGACCATTTATAACAGTTACTTTGTCCAGTACATCATGTCCAACTGTCAAGAAAAAATTACAGGGCACATCAAAAAGCAAAAAGTACAATTTGAAGAGACAGAGCAAACATGAGAACCAGGTATGAGAGGATTTTCGGAATTATCAGACTGGCAATTTAAAACAGCTATGATTAAAATGCTAAGGGTTCTAATGGATACAGTAAACAGCATGCAAGAACAGATGAGCAAGGTGAGCAGAAAGATGCAAAGCCTAAAAAAGAACAAAAAGAAGAGACTCTAGAGATCAAAAACACTGTAATAGAAATAGGTAATGCCTTTGATGGGCATTATTAGTAGGGTAGGCAAGGCTGAGAAAAGAATCTCTGAGCTGCTAGAGGATAAATAAAAAGAATCCTTGAAAACTGAAAAGCAAATAAAACAAAGATTTTAAAAAAGAAGAACAGAGTACCCAAGGATTGTGGGATAACTATAAAAGGTATAAGAAATACATGATAGGAATATCAAAAGAAGAGAGAAAGAAATAGAACAAATATTTGAAACAACAAAACTACAGACACCAAACTACAGATCCAGAAGGCTCAGAGAACAAAAAACAGGATCAATTCCAAAAAAAAACTACATGCAAGCATGTCATTTTCAAACTACAGAAAATCAAATACAGAAAAAACTGAAAGAAACCAAAGGAAAAAGACACCTCACTTATTGAGGAATAAAGAAAAAAATTTTATCTGTCTTCCTCTCAAAAGACATACAAACAAGAGAGTGAAGTGAAATATTTAGTGTAGAGAAAACTAAAATGCCAATTTTGAATTTGCTTCCCTGAGTATTTATGTTTCAAAAGTAAAGGAGAAATAAATACTTTCTCAGATGAGCAAAAAAATGAGGGAATTTGTTGCCAGTAGACCTAACTTAAAAGAAATGTTAAGCTCATTGTAGAGAAGAAAAATAACATTGGTCAGTAACTTTGATCTACATAAAGTAAGGTGGGGCAATGAAGAAAGAATAAGTAAAAGTAAAATCAAAATTGTTATTATTATTCTCAAGTGATCTAATAGATAATAGTTTTTCAAAATACTACTAACAAGGTATTCAATTATACATGCTTATGTGTATTTCTTATGTGTACTTATATATGCTTACATATGTAAGTTTATGTATGTTTATATATAAGTGATATAAATGACAGCAATGATAAAAGAGACAGGAGAAAGGAATTAGGATTATTTTGTTAACTTTTGGTACACTGCCCATTAAGTGGTAAAATATTCTTTGGGAGCAAATGAACTTGGATGAGTTGTGAATGTATATTGCAAACTCCAGGACAATCACTAAAAAAAAGTTTTAAAAGGCTTTCTTTTCCTAAGAAAGGAAAGAAAATAGAATCATATATTAAAACCACAAAAGGAAGAAAAAGAGTGGAAGACAAAAACATAAACAAAAATAGGGCAAAAACAATAACAAATATGGTAGATATTAATCCAATTATATTAATAATAACTTTGAATGTCAATGGTCTGAATCCACCATTTAAAAGAGATTGTCAAAATGGATCAAAAAATATGACTCGACTATATCTTGTTTACAAGAAAGCCACTTTAAATATAAAGACATGTATAAATTAAAAGTATATGAACAGAGAAAAACATACCATGCTAACATTAATCTAAAGAAAGAAGGAATAAATATATTAATTTCAGACAAAACAGACTTCAAAGCAAGGAAAATTGTAAATTGACTTTATTTAGGAAACAAGTATGACTCCTTACATACTCTTCCCCAAAGTCTATAGTATTGAATACATGAATAGTAGTACAAAAGACAGAGCTTCAGATTGTACTATAATATAAGTGCCAGCCTTTATATACATTACAATTTATCTTTCTACATATAGATAACTTTCTATTAACTAAAGTTGGATTTTAGTTAACTCAATTATTAATGTCTTTATACTACATTCTAATAGCACAGTCATTTTCCCTGTTAAATAAGTTATTCTAAATGTATAAACAAGCTTTGTGTTTGCACAATCTAACCCACCAGGAGACAGACCTGAACTCTAAGCTCGTAATTATCTCCTTATTTCTGTAAATATGCAAATGAATAAATTTAAGAAAAAACTAGATATTCTGTGAACTTGTGCTTTGTCATTCCTTTCCAAGATAGACTGCAACATGTGATTTGATGAGCAATAAACAAAAGTTAAGCATATTTCCACTTTCTTCTGTATAAGATTCTTACACTTGTATTGCATTCATTTGTTTAACAATGAGTAGAATGCTCCATGTAGCTCACCTCCTCACCTCATTCAAGTATTCCAACTCTCTAACCTAAGTGGGACAAGAATCAGAAATTAAGGTTAAAGCGTCTTGAACTACCCTGCTCTATACCCTCACCTTAATGGTGTATTCCCCACACCAGTCTATGCAGTGAAATCAGATTCCACTGCTATTTCCATCTTGCTCCATAACCCTACTCATGATCCTTTGGCTGGTCAGGACCAAAGAGCCCATCCTAACTTTCTCTTCATCCTGCTTTTTCTAAGGCCCATGTCCAGCCTCTCTTTAGTCAGTAGAAATGAGAACTGGTTTCAGGAAATATAAAAAGGAATAATAACACAAGTCTTGGTCAAATGGTAAAATATAATGCTGTGTTCATAGAAAGCATCATATTCTACTGTCATTAAAGTTAAATAGTAGGTTGATAAAAATTCACATGGAAAGATGATATATAACAATAAAGGAATGACCTCAGAGGAATGGTGTTCTAAGAAATCCTGTTGGTCTCACCCTTTGAAGTTTCTACCATTCGAACAGCTATAACTCAACAAATCATTCTCTGCAGGATAGCAGATTGAATCAAAAACAAAACCCGACCATACGCTGTCTTCAGGAGACACATCTAAGCTGCAAAGACAAAGTTAGACTCAAAGAAGAAGGGTAGAAAATGACCCTCTGAGCACATAACATCCACAGAATTGCAGGTGTGACCATACCTATATCTGAAAAACAAATGAAAACAAGGGTAACAAAAGACAAAGATGGATATTTTATAATGACATAGGGGACACTGCATTAAGAAGATATGATATTCGTTAATATATATTATACCCACTCAGGGAGCACTGAAATATATAAAGTAACTACTAATAGAACTAAAGGGAGAAACAGATAAAAAACACAATCACTGTTGGGGACCTTAGTACTCCAGTGACAACTCTAGACAGATAATCTGAACAGGAAATAAATAAAGCAATATTGATCTTAAATGACACTTTAAAGCAAATGGACATAGTTGATATTTACAGAGCCCTTCAGCCCATTAGCATCTGTTTATACTTTCCTATCCATAGCACATGGAATATTCTCAAAGGTTGAACATAGTTTGGGTCACAAAACTAGCATCAACAAATTTAAGAAGATGAAAATTATAACAAGCATATTCTCTTACTATAATGTTTTGAAATAAAAAATCAGCTGCAAAAAGGAAGTAAAGAAACTCACAAATATGTGGAGATTAAACAACATACTACTAAAAATGATTCGATCAAAGAAGAAATAACAGGTGAGATCAAAAGATATAGAAAGACAAGTGAAAATGAAGTTATGACATGTGAAAACTTCTGGGATGCAGTGAAAGCAGTAATGAGGGAAGTTTATGTATATCGTTGTAGGTCTGTATCCATAAAAAAGAGAAATCCCAAGTAAACAACCTAACATTACATCTTAAAGAACTAGAAAAAGAAAAACAAATGCAACCCAAAGTCAACAGAAGAAAGGCAACAATAAAAATTGGAGCAGAATTGAATGAAATAGAGATCAAAAAGACTATGAAAAAAATAATATACACAGATGTGATTCTTTGAAATGATTAATACAATTGATAAGCCCCTGGTAAGAAGAAAAAGAAAGAAAGAAAGAAAAGAAAGAAAGAAAGAAAGAAAGAAAGAAAGAAAGAAAGAAAGAAAGAAAGAAAGAAAGAAAGAAAGAAAGAAACTCCTATAAACAAATCAGAAATAAAAAAGAAGTTACCACAGACATCACTGATATATAAAAAACCATACTAGCGCACTATGAAAGACCATATGCCCCCAAATTCAATAACCTAGAGAAATGGATAAGTTTGTAGAAGTATATAACCTTCCTATATTGAATCATGAAGAATTAGAAAATTTAAACGGACTGATAAATAGTGAGGAAATTGAAACAATGATCAAAAACCTTCCAAAAAATAAAAGAACAGGACCTGATAGCTTCACTAGAAGATTTGATACCTACCCTTCTCAAACTCTTCCAAAAAACTGAAGAGAAGGCAATACTTTCAACACACTTTATGAGGTCGACATAACCCTCATGCCAAAACCTAGCAAGTATAACACACACAAACACACACAAACAAACTAAAACTACAAACCAAAACTACAGACCAATGTCTCTGATGAATATAGATGCAAAAATCTTAAACAAAATACTAGCAAAATTAATACAACAATACATTAAAAAATAATACATCATAATCAAGTAGGGTTTATTCCAGGGGCACAAGGATAGTTCAACATCTGCAAATCAATTAAAGTAATACACAACATACACAGAACAAAGGATAAAAATCATATGATTTTTTCAATAGATGCATAAAAGCATTTGATAAGATACAACATCAATTTATGATTAAAACACTCAATAAAATAAGTATAGAATGAAAGTACCTCAACATAATAAAGGCCATGTGACAAACCCTCAGTCATTATTATACTTAATTGTGAAAAACTGAAAGCTTTTCTTCTAAAGCCAGGAACAAAACAAGGATACCTACTCTCACCACTCTTCTTCAGCATAGTTCTGGAAGTCCTGGCCAGAGCAATCAGGCAAGAGAAAGAAATGAAAGGTATCCAAATTGGGAATAAAGAAGTAAAAGTGTTACTTTTTGCAGATGACATCATTCTGTATATAGAAAACCCTAAGGACTTCACCAAAAAACTATTAGAAACAATAAACAAAATTACAGGAAACAAAATCAATGTACAAAACTCCACTGTTTTCCTATATACTAAAAATGAAACTTCAGAAAAAGAAATTATAAAAAATAATTTTCTTTGCATCTGCAACCAAAAAAAAACAAAAAACCTAAGAATAAACCAAACAAAGGATGTGAAAACTACAAAGCATCATTTAAAGAGATTGAAAAAGACACAATGAAATGGAAAGTATTTTGTGTTCATAGACTGGGAGAAAAATTGCCCTATTACCCAAAGCAGGGGTCCTCATCCCAGGCCATGGATTGCTATCAGTCCGTGGCTTGTTAGGAACCAGGCTGCACAGCAGGAAGTGAGTGCCAGGTGAGCGAGCAAAGCTCCATCTGCATTTATAGTTGTTCCCCATCACTTACATTACTGACTGAGCTCTGCCTCCTGTCAGACCAGCGATGGCATTAGATTCTCATAGGAGCATGAACCTTACCTACTATGAACTGTGCATGCAGAGGATCTAGGTTGCACATTCCTTATGAGAATCTAATGCCTGATGATCTGAAGTAGAGCTGAGGTGGTGATGCTAGAGCTGGGGAATGGCTGCAGATATAGATTATCAGTAGCAGGGAGGTTTGACTGCACAGAGACCATAATAAATCAGTTGCTTGTAGACTCATATCAAAACCCTACCAATGAGTGGCAAGTGACAATTAAGCTGCATCTGGTGGCAGGCTTTAAGTCAAAGTCCAACACTTATTTTAGTCTGCATGTGACCTGACTGTTATTTTATTTACCACTTCTGTCCACATCTCCCCAACATGGTGCATTGGTCTCAGTCACAGTTTTGGTAAGCCCGCAAGCTAACCCTAGCCAAAGTGAGTAAAAAACAAACATTGCTGGAGGTTTCTGTGAAACAAAGGAAGGTTTCTTTGAAAAGGGGGAAAGACTCAATGATGAGACAGCAGAAGGCTCTAAGACTGCCAACAACAACAACAAAAAGCTGCATTTAAAAGAAAATACCAAGAGTCCTACTTAAATCGCAGGCTCATTGCAACAGGTGATTCTCATTCTCCAAGCCCACTTTTTATAATATGTGGTGACCGGCTATCCAGTGAAGCCATGAAACCTTCAGGACTGCTTTGCCATGTGGAGGCCAAGCACCCTGCATTCAAATACAAGTATTTGGAGTTTTTCAAAAGAAAAACTTGTGAACATGATGAACAGAAGCAATTACTGAAGGCCAATCCTTCATCAAAAATGTCAGCACTGAACATCACTCTCAGTGGCTAACCGCATTGCTGAAGCTCAGAAGCCCTTTACTACTATTGAAGAGTGGATCCTGCCTGCTGCTAAGGGTATTTGTCGTCAACTTTTAGGATAGGTTACTGTTCAAAACGTGGTGTGTATTCCTCTTTTGGCTGCTAACATCATAACTAGATGAACTGATGAAAGAACAGAAGATATTGAGGCATGATTGTTAGAGAGGATTAATGGGTCACCATGATATGCAACCCAGGTTGACGAGTCTACTGATGTTGACAGCAAGACAACAATACTTGTTTTTGTGTGACATATTTTTTAGGAGGATGTGCACGAGGATACGTTACATGCACTTTTGTTGACAACCAACACTACAGCTGCAGAACCATTCAAGTCTTTAAATGATTATACGTCAGGAAAACCATATTGGTCGTTTTGTTCGGTACATGCAGAGATGGAACAGCTGGGGGGCTTTCTGGTTTCACTACTCAGGTCAAAGAGGTCACTTCTGAATGTGAGTCTATGCATTGTGTCATCCATAGAGAAATGCTGGCTAGCTGAAAACTGTCACCTGAACTTAACAACGTTTTGCAGGATGTGATTAAAATTATCAACCACATTAAAGTACATGACCTTAACTCACATCTGTTCACCCAACTCTGTGAGGAGCTGGACACAGAGTTCATACATCTCCTCTTATACACAGAAGTGAGATGGCTTTCCAAAGGTAGATCACTGGCCAGAGTTTTTGAGTTCTGAGAGCCATTTCAGAGGTTTCTTTTAGAAAAAACAGTCACCACAGGCAGCACATTTCAGTGACACAAAATGGGTCACAAAAACTTGCTTACTTGTGTGACATATACAACCTGCTCAACAAACTCAATCTGTCACTTCAGGGGAGAATAACAACTGTGTTCAAGTTGGCAGATAAAGTGACTGCATGCAAAACCAAACTGGAATTACGGGGGTTACGAGTGAACATTGGAATTTTTGAGCAGAGATTTTGAAAGAGACTGAACCAGTGCCTTCTTTCTCCCAGCTGGTGCATGATCACCTGTCTCTGTTTTCAAAAGAGTTTGAACATCACTTACCAACCACAAAAGACCCCCAAAATGGGAAGGAATGGATCTGTGACCCATTTGTAAATAAGCCAGGTGAATAGATTTTGTCTGTGCTAGAAGAGGGTCAATTGCTTGAGATCATAAGTGATGGTGGCCTTAAAAGTATGTCTGAGACAACTTTAAATCTCCGTACATTCTGGATTAAAGTCAAGATGGAATATTCTGAGATTGCCACAAAAGCACTGAAAATCCTGCTTCCATTTCCAATGCCTTATCTTTGTGAAGCAGGGTTTTCTGTAGTGACAGAAACCAAAACGAGATTACAGGATACACTGGATGTAAGCAACACACTTTGGACATCACTGTCTCCCGTGACCCTCAGATGAGACCATCTAGTTGCAGGAAACAAGCACAGGGCTCCCACTGGTACTGCATTATGGCGAGCTGTAGAATTATTTCATTATATATTACAATGTAATAATAATAGAAATAAATGCCCAGTAAATGTAATGTGGTTGAATCATCTAGAAACCATCCCCCTGCCCCAACCTGTGGAAAAATTGCCTTCAATGAAACCAATCCCTGGTGCCAAAAGGTTGAAAACCACTGCCCCAAAGCATACACAAATTTAATGGAATCCTCATCAAAATCCCAATGTCATTTTTAATTTTTTAAAAGATTTTATTCATTTATTTTTAGAGAGAGGGTAAGAGAGGGAGAGAGGGGAGAGAAACCTCAATGTGTGATTGCCCCTCAAGGACCCCCAACGAGGGACCTAGACCATAATCCAGGCATTTGCCTTGATTGGGAATTGAACCTGTGACAGGCTGGCATTCAATCCACTGAACCATACCATCTGGAGCTCATTTTATAAAGAAACAGAAAAAAAAATCAGATGTGTATGGAATCACGAAAGACTCCAGAGAACCAAAGCAACCCTGAGAAAAAAGAAGGAAGCCAGAGGTATCATATTATCTGACTTCAAATTATACTACAGAGCTATACTAATCAAAACAGCATGGCATTGGCAGAAAAACAGATACTCAGACCAGTAGAACAGAATTGAGAGCTCAGAAATAAAAACCACTGGTACATGGGCAAATAATTTTGACAAAGGAACCAAAAATACACAGTGGAGAAAAAATCCTCTTCAATAAATTATGGGAAAATTTGAAAGCCACATGCAAAAGAAAGAAACTAGAATACTATTCTTTCCTATGTACAAAAATTAATTCAAAATGGATCAAACACCTAAATACAAAATCAGAAATAGTAAATTCCATAGAAGAAAACAGGTACTAAATTTATGGATGTTGATTGTAGAGAACATTTTATGATTTTAACCCAAAGGCAAGGAAAGTAAAGGTAAAAATAAATGAAGGAGATTATATCAAATTAAAAAGCTTCTGCACAGTAAAATAAACTGACAACAAAACAAAATGACAACCAACTGAATAGGAGATGATATTTGCAAACAACATCTCTGACAAGGGATTAATATTCAAAATGTGTAAAAACCTCATACAACTCAACACCAAACAAACAATCCAATTTAAAAATGGACAGGGGCCCTGAACAGACATCTCTGTCAAGAAGACATGCAAATGACCGACAGGTATATGAAAAGATATTTAACTTCACTAGCTATTAGGGAAATGCAAATCAAAACTACAATGAGGTACCACATCACACCCATTAGAATTGCTATGATCAACAAGACAGGTAATGACAAGTGTTGGGAGATTGTGGAGAAAAAGGAACTTTCAGTCACTCCTGGTGGGAATGTGAACTAGTACAGCCCCTTAGTAAAACATTATAGTGGTTTCTCAAAAAATTAAGAATAGATTTGCCATATGACCCAGCAATCTTTCTTCTGGGTATCTACCCATAAAACTTGAAAATGTTTATTTACAAAGATATATGCACCCCTATGTTCATTGCAACATTATTCATGGTGGCCAAGACATGGAGACAACCAAAGTGTCCTTTGATAGGGGACTGGATAAAGAAGATGTGGTACAAATATCTATGAAGAAAAGATGAAATACTGCCATTTGTGACAATATGGATGGACCTTGAGAATATTAGACTAAGTGAAATAAATCAGTCAGAAAAAGCTAAGAGCCACATGATTTTATGCATATGTAGTATATAAAACTGAAACTCATAGACACAGACAAGACAATGGTGGTTACCAGAGTGAAGGGGTTTGGAAGTAGTAAAAGTTAAAGGAAGTCAAATATATGGTGATGGAAGATGATTTGACCTTGAGTAGTAGGCACACAGAGCAACATACAGATCATGTATCATGCAAATGTACACTTGAAACCTATATGATCCTATTAACAAATGTTACCCCAATAAATTTTAAAATCTAAGTCTCAAACCTATGCTTGTGTAATGCTCACATTTGGCTCTATTGTGTCTATAAGTCCAATACTGGTAACTCTCAACAATAAAATTCATTTACTATTTTAAAAAATAAAAATAAATAATTTGACAAAAGCAAGCTAAAAATATGGTTTTATTTCTATGAGAAAAGTGCCACATGGGTATATGTGAAAAGTTTGAAATTTACACAGTACATTTAATTGATGATTTCTATGCAATATTATGTGTTCACTTAAAAAGCTTTCTGTTTCCTATTTTTAATGAATAATTATTAATCTACTTATTTACTTTATAAAGGAAATAAATGAGACAAAAATCATTGTTTTTCAATCTTTTCCTTAAAAACAAAGTCATATGCATAGAACCAGAGGTAAGACTAAGGAGATTTATTAGAGTTTACAAGTTAGTCGTGGAAAAAGCTTCTGCAAAATCCTACATCAAACAATTAATATCTGATATGCCCTAACCCAAGTAATTAAAAGCACTTTTCCAATAATTAAGATTAATTTATTAAGGAGCATAGATAATTGGGAATTGATTATGTATAATATATTTTGTTATATAATAAAATTATATAATACACTTTTATTTAGCAATAAAAATTGGAAAATTCTCAGTCTACCCAAATTACAGGAGGCACTAAAATTAAATTCACTGTTAAGAAAGCGTCCTCTGGAGAGAAGGCCAAGTGTGTGGCTGGACAAGCATTTATTGAAGAGATTAGGTATATGACAGACAACCACTCAACCACCTGTGGAGAACACAGGAGGAATAATTTAAGAAATATCTGTGGAAGACCTTTTTGTCTAATGGTGGGAGCCCCTATGACACACACAGCAGACAGACCCATGCAGTTTCAGAGTATGTCGTATCAACAGAAACACTGCCAACTGGGCCTGAAAAGGGATAGAGACAGGACAAAATGAAGAGAAAGGAGATTGTCGGATTTCCAAAATTCTAAAGCAGGAAAAAGCCTTATATTGCCACTCAGGTACTCTCCTTCATGAAAAGGCAAGAATGACCCAGAGGAATGAGCCACAGACACAGAGGTCTACTGAGACATGGGCACACAGGCCTGTGGAACTGTGGCACCAAGGCAGAGGCCAGAGGCATGTGTATAGTGGCATAAACTGGAGGAACAGGAACAAAGAAGTGGAGACCTACTGAGCCACCAGGGGCGCAGAACCAAAGGCTTGTGGAACTGCTTCTGGGGAGCCTATGGAACTGTCTCGAGGGCAAGTGCCTATGGAATAAACCCAGACAGTAGGCTATGGGCCCAGAGGGGCAGATCTCTGAGCCGCTGGGTATTATTCCCAAGCCTTAAACTCTAATAGAATTTGGCTGCTGGATTTGGAATGCACTTGGAGCCAGTGACTCTGTTATTCCTGCTCTCCCCTTTAGAATAAGAATGTTTATAACTGTTGTCACATTCCTATACTATCATTGTATCTTAGAAGAAGTAGATAGCTTGTTTTCTAGCTTTACTGGTCCATAGATGGAGAGCAATTTTGCTCCTGGATGAATTATACACACTATCTCACCCATACCTGATTTAAATAATTTAGATAACATTTGGGACTTTTGAGCAGATGATATTTAGATAATATTTTGGATTTAGAGTTAATGTTGTAAAAGGTTGAAACTTTGGGGAATGTTGTGATGAAGTGAATGTTTTTTGTGCATGGGGGAAATGTAAATTTGAGAGGACTAGAAGACAAACTGTGTTAAACTACACAGTGGTCTGAAAACTGTATATCCACATCTTTATCCCCAGAACCTTGTTTGGAGAAAGGGTCTTTGCAGATATAATTAAATTAAAGGTATTGAGATAAAAACATAATCTAGATTATTTGAGTGAGCCTTAAATCTAATAATGACAGGTATCCATACAAGTGAAACATAGGGGAAGAAATAATGTGACCATGGAAACATAGATTGGAGAGATGAGGTCATAAGTCAAGGAGCACCTGGAGCCACCAGAAATTTAGAATAAATGTCTGTTGTTTTAATCCACTAAGTTTGTGGTAATTTATTGCAGCAGCTCTATGAAGCTAATACAATACTGTAGTCCTTGGCTGGGGGATAGAGGAGAGAAAGCCTCATTTGTTTGGTCATATACTCTTGGAGTAGAGTTTCTGTCATACCGAATGGAGTGCAGCGCTGGGACAGGCGGCAGATTTTACTTGTTTCTACCGCAAACTTAAGTGTTGCATACTCTTATTGTTCTTGCTGAGATCTTGCAAATTTTATTGAATAAATATTCCTTCATTTGCTGTATGCCCTTAGGACAACTTCCAGATACTTCAAATAGTTTTTTTTTTCTTTTTTTAATATACTTTTCACCAATTAGGTTGTTTTGTTGAAGAGCTGGTCTGCAGATCTCACGCTGGCATGGCAGAAGTGGATCTCCCCAAGTGTGGTGTTTATCCCTGCCTAACTCAGACTAAAACAACACCAGTAAGTGAAATAGAGGAATTCAGTTAGAATAATCACATACCTTGTCAGTATATAGTTGGTCTTAGTTACATATTTTTGAAAAAGCTAAACATCATGCTACTCTGTCTATTGAAAATACATAATTCTCTTTTTACAAGCTCATCTGGCAAGAACATAAAAATACAATGTGCTTAAAATTAAGTAATCTTTAGCAACCTTTTCAAGTTGTTTCTTTTTTTTTAAATTCCCAATGGTATACTGAAATAGTGTGATCTTGCTCTTAAAATTCTTCCAAGCAAAGCCTCTCATATTCCTTGAGTATAGGCAAAGCTGCTCTTTTCAAGAAAAAAAAAAAATCTCAGCTCTGCTTTTTTATAGTCTTTGTATGCATAGAATTTGAACACTGTTCCAGCAGGGCTAAAAATGTGTCAAGCTAGAGTTTTTACAACCCTAACCAAAAGATAAAAAATCTGCATTGATCTGCTTGATTGTATCTAAATAATGCACACATCTCTTCAATCAACTGTCCTGAGTTCTTGCCTTTTAGGAACTCTTAGAAATTAATATTTTATTGTCTTTTTCCAAGTTTTGAGTAGAGCACTTCAGAAATAATTGATGTCCAGAGAATTATGTTGAGAGATATGCTAACCAGCCATTTATCTAGTTTCTCAAATCTTAGAACTCTGAACTGATTTGAGTGAACTCTGCTCTCAAATCAGTTCAGATTTTGAAAAGTTACAAACATAAAATATATTTTACCAACAAAAAATATTAGACATATTCTGTCAATGATAAGAAACAATCACCTAATGAATGTCTTTAGATTTTTGGTAATATGCATTCAAAGATATTATATCACGCCATACCTCTTTGTCATTGCTCTAACAACTTCATCACCAGGTAATCATGAAATCTTGCAGATTCCCAGAAACTAGGTGGTTCATGAGCCCTCTTAATCACATTCTTTAATGTATAATTATATCACAGAGATGTTAAGATTTATTAATAGTTGAAAATCATTTTGAATTTGAAGAATGTCACAACATTCTGATCAGCATTAATTTATATGGAGAAATGCAAGACACTATGAAAGGAAACTGAACTCTTTCCAGGACCAGATGCACTTTGAAAATGTTGTTATCTATATGCTACATTACTTTAAAAATTAAATTGGAAAACTTAGCAGGCATTTGTTTCATATAAGACAGTGTGCAAAGTTGGGGAGTTCTTATGTTTTTGCTCTTCGCAAGGAGAAGTAGCTGTGTCCCCCAAATCTCGGCAACAATGGTGCATATTCATTGTGAAAGGTGTGATGGGAGATAAAAATACTCTTTATTAAATTATGGAGGTTTTGGAAGGAGGATAAAATCTAAAGTATTCTAATTATAAAAAATAATAATAATTCCAAGACCCATCTTGGCTAGTTTGGGAGTTGTGGATGTAAGACTTTTCAACCACCTTAGAAATAATTTTCTGATGTTCTTTTGAAGGACTTCATCTCCAAGGAAATTTTTCAGAATTAATAATCTGTGAAAATTTATCTCTTATTTTCTTTGGTTTATAATATTATTAGAAGGTAAAAATGCCTGACATGTAGAAAAATTTAAACCTTACATCTCATTTGCATTATCCTATGAAATTTAATTGATATACAAGGGTTATCTGAGGTGAACAGATGACTAGGCCATTCCTGCATTTTAAGGATTCCCAATTACTAAAAAGCATAAAGACTGAGTTTTGTAAAATAAATAGTTCCTTGAAGAAGTAATCAAAAGAAATGTATTTATGCCAAATATTTAGACCTATACAAATTTGATGGTATTAAACTTTACCTAAGCCCATCCCCCAACCCCCACCCGAAATAGTGATTGTTAAGAAATCGGTTTACATTTTTGGTTTTTTTGAAATCTTCTTACCATTTTGTGTTCTAGGAAACAACTTATCACAAAGGGCCAGTCTTCCCCATAAGGTTTAAATGAGATGCACTGTCCACTCTTTCATTGATTTTCAAAAGACTTGCAGCCAACTCCTTAGAATATCTGTGACAAGACTCTGAATTTTATTCTTTGTCCCAAGAATTATAAACTGAGATTAGAACTGTCTGTCCTTCTGAAAAGAGCTAGACACAGACATAAACATTCCCCACTCAGCTGAGATTTCCCCTGATTGTCAATCACAGCTCGACATCACCCAACCTGTAAATCGTCTATACAATCTATAAAAGTCTAAGCCAAAATTACCCTACCAGAGCACTCATCCTCCAATCTGAGATGCTCTCCTCTTTGCAATAGACTGAATAAAATCTCTCCATAATTGGTGCATATTTGTCTTTGACAAAATAAAATGCAATCCATTTTTGCATTTTTGTTTAATATACTACTTTGTATAACAAATTATTCCAATGATGGTAAATTTCAATGTGTCAACTTTGCTGGGCCACACAGTGTCTAAATTAAATATTATTTCTGGGTATGCCTGTGAAGGTGTTTTCAGATGAGATTAGCATTTAAATTGGTAGATCCATCAAAGCAAATTTCCCTCCTCAATGTAAGTGGTCAAGGTCTTGAATAAAACAAAAAGCTGAGGAAAGGCAGTATTTGTTATCCTACTGCCGGCCCACTTGAGCTGAGATATCAGTCTTTCCTGAACTTGGGCTAGGATTTATAGCATCGGTTTCTCTGCTTAGGTCTTTGGGCTGAGACTGGAATTACATGACCAGCTTCTTGACTCTCCAGTTTATAGACAGCAGATCATGGCATTTCTCAAACCCCATAATCATATAGGTAAATTCCTTATTTTACATAAATACACACATACACTCACACACGCACACACATATATATATTACAGACACTATTAGTTTTATATCTCTGGAGAACCCTAATACAATTCTAATACAAGATTTAAATTTTAATAAAAGTCTAAGCTAATCACACAGTTTCTTATTAATATACCTTAAAAAAAACTGCAAGATAGAACCTCTGCTGTGTAAGATGACATGCCACTTTGAAAGCAGTAACAAAATCAGCTCTAAAACCAATTTAGATTTAAAAAGCCATCCCGGGCACTTAAAATATGTCATCAAACAATGAGGTCATAGGTCAAGCAAAGAGGAAAAGGAATTTTCTACCAATTTATGCCCATACAGTTAATAAATAAAAGACAGCTTCCTCATTTTGAATTTGTAATTCTACAGCAATTATTTCAAGTGCATCACATCAAGAAAACAAAATTGTTAGGAGACAAACATTTTTAGTCTTTTATTCTATTCAGTGAAGTTATGGAAGGTTCTCATCAGGAAATCATGTTTTTATTTGTTTGATTTTTTTCAAAGGCAAAAACAAATAAACAAATAAATTTGTTTTTGTGGGCATTGGGGGTTACTGAAAGGAATCTAGTGCTATGTTGTGCCTAACACAAAAAAAGAGAAAGAAATCTCTTTCATTTTTGAGAGGAAATTGTACAAGTGGCAAAGGATATTTAGTGTAGAATGGACATAAAAGAAAGTGAGTTCATTGAAAATGAGAAATGGTAAATGTTGACTGATAATAGTGATTTTTTTATCATCTATTCATCAGGATGAAAAGGTCATGTTTTTACTGAACTGATGTTAATGTAGCAGACTCTTCCTCTTCATCACTGTTTATGAGTGGCCAAATTATGCAGATTTCATGCCTCAGTATCTTTCAAATCTACCTCTTTCTCTCCATTTCCATTTTAACTCCCATAATCCAACCCACCATTATTTATTCAACTAAACACTGCTACAACTTCAGACTGATCTCCTCAGGTTCTCTCTAACCCCCACTCAGAAAAATCACTTTTTTCCTAATATGACCAGCGTAAGTTTTGAAATTTCAAGTGATATTTCTTTTTTTTTTACATGCTAAATACTTAAATGTTCCACATTGTTTTTAGATTTTAAGTCTAACCTTATTAACATGTTCTAATGTTAAAATCCTTCCCACTATACCAAACTCATTTCTAAAATACTCTCATCATTGAATATAAATGAGTCACCCTGTGCTTTTGTTTCTATAACTTCTCCTTTGCTGTTCCACCTCAAGATCTTTGCATATATTTTGCCCTCTTCATGGAATGTTTCTTTTTCTACTTCCTCCTCCCCACTTTACCTGACTTATTTTTATTTATCCTAAATCCTTACTTTTCATTTTATTTCTCCATAGAGGCTTTCCCTGGCTATACTTTATCTTGAAAATTAGATTCAGTTGATATTCACATAAAAATCATTACATTCATGGCACTGATAAAATTATAAATAAATAATCATATTTTTGTTAAAGCATTATATCATAGCAAACTTGCAGAAGACTTGTTTGCATAATATTTTTTTTCAGTTCAACTGTTAAGTAATGAAGACAAGATAACTTGAAAGATGTTTATCTCATTTTCAAGATAACTTGAAAATGAGATGTTTATCTCATTTTCTCTCAAAGTTGAAACACTGTGAAGTCAGTAAGGTAAGGGGGGAAAAACTTCAAAATTATCTTTAAAGCAATCATCAAAAGGGTAAAAAGTTAATGTTATTCAAGAAATTACTTTTATGGAAAAAAAATTAATTACACTGGTGTTAGTTTTTTTCAAAGTAGTAGGGGTTCCTAAAATTTAACGATTAAAGTAAAAATAAGCCTTGTGCAGTATTTTAGGAGATTTATTACTTGATAACATAATGTGTTTAACTATGTAAAAAATAGTAGAAATTTACAAAACATGATGGTCAAGTAAAATCAAGCATCTGTTTATGATAAAAAATTCTTAGCAAAGTAGGAATAGAGGGAACATACCTCAAGGTAATAAAGACCATATATGACAAACCCACTGGTAGTATACTCAATGGGCAAAAAAGAAAATTGCAAGCATTCTCCTTAGGATTGGGAACAAGACAGGAATGTCCGCTTTCACCTCCCTAATTCAACATAATACTGAAAACCCTAGCTACAGCAATCAGACAACAAGAAGAAATAAATGACACCCAAATTGGAAAGGAAGAAGTAAAACTGTTAGAATTTGCAGATGTTGTGATAAAACCCAAAGATTCCACCAAGAAACTACTAAAACTGATAAATGAATTCAGCAAAGTAGCAGGATACAAAATTAATATCCAGAAATCAGTTGCATTTTTATATGCCAAAAACGAGCTAACAGAAAGGAAAATTAAGAAAACAATCCATTCACAATTGCTTCAAAAAGAATAAAATACCTAGGAATAAACCTAACCAAGGATAAAAAACACCTGTACTCAGAAAATTGTAAGACACTGAAGAAAAAAACTGAAGATACAAATGAATGGAAGCACATACCATGTTCATGGATAGGATAAATGAACGTCCCTAAAATGTCCATACTATCCAAAACAATTTATAGATTGAATGCAATTCCTATAAAGATTCCAATGATGTATTTCTCAGAGGTAGAACAAATCTTTCAACAATTTGTAGGGACCCACAATAGGCTCCACAAAGCAACAGCAATCTTGAGAAAGAAGAAAAAAGTTGGAGGAAGCATGTTACCTAATGTCAAACTATACTATAAGACCATAGTAATCAAAACAGTATAGTACTGCCATAAAAACAGACACAGCTTAACGGAACAGAATAGAGAGCCAGAAATAAACCCACACCTTTATAGTAAATTAATATTTTACAGAGAAAGCAAGCACACACAATGGGTTAAAGATGGTTTATTCAATAAATAGTGTTGGGAAAATTGGACAGATATATGCAGAAAAATGAAACTAGGTTACCTTTTCATACCACACACAGGAATAAATTCAAAGTGGATTAAAGATTTAAATGTTTATTTGCAGAATTTTTTTACTTAACTGTTGAATTGAAAAAAATATTATGCAAACAAGTCTTCTGCAAAATATATATATATATATATTTATTTTACCATAAAATTTGTAGAACAAAACATAGGCAACAAAATCTCTGACATTGCTCACAGTAATATTTTATCAGATATCTCTCCCCAGGCAGGAGAAACAAAAGAAAAAATAAACAAATAGGTCTACAGCAAATAAAATATTTTCTGCGCAGCAAAGGAAAACATCAATGTAATAAAAAGACAACACACAATAAGAGAACATATTCACTGATACATGTGATATGGGTTAATATCCAAAATTTGTAAGGAACTTACAAAACTCAACACCAAAAAACAAAAAACCCAATTAAAAAAATTGGACAAAGTACCTGAATACACACTCCTCCAAAGAGGACATACAAATGGCCAATAGACATACAAAAAGATGCTCAATATCAGTAAGCATCAGAGAAATGCAAATTAAAACCACAATGAGATCTCGCTACACACCTGTCAGAATGGTCATCATAAATAAATCAACAAACAAGTGCTGGCAAGGTTGTGGAGAAAGGGGACCCTTTTGTACTGTTGGTGGGAATGCAGATTGGTACAGCCACTGTGGAAAACAGCATTGAGGTACCTCAAAAAATTAAAAATGGATCTGCCTTTTGATCCAGTGATCCCATTTCTGGGAATATATCTAAAAGAATCAAAAATACTAATTTGAAAGAACATAAGCACCCTTATGTTCACTGCAGTGTTTACAAAGGCCAAGATATGGAAGCAGCCCAATGTCCTGTAGATGATGGACATCTACAGTGTCCATCAGTAGATGAGTGGATAAAACAACTATGAGACAGACTGGAATATTATTCAGCCATAAAAAAGAAGAAAATTTTACCCTTTAAAACAGTATGGATGAACCTGGAGAATATTATGCTAAGTAAAATAAACAGTCAGAGAAAGACAAATACCATATGATTTCGCTCATATGTGGAATCTAATGAACAAACTGAACTAACAAGCAAAATAGAGACAGGCTCATAGATAGAGAGCAGGTGGAAAGCTAAGGGGGAGGGGGGCAGTTAGGGGGTAAAGGGACTGAGCACAAAGGAAAAAGGACTCATGGACGTGGAAAACAGTGTGGTAGTTGGGGTGGGAAGGGGTATAAGAGGACTAAATGGTAATGGAAAAAAATACAATAAATTTAAAAAATTGAAAAAAGAGATATTCAAGCAATAAGACGAGTAAGCAGAGAGGCAGGAACAAATGTGGTGCTCTCAAAACACAGCACGGAGTCCAGAGTGGGTAAGGCAGAGGGAACAAGGGTGAGGAACAGAACATGAATTCAGAAAGATAGCTAGAGGCCAGAGGACTTTGTGTGAAGCGTGAAGGAAACCACTTAAAGTTTAGAGCAAAAGAATGTATTGATCTGATTGACATATTTAAAGGTCCTCTGACTAGAGAACAAGAATATATTACAAGGTACTGTTAGGGATCAGCAAGACTGGTAGCAGGTAGACCAACATGAAGGCTGCTGTGGTGGTCCATGCAGAGCTAAGACTAGAGCAAATGTTAAGAAGTGATTTTTTCCAGGTGTATTTTGAAGATGAAATCCACAAAACTTGTATAGGTTACAGGTGAGGGGAGAGGATGCAATTTTGACTTTAGCACCCAGGCAGATAGCAACGCTATTCCCTGAAATATGAGAACAGTGTGGTAGGAACAAGTTTAGTAAATGGGTGGGTGGCGTGAAGTGGAAATCAATAATCCAGCTCTGAGTGTGCTAAATTTAAGATATCTGCTACATGTTCAGGGGAGCTGTTGAATAGTCATATGGGTATATGTCTAGAGTTCAGGAGAATATTTAAAACTAGAAATATAAATGGGTGGTTATCAGCACATAGATGTAATTAGAAGCCTTTGAACAAAAAGCTTCATGAAGGGCATTAAGTAGGGAGAGAAAAGGGAAAGAGGCCTGAGTCTAAGCTCTGGGGTATTCTGATACATTGACATAAAAAAGAGAATGAGGATATGGAAAAAGAGATAGATTAGTGGTGACCAGTGAAGACTGCAGAATTTTTTAGTATGAGACACAAAGATAAAATAATAAAATAAATAAGGAAATCACAAGATGAGGACTAGTGTTTTAATTAATATCATCAAAATTAATGCAGATATTTTGTTCAAAGTGACTTCATTTTTTATCTTTGCTTACCTTTACAGATTGCCATTTAATTGCTGATTTCTGACAGAGGCTGATACTTTCACAAAAGTCTAATTGAAGAATGACTTGCATAATTTTATGAAAGAAAAAATATCTGAAAACATGTACTGCTGGGCAGCATTGTTGCTGTAATACAAACAGATGGGTACAAACAAAGACGAGCAGTCTTTTCTGTAAACACTTTTAAAGCCCAATGAAGTTCAAAAATCATAGAGACCACCATTTTATTTAACCAAGCATTGCAAACATTCATCAGTTTACTTGCATTCCTGAAAAAGTGTTTAAAGTCCAGACTTAATCAGGGGAAGTAAAAAAAACTCAAAAAAATTTCTTAGAAGTTAACATGCAGAGTTGGAGCCACAGTGAAAAAAAAAAAGAGTAAGGTAGAAGATACATATTATGTCTTCCAAGTCAAAGCTTAAATGACTAAGAGAATGAAAGCAGTGAAAGCATTAATATAAAGGAAATGTTTGTTTCCCTTGTTATAACATTTTATATGGTTTGCATTCTAGTAAATTAAACTGCTGTCCAGATATATTTAGTCAAAAATTCTCATCACTGAGATTTAAATATTGTTGCTTGTACATTTAAGTATACTGTATTTTAAAAAGAATATCAATTTATTTGCATGCTCTCCATAGGTATTTCTTCAGATAATATGAGTATTCAAGGTGAATTTAAGGTATCAGTGTGGTCTTATTACCTAAATTCCTATGGCTGAAGTTGTGCGAATGATATTTCAGCTCTCGCTGATGCTTTAATTTATAACTTAGATGAACCCCAACCCTTCCCCTGCCCCATAAACACAGAAAGCTCAAACAACACTGGTGACTAGTGATACCTACACCAAGGATCTTCCTTTTTCAGTCCTGCGTTGTGCAACGAGTGACTCTACCACTGATGTTTTGTGCACTGAAACAAAGGGATTTCAGGCTAAGGATCAAGTTTTTGATAGATCGTTGGTTGAGTATATAACACCTGGAGGGATTCTGTAACTTACGCCTTCACAGTGCAGCAGTGATTAAGAGCACAGAGCCTCTGGAGACAAACTGCTTGGTTCAGATAGGTTGCACTGCTTTCAGGCTATGTGAGAAAGCAAATAGCTCTCCTGTGCTTCATTTTCTCTCTTTAAAAATGCAGTGCCTAGATGACAGGGAAATTGTGAAGACTGCCTGAATTTCTATAAAGATGAGAAAGCATTGCTTATAACAATGGTTCAACAAATGTTATCTGAGAGCAAAAAAATATGGTATTATTATATAGGTTTATTGAAGAATTAACTTTAGAACACATATAACACTTTTAATGTTCATAAAACTCACTTTATCCTCACGTAAATCTCAACTTTTGATGGCTCTGACCTTGTTGTCTCTCATCCTCTCTGTTGGTTCCATCCTTGCCTTCACATAATAATTATCTTTATTTCTGTACAGCTATTTTCCTAGAGGTATGCTGGCAACAGGGGGCACTCAGACATCGCTTGAATTCACCTGTTATGATTGAAAGACTTAAGAAGAAGAGCAAAAAATTGAAAACTTATTTGAAAAAATATAATAAAGAAAAATTTCCCCAATCTGGCAAAGGAAATAGGCTACCAGGAAGTCCAGGAAGCTCAGAGTCCCAAAGAAGCTAGACCCAAGGAGGCACACACCATGGCACTTCATAATTACATTACCCAAGATTAAAGATAAGGAGAGAATCTTAAAAGCAGCAAGAGAAAAGGAGGCAGTTACCTACTAAGGAGTTCCCATAAGACTATCAGCTGATTCCTCAAAAGAAACCTACAGGCAAGAAGGGGCTGGAAAGAAGTATTCAAAGTCATGAAATCAAAGACCTATATCCCAGATTGCTCTATCCAGCAAAGCTGTCTTTAGAATGGAAGGGCAGATAAAGTGCTCCCCAGATAAGGGAAAGTTAAAGGAGCTCATCATCACCAAGCCCTTATATCAAATATTAAAAGGATTTTTCTAAGAAAAAGATCAAAACTATGAAGAGTAAAATGACAACAAACTTGTGACTATCAACAACTAAAACAAAAACAAAAATAAATTAAGCAAATAACTATAACAGACAGAATCACAGAAATGGAGATCACATGGAAG
>PVJD01002780.1:0-187927 GCA_004026545.1 Mormoops blainvillei
TCCTTTCCATCTCATCTTCCGAACTCTAGTTGTCTGTCAAGGCTGGGCCCAGATGTGGCCTCCTCCAGGAAGTCTCCTCAGATTTCTCACCCGATCACCTCTTTCCTCCCCTGGCAATCTGCTGGTGCCTTTTACCCAGGATCTTGGTTCACTGTGGTCCTGGGAGGGAGGGAAGATTGTGTTCCAGTAGCAAAGACTGGAAGTTGGCCCCCAATATTCATTCTCCCTCTTCCTAAAGTAAAAGAAACCCTGGATTTGAACTGGGCACATGGTGACCCATTCAGGTGCTCAGCCTCCCTTTTAGCTACATGTAGCTATTTGACTAAAACCTTGCCAATGACATGTTAGAAGTGACCTGTGAAGCCTCTGGGTCCTGCCCGCGGAGGGACGAGAGGCAGGTTCCCTCCTTCCCCCATTCACGCTGCCGGATGACAGACGTGATCCGGAGCTGGAGCGGCCGTACCCGCTCTGGGAGAGACGCTGGGGCTTGCGGATCCCAGAGCAACACGGCAGCAGGAGCCCGGGTCACTGCCACATCGGCCTAGACTGCGGAGGCTTGTTTAATCGCGTGTGCTTTTGCATTTGTTACAGTAGCCAAAGTGTATCCCAATCAGCGCAGGTCCGGACACGGAAGTCCGTCAACTGTTTGCGGACGGACTAAGGTGTTCACGACCAGAGGTCGGCCAGCCGCAGCTTAGAGGCTGCTCTCTAGAGCACGTGGGACTCTGGGGTCGTGGCAGGGGTGTGCCCGAGGGTTTTGGGTGCTGGCGCCGCCTCGTCATGACTGCGACTCCTCGGACAAGCGGCAGGACGGCCTGGTGGCTCAGATGCCTCTAGTACGAGCATGTGGGTGGTAGCCGCCCTGCAGAGCGAGGCCGAGGCGAGGGCTGGGTTTCCAAGGTGCTCCTGTGTCGCTCCCTCTCCTGGGCCAAGTCAGCTTTAGTAAGAGCTAAAGGGCCTCCCCTTCTCCTCCCTGCTCCCTGGGCTGGGAGATTTCATGAGCCCACAAGAAAATACGCAACTTGTAACAATGAATATTTTCCACCAGGACTTTTCCTGCACTTAAATTAATGGTCTCGGAATCTCTGGAAATGGCCTGCAGAAAAGGAAAGGGAGCCTCCTTTCCAGAAGCTGTTTTTAATATTGCAAAATCATAGGTCCCCAAGGTGGCCACGTGGCCCCTTTGCCCCAGCTGCCCTGTAGGAGTCAGGCCCAACTTGACCACTTCGGAGGAGGCCCACCCTCCCCAGAGCCTCCTGTGTCTGCCTCACCAGCTGCCCAGGGCCCTGTAGCCACACTTTGTCCCGCAGGGGCCTTCAGGTGACAGCACAGGGCCCCTGAGGTCCTGGCCAGCGAGGTCAGGAGAAGGCTTCTCTCAGCCGGGGTCCCACCTTCGGAGGCTGGACTCCAAGACCCACAGGCCTGGAAGGGGCCAGAGAGGCGCTGGGCTGGGAGTGTCCAACTGTGGGACACCTCTGTGGCTGTGCTGAGGGTGGGGGGCTGAGAAAGGGGACCCAGGGTCTCATCCCCGCGTCAGCCTGGGCAGCCCACTCTCCCCACTTTCAGAGCAGGGTTTGCCCCTCAGCTGCACCAGGGTACAAAGGGTCTCATGGCTGTCAGAGCAGCTTGAAAGTGGACAGGGCTGTTCCAAGCCGCCTGCCCTTAAATATTTTTAATCGTGGTGAAACGCATCAACATTAAAGTCACCGTCCCAACCATCTTCAGTGGGCGGCTCGGTGGCATTATGTGCACTCACATTCTTGGGCAGCCGTCACCGCCATCCGTCCGCAGAACGTTTTTTATCTTGTAAACCGTAGCTCTGTCCCCGTGAAACACAAGCTCCCCGTCCTCCTGCCCCAGCCCCTGCCACCCACCATCTCCTCTCTGTCTCTGTGAGTCTGACGGCTCCAGGGACCTCCCAGAAGCGGAATCGTGGGACATGTGTCCTTTTGTGACTGGCTTATTTCATTTAACCTAATGTCCTCAAGGTTCATCCACGGTGTAGAAGGTGTCCGACTGTCCTTCCTTTGTGAGGCTGAGTACTATTCCCCTGTACGGACGGACCCCGTTTGGCTTATCCGTTTATCTCTCAGCGGACGCCCGGGCGGCCCCCGCCTTTGTTTGGGCCGCAGTGAATAACGCTGCGGCGGAGGCGGGCGGATGGAGATCTCCGTGAGACTCCGTTCAGTTCTTCTGGTTCTGCACCGAGCAGCGGACACGCTGGGGCCTAAGGTCCATCCCACTCCCGTCAACGCTGCACGGCGTTCCTGCTTCTCCGAACCTTCGCCACGCTTGTTCTTCTCTTTTAAATTTGGTTTAAAATTTAAACCAGCAGCCGTCCTGACAGGTGTGAGATGTTGACCTGAGGCCCAGGGAGGGAGGGACTGGTCTCAGGCTGTTTGTGGGTCTGTGGTGTGGGTGCTCGGGGCGTCCGGGCCTTCGGGCTCCTCCGGCCCCCCGTGGGGAGACCCGTGACCTTTCTGACCTCCAGCCTCTGAGCCCCCGCCGCGGCGGGCGGCGGTCCCTGGCGGGCCTCCTCCTCCAGCGCCTGCCTCTGGGTCCTTCCCGGTCAGGGCTGCTCGGAAGGGCGCCGGGCACAGTGCCCAGCGAGGGGCTCCAAGCAGGGAGGTGTGCTCGGCTGCCTGCCCTTGAGGGCTCATGGCTGGTGGGGGGCCACCGGGGCCCCGTGTAAGTAAGATGTGCTCTGACGGGGGTGACTGGGTCCTGGGAGGCGGGCCAGGAGGGAGGCGAGGACATCCGCTGATTCCGCATTCCTGATATTCTAGCTCTTTCTGTGGCCCTCAGATCAGGACCACCCATTAAGGTGACTTACCCACCTTGACCTTGGGCAGGTGTGCAGCCCACGGGAAGCCAGCACTGGCGCTGTAAGTGGTGGGCTCCAAGGCCAGGCATCGGTCACTGCCGAGCCACCTGCCGGCGGGGCCCTCCAGGGACTGTCCTTCCATCCCTGAGGCTCAGGGCTTTTGCGAATCCCAGGCCCATCCCTACCAAGGTTTGGGGGCCACGGACTACCCCATTACCTTCCAAGAAATCCCTCATTTGTTCAGGGCAGAGAATTCTGAGGGTCTAGAGAGCTCACCTGAGGAAGGGGCATGGGGGGCTGGGCGGGGGGCTCATTGGCCCGGCCCGGGGGAGGGGATCGTATCCGGCAGAAGGGACTGCGGAGTGAAGGCCAAAGGGGCTGGGCGCCGCGGGCGGCGGGGGCGGGGCGGTAGGCAGGCCTGGGGCCGCGCTGGGGCTGAGGCGGCGTTAGCTCCCTGCTGCTGCTCTACAGCTTAAGCGACGCTCGCCTGTCACCCCGAGTCCTGGGGCCAGGAGTCCACAGCATGGCACCAGGGCTCATTCCTTCCGCAGGTTCTGGGGAGAGGACCTGCTGCTCTGCCCTTCGGGGCTTCCAGGGGCACCTACATCCTCTCGCCACGCCCGCCCCCGCCCCACCAACCTCACTTCCCGCCACTCCGACTCTCCCGCTTCCTTCTTCCACATGTAAAGGACCCTTCTGAGGACAGGACCACCCCCCTCCCCCCAATAATCCAGGGTCGTCTCCCCATCCCCAGATCCCTGACTTAATCACCTCGGCAAGGTCCCTTCTGCCCTACAGGATAACGCCGCCACAGGTTCCCAGCGTCTCTGGGAGCCATTATTCTGTCACCCATAGGGTCTAGCTTTTCTGCGGGCGGTGCGGAGCCACTGAAGGTGTTGGACACAGGGAGGCCATGATTGGATGTGAGTTGGGGACACATCCCTGGCCAGGCTGCTGCAGCCACGGACCAGGGCGTGGCTGTGTTCCCCGCACAGCTGAAGCCCCAGCCCCCCTCCAGCACCTGGTGCCTGACAGGGGCTCCATAAGTGCTTGTCGAATGAATGAAGAAACCGAATTCGGCTGTCCAGAAGGGTCTGGAGTGGGGAGGGGCTGGCCAGGGGAGGGCGTCAAGGGCTGGCCCCCACTGTGCTCCCTGACCCCTGGGAATGCTCTGCCCCTCAGCGCAGGGACTGAAAGGTGCTCACCGCCGTCCCTAATCTCGGCCCCAGGCGCTGCTGTATTTTTCCACTGGTCCAGCACACGTGCCAAAAATGGTCCTGTCATCATGTCCTGACTGCCCTCACCTGACTTGCGCCCTGCCCTTCCCCTGGACCCCCGGCCAGGGCTCAGCTGAGAACTAGAGAGGCCTCTGATTGGATGGGGGCGGGCACCTGCCCCGAGGGCTGGACAGCCATAGGTTGGATGTCTGCAGAAGGGGTGGGCCCATAGGCAGCTCTGTCCAATAGGGCATCAGACAGAGCTAACCAATCAGAGGGCTCTGTGTGACTGGGTGCAGGGACAGGTGTGTGTGCCTCTGCGGAGGAGCAGGTGGAGGAGAGGAGAGGGGCCAGGCAGGGGCTGGAGCCCAGGGGAGCAAGGTGTGCCCCCAGACAGCCTTGTGCCCGCCCTCTGTATGTGGGGACCCTGGACACCTGCAGCCTCCAGGGGCCAGCTGGGCTGCCCAGCGCCCTCCAGGAGTTTTCCCACCCGCTGGAGCATGTCTCCTCAGGTTCCTTCCGCCCCCTTCCCCACTTCTCCAGGAAAACCAGTGCCCCCTCTTCAAGGACTGGCTCAGGGTTCCATCCGCCCTCTGCACCCATGGGCCCTAGCATGTGCATTGCGGCGTGCCTTAAAGCACGAGGCTCTGTCCCCAGTGGCGTGAATGCCTGGGTGCAGGGCCTGGCCTCATGCAGCCCCGAGGACCGATTGGTGGCTTGGGGTCATCAGAGTGCAGTGAGGGGCAGCCAGCACTGTGGGTGGGCCCCAGGCAGGTGCCTGGGCATGACCCCGTTGGTGATGGGAGGCCCAGGGGGCGTCCTGCTGCCTGGGCACAGATGGCACTTGGCCCAGGGCCAAGAGCAGGAGGTGTGGCCTGGGTGGGGCAGCGAGGTCCCATGAGGAGAGCTGGAGCCCGAGCCCACCAGCTGAGAGGGTGTCTGCTCTGTTCGTGCCCAGCTCTGGAATGTGCCTGGATTGGAACCAACCTGTGGCCCCAGAGGCCCTGGGAGCTGAGGAAGGACTGAAGATGAGGTCTTATGGGGGCCCGCAGCTCCTCCCCCTGGGCCCTGCCCCTCTCTTCCCCCTTCCCCTGCCCCCCCACCCTGGTGCTGGCACTCGCTGCCCTCAGCTCCCCCGTCCTGCCCGGGGCAGCGCCTGCTCCCCCACCACTGAAGGGGGCGGCCTCGTGCCCTCTGCAGCTCTCTGGACGTAGCTGCCCCGCTGACCGCTGGGTGACTGGGGGCAGAGGTCACAGGTCCCCAAGCCTCTCTTTTGCTTATTTAGCTACACCCACCAAGACCCCGCTTCCTCCAGGTGGGGGTCCGCAGAGTCTCGCAACACCGTTTATACCATGTCCTTTGTATCATCCGCTTCATCGTTAACTGAATGGTTTTGTTTAGATCAACTTGCTTTTTAAACTTAAGTGCTTGTGACCTAAGCAAAAGAACCTGAAACTCTGGGTTTGATATGCTACTTATGTATATATTTTCCCAATACATATGGGCACACACAATAACTGGAAATAGAAAGAGTTTTGTCTGGGTGTCCTTTAAAGTCACTTGTTACCTCCCATTTGAGAAACTCCGAGCTAGTTCGTTGGAGAAACTGAGGCTCTGTGAGGGGATAGGATGTGCCTAAGCGCGAGAATCCGTTGTCCAGCTGACCAGCAGCCCGGGCCATCGGCCTGCCCTCTGAGTAGTTGCGCGGTGGCCTCCTGGGTGGGCCTCTCAGGGGAGGCGGGATTTGCTGGGAGGGGACACCCAGTCCCACTGTTCTCCAGCCTCCACGGCCCAGGCCCATCAAACCTGCTGAGGTTCCGCCGGGGCCTCCTGTGGCGCCTGTGGCCTCGGGGCGCTGCTGGGTCTGGTGTTTTCAGCTGGTCTTCTCCGGTCCCCTGACAACTCTGGCCTCACCCCTTGTCACCTCGGGGCCCTGCACCTCCACGAGGCTGGACCTGGAGGAGGAGCTCAGGGATGGAGGAATGACAGTAGCTGGACCCCACCCTCAGCCCGTCCTGGTCACTGTCCCAGGCCCTGTCTCACATACAGGGACCCTCAGTGGAGTCTTTCCCTTTTCTCCTGGGCAAGCCTTGGTGGGACACTTGCTGTGGGACACTCAGGCTGCATTCTTGCTGGACTGGCAAGAACCGTATTAGCTCCAAGGGCAGGGCGGAGTGTTGGGCCATCAGACCTGGATTTGGAGGACCTGGATTCAGTGGAAAGAAAAGTATTCAGGATGGAGACGCAGGCCACTGCACTAGGGTGCCCACGGGAGGGAAGGCGGGACCCAGCTGGGGGGTCCTGGAGGGCTGCCTGGAGGCGGTGGTGAGAGCAGCACGGCTCCCCATCAAGTGCCCAGCACTGTGCTGAGTGCTTGAGCTACATCGCATTGTTTACCCTCCATGGTGCCTGTGGCGGGGCACAGCGGGCACCTCCAATTCACAGGGGAGGACCCTGCTCCGTGGCTCCTAGGTGACGCAGCAGCACGAAGATTGCAAAGCCGGCGTTTGGCTCTGCCCCGTCTGAGGCTGCCTGGTTAACTCTTTATGGGGGGTACCCCAGGGCTCAGCGGCTTCGGGCAACAGTGCTTCTGAGCCCACAGCCCCTGTGGGTCAGGGTCTGAGCGCAACTGCACCGGGCCCTCTGCTCCGGGCCTCAGTGGAGGCGCTGGCCTGGGCCGCGTTGATCTGAAGGCCCAGTTAGGGCGGGAGCAGCTTCCAACTCGCCCAGGTGGGGCTCGGCTGCGTTCCCTGCTGGTTGGCGGCTGGAGGCTGCGCTTAGTTTCAGGCCGCACGGGCCCCGTCAACACGGCAGCTCGCTTCCTTAATGCAGGCAAGCCCGCGGAGCCCAGTGAGGCCGAGGCCTGGCCTTTCATCATCTGGTCATGCAGGTGACGCCTCATCCCTTTCTAGAGGGAGTCGTAGGGTCCGACCTACAGTCAAGGGGATTCCGTAGTGGTGAACCCAGGATGGGGACCACCCTTGAAAGCTGCCCCGTCCCCCCAGCCCCACGAGGTAAGTGGAAGTGGTTGTCCTAGCTCCCGCCCGTTGAGGCTGGTCTGTGGCCGGGCTGTGACTTGGAGGGATGACAGCACAGGAGAAAGATTCCGGGTGACATCTGCTGAGGGGGTGCAGAACTTCACTACCCAGCCGCTGCCGGCCGCCTCGGAACCGCCCGCTGCCCCGGCCCGCGCGGCCTCTCACTCACCCTCCCTGACTCCTTTGGCCGTCCCCCGCCCACTCCTGTCTGCGGGAGATGGACTTGGTTGGGGAACCAGGAACCCCCACCCCCACCTCTTTTAGGACAATGGGGTAAGGATTACGAGGAATTCACCATTTGTTCTTCAAATGTTTTGCAATTTTCCTGGAAATCGGAGTGATCCCAGAGGGGCCCAGGGCTGCTGGCGACCTGGGCCCGGGAGGCAGTTCTCACCGCAGCCTTTCCAGGGACTGGCGGCCGGTTGGTGGCTGGGCCGGGCCCCCAGAGTGTCACGGGCAGTGGTGGAGGGGAGGAAGGAGTGTGGGCGAGGCACCCCCTGCCCGGCTGCCTGCTCCTGGATGAACCCCTACACGGTTCCCAGACCAGCTGTCCTCCCTGGGAGCTCCTGCAGTCCCGCCAAGATGTCCTTGTTCTGGTCACTGAGGGGCAGCTGTGAAGCACAGGGCCCCACTGGGGAGACAGTGGCCTGGGAAGCGAGCCCACACTGGCACAGAAATGACCCTCTGCCAGGAGACCTGGGGTGAGGCCGGCCTCTCTGAGTCTCTGCCTCCCAGTCTCCCAAGGGGAATGGGGACGCCTGCCTGCAGTGCCCACTGTAGAGGCCCCCCCTGCCGCATAGGGCCTGTGACCTTCCCCTGTCTACGCTCCAGCTTCCTCTTTCATAGGGTGGACTGTTGCAGGGGTCAAATAAGGTCACAGAGATAGAGCCTTTTGTATCGGATCCTGTCTGGAGTTAGCGCCCCCAATAGGAGTTTGTGAGCTAAGATAGAGAAGGCCGTCTGGAATCTGCCCAGCACCCCCCAACCCCCGCCCACCGACAGGTGTTTTCTAGGAGTGGCCCAGGGGTGGGGGACTTGGGGGTGCAACCTCGGTGTCCCAGGTGTGAAAGGGGCCCTGCACCCTGCCCTGCGCCGTGAGGGCTGAATGCCGGCTGTCCTCAGGGCTGTGGTGGGCAGACGGCCCCCGCTCCCGCTCTGCACCTCCCACTCCCCCCTCATCTGTCTTGCTCCCATGGTCTTCTGTCTATGAGCTGCCCGCTCTGTCCTCGGCCCCCTCCAGCCTGGCTGCCACCCCTTCCTTTCTCCCCTCCCACGCTGACCGAACTGTCTTCAGGGAGATGGTCCCAGCTGGGATGTGGAGGGTGCATCTCAGCCTGTGGTCTTGTCATCAGCCTCTCCTGCAGGCGGGTCTTGTCTTCCTTTGGGCTGTCCTTGTCCTGGGCATGTCCCCACCCTCCTCCCGCTGCACTCCCCAACCATGGTCCTTCCGAGCCCCCTACCCTCCATCCTCTCTCCATCCCCTGCTCTCCCCTGGCCAAGTCACCACTCAGCCCTGCCCTGTCCCTGTAGGTGTGTCCCACACCTATGGTGTCCCCTGACCTTCTCCGTGAGCATGTCCCCCAGGCAGGTCACACTCAACACAGCCAAACATATCTCCACAGCTCCCTCCACTGAAGTCCACACCGGCCTGCCCTCCTCTGCTGCCCCTGTCCCCCTGGCTCCCTCCAATGGTCCTTTTATCCCAGCGCCACCTTTCAGCCAGGCCCCATGCCTTCTCTCCAGAGGTGAAGCACAGACTGCTTCCTCGTCAGGGTCGCTGGCAGAGCCCGCTGCCTTTTCCCTAGGAGCTGCTCTCTGCCAGCACCTCGCTGCCCAGAACGTGGCATTTCCCCGCCTCCCTTGCAGCTAAGTGTGGCCATGTGACTGTAGCTGGCGATGGGCTCTGTGCAGATTCACACAGGCCTTAGGGTTGCGCTCAACAAGGGAAGGCACAGGATACACGGGAAGTCAGAGCTGCAAGAGTGGCCAGACGGTGCTGACTTTGGAGAATCTGCTGGCTGAGGAGGGGCCGTTGTGTGCCTGGCCTGGAAGTAGAGGTGAAGAGACATGCTCCCACCTGTGAGGGGCCTCAGTTCAGTAAAATGACAAATGCATCAATAGTTCTGCAATAACACACAGTGTGTGTCAGGAGCATCTGGGAGACCCGAAGCAGGACACATAGGCTCTGGGGTCTAGGGGAGGGTTGCCTAGGGAGTCAGGGAAGACTTCCTAGAGGAGAGACACTGAGCGGGGGGAAGGAGCTCACTGAGAGGCAAGGCGGAGGGAGCATTTTCCAGGCGGGGGAACGGCGTGTGCGAAGGCGGCGTAGCTATGGAATCGCAGGCTGCCTGGCGTGGTTGGAGCAGGGAGTGATGGGCGGGAAGAGAAGGGAGAAAGGTGGGCCCAGTGCAGCCCTGCTCCCCTGCCCCGCCAAGTGAGTGAAGTCCTGGAGCCGAGCGAGGGGGTAGCCAGGAGGGTATCTGCAGGGGAGTGACGGGGTCGGATCCGGAGTAGAAGGGGCAGCAGTGGGGGGATGGGCCGAGGGAGAGTGGTGACTGAGGACTGGGGTCAGGCCCTGAGGACGGTCCCCTGGAAGGCCTGGTGTGGCACATCTCTCTTGGGGAGGGGTCAGCCATGCGCTGGTCTCTGGCCCAGCACTTCTTAAGAGGGTCCGGCTCTGTCCTCAGACCTGCTGGCCGAGGGGCCCTGGCCAAGCGCGGGTGGGTTTAATCGCCACCAGGAGCCTGTGGCTTCTGCAGCGCCAACCAAACTCGGACCTTCTGGTGTTTACGATTGGCAAAGTGAACTTCCTGTTTTTAAGAGAAAAGGATTAGAAACACTTATTAAAAAGCCCTTTGAAAGGCATCAAAAGACTTCCCAAATGTCAAATGACTCTTACAAAAGAGCCATTTAATGATTTAAGCAACATGAATGGGAAACATACCAGCCCAGACCTCCTTAAATGCTTACAAATTCTCACAAAGCCCAGGGGCGACTTGGTGGCCACCTGGGATGTGGACTGAGGACACCTGGGGAAGCTAAAAATAGTCCCTTGGGCAGAGTAACCCTCTTGTGGGACACGGGCAGTGGAGGGGCTGCCGGGGAACACCGAGCTCGGGGGTGGCCAGGGCAGCCCTTCATTTGAGTCTAACCTCGCACCCCAGACTCTTGCCCGGCTCCAGCACCGTGAATCCCCACTGGTCCCTGACATGCCCCAAGTCCCCACCGAACCCCCCCAGATGACAGCCCCTGACGCCCAGCCTCTCTAGTCCAGCTCAGTCGTCCACCGCCAGCCTCAAACCTGGGCTCCACCTGTGACTCACCCAACCTGTCTGTCCCTGTCCCCAGGCCCCAGGTCCCGGACCTCCCTCATGGGCCTCTAGCTGCCCTCTCTTCTGTCTGTTCATCCTGGCCCCCCACTGCTACTCAGGTCCCGGTGCTGGACACAGAGGAGACACAAACCCCCCTGCCCAGATTTTGGGGGTTCCTGTGGGGGGCAGATGATCTGTAGCTTGGCCACCAAGGAGATATGGTAAATGCCGGGGGATTCTTACCCTTGCTGGGTGCTCGGGCCACTGCAGGGGGCCCGTGGACCACAAATCCTGGCCTAATGGGGAGATAGCTGTGGACACAGGCCCCCCAGCGTCCTGGAGCCCTGAGTCGCAGCAGAGTGGGAGGCCCCAAGGGAGCCCAGTCCCTTGACCTGGCAACCCCTTACCCTCAGAATCCCAGGTATGACACTTCTGCCTGATGTCATTCCCATCAACCCTGGTACCTGGCCTTTGAGAAGGGCCACCCCAGATGGTGAGCCGGAGGTCCCCGGTCCAGCCTGTGTCCAGTCTCACCTGGTCCCATTGACCTCACACATCCTCTCAGGTTGTAAGTATTGGCCCCTGGGTTTTGCTCCAAACAGGGTGTGTCATTAGTTAGGAAGCTATAAAACACTTCGGTATTTCCCAGAAAACGTTAAGGAATTCTTGGAATAAAAATAACAATGAATAAAGTTGCCTGGAAATGAGGCAACGGGGCTGAATTTGATTACGTCCCATTTAGAAGAGAAAATTAGCTTATTGCGGCTGAGGTGAGGTGAGGTTTTCTCTTTTCTTCAGTAAAAAAGATGCTTTTCACACTCCCCTCCCCACGAGACTCTCAGAGCCAGGAGCTGGGCTGGAGCTAAGATCATCCGGCTGGGCCTGCAATTCTGGGGGAGGGCGGGCAGGGGTAGGGCCCAGGCTCCGGTGGCCACGCTCCAGACAGCCGGGGCAGCCCTGTCCCTGTTAGAACCCCCAACAACGGGTGTCCGTGCAGACGAGGGGCGGGGGGGCAAACACCGTGACACCCTGCGCGCCTCTTGCTAAGCAAAAGCTGTGATCCTACCGCCATGTGCCCGTGTCTGCCCCAGGAACCTGCGCATCCCCCTCCACGCTGCCGGTCCCCTCGCCACCTGGACCTGCTCATTCCCGCCCCTCGCTCCGGGCCTCTTCCCCTGCCTCCCCTTCCGGCCACTGCACGGGCTCTTTCTCAGGTACGACCCGCCCCTGCTGCTTCGCGCTCAGCAGTCTTCTCAGCTCCTCGTGGCCCTCACAACCAAGACAGAGCTCGCTTACCTGGGCATGGCGGGCCCGTGCTGGCGGCCTATGGCTGCTGGGATGGTTCACTGCTGCGTTACCTTGACTGGGCCTTGGGGTGCCCGGATAGTTGGTCAAATGCTGTTGTGGGCGTGCCTACCTGTGAGGGCGTGTCCACGTGGAGGAGGATAGCATTTACCTCGGTGGACCGAGTAAAGCAGGTTGCCCTTCCGGGTGGGGGAGGGCCTCGCCCAATCAGCTGATGGCCAGACGAGAACAGAAAGGCTGACCTCCCCTCAGTGAGGGAATTCTTCTTGCCTGATGGCCTTTGAGCCGGGATATGGGCTTCCCCTGCCCTCCCACCGGACTCAAGCGGAAACATCAGCCCTTGCTGGGCCTTGGGGCTCCCGGCCTTTGGGTAGGAGCGAGCCCATTGGCTCTCCTGGACCTCAGGCCTTCGCACTTACACAGCACTGCGGTCTGAATGTGCCTCCCTAGACCCCACATCCTGAACCCTGACCCCCACGGTGGCCATGTCAGGAGGCGGGGCCTTTGGGAGGTGGTCAGGTCCTGAGGGTGGAGCGTTCACGAATGAGATTAGTGCCCTTCACAAACACCAAAGAGCCCCCACGCCCCTTCTGCCATGGGAGGACACAGTGGGAAGGCCTCGCTTGACCCTGCTGGCGCCCTGGTCTTGGACGCCCAGCCTCCAGAATGGTGAGTAATCAGTTTCTGTTGTTTACAGGAGCCCCAGTCTGTGATGTTTTGCTGCCGCAGCCCAAATGGGCTGAGACGGGTGGAGGCTGGGCCGCCGGCTCCCGGGCCTCCCGCTGGCTGGCTCAGCCTGGGCTCCTTGGGACTTGTCCGCTTCCATAGCCCTGTGGGCCCGTCCCTCTCTCTCTGTACGTCCTCTTCGTTCTGTTTCTCTGAAGAGCTACCCTGACTCCCGCTGTACAGATGACCTCAGACACAGTGGCCCCAGACCACAGAAACCCTCGCAGTTCTGGAGGCCAGAATCCGACACCGGCCTCGCTGGACGGAGATCGCCATGTGGTCGGTGCTGGGCTCCCTCCAGACTCTGCGGGAGGGTTGGCTCCTGGCCCCTTGCAGTTTCTGGTGGCTGCTGGGGACCTTGGCGTGCGGCTGCCCCCTCCCATCTCTGCTTCTGCCTTCACATCTGTCTCCTCTGTCTGTCTCTTCTGCGTCTTTCGGAGGAGGACACCCGCGATGGCAGGTAGGGGCCACCCACCTGATCCTCACCTCCAAGTCCCTGACTCATCGACACCCGCAGAGACTGTGCCACACGAGGGGGCATTCCCAGGCCCTGGGGCTCAGGTCCCGGCTTCTTCGTCATGGGCCTTTCACCATCTAGGCTGTTGGTGTTCTCCGGCCTTGGCATGCCGGCGTCCAGAACCCAGGAGGTGTTTCCATGTTTGCTGAGGAATGGGTGGCCCAGGGAACGCGGGGGGCCTCTCCTGCGTGGCTCTCTGCACAGCCATCTGGGGTAGGCTGGTTGCCGGCTCGGCGAGCTCCCCAGTCCCAGGCCTGTGGTCCTCCTAGGTCATTGCCATTGCCCTCCCTGAGCGGCGGGCGTGCCTCCCTTTCAGAATCAGCAGAAAGGCTGCTGTTAGAACTCCCCGACACCCGCGGCCCCAGGGAGCTTGGCCTGGGCGTCATCCCCCGCGTCAGCACCGGCCGACTGCTGCCACCGAGCATCCCGCGGGATCAGCTCCGGGGCCGGGCTCCCTGTGGGACCTCACAGGTTGTCCTTGGGCCTGGGACATTTTTCAAAACTAGCAGGGCTGCCGCACACTCCTCTCTGTCCCAGACCTGTCCGCTGTGTCAGTTCTGAGCCTCAGACCCCAGGAGGGGCTCCCCTCTCAGGCCTGTGCCCGTCACCCGCTTGCCCTGGTCCCCAGCTTTGTCCCCACCCCACCCCAAGCAGTAGCCTTCTTGCCACTGCCCAGGACTCTGGGGCTGTCTCATCTCTCTCCTTGGTTTCCCTTTCCTGCTTTTCCTAAAATCCTGCACTCGCCCTGTTCTACATGCACTCCCGTGGGCTGGCCTTGGGCTGATGGGGGTGCGGTGGGAAGCTTATCCTCTGAGGAACAGCCCCCCACCCCGTGCGGCAGAGAGCCCAGCAGCCGCCCCAGGCTGGCCCAGGCTTGTGGAGACCCCAGGAGCCTGAGCCAGAGTGTGGCGGGGTGGGGTGCAGGAACGGGCTGGGGAACGGGCCCTGCCCTGAGACTTGGCGAGCCCAAACCCGCCTGGCCCCCCAGACTGGGCCGCGTGCAGGGACCTTCCGGGGCTGGAGCAGGACCCCTCTGCCCCCCAGGGGTAAGAAAAGCCACGGAAGCCTCTCCTCCCCTCCCCAGGGACCCTCTGCGCACGCCCCCTGCCCTGGCCCCGGTGACAGCACTGGGAGCACCCTGGGCCGCACTGCTGGGTGGGCAGCTGTGGGTTCTGGGGCAGATGAGGGGCCACAGGAAGACTGAGGGGGCTGGTGCGGGCTGAGCCGAGGCTGGCAGATGCGGGCTCGAGTCCAGGCCCTACTCAGAGACAAGGCTCCAGCTAATTAGCTCCTGCCCACCCACCTCCCCTCCCACACGCAGGCTCACGCGTGTGCTGCCGATATAGCCCCACACCACTCTGCACCCCAGAGCCACCAAACCGTTCCCTCAACGTCCTCTGAGACAGCCCCCAGCAGCCCCCCAGGCCCCCAGGCCCCCCCTACTGTTGCCCACATGGCATCCAGTCCTCCCCATTGGGCCCCTGTCACCTGGCGGCCATAAACACCTACACGGTGAGCACGTGCACTTGCCTCCACACAGACGTGTCCTGGTGGCACCCGCTCCCCTCTCCCCAGCCCCATGGGGCCTTGTGGACCGCCTGGCCCACCAGACTCCCTCCCCCACCCCAAAAGGAGCAGAATCCATCTAGAAGGGGGTACAACAAAGCCTCAGAGAGACATTCCTGGGTCCCGCAGGTCCAGGCCCTGGGGGTGGGCACCCCACTTGGGCCTGAATCTCCCCACCTGTGCCATAGGATGATGGTGCTCAGGGAGCCCGGACGTGCCTGCCACGCAGCTCCGCGTCCTGCTCCCGCCGTCTCGTGGGCTGAGGCTGACCCTGGTCCTCCTCTCCCACCCCAGGCACCTGCTCGTGCCTCCCCCCGCCCTGCCTGCCCTTCCGCTGGGCTGGCTGTCACCTAAGCTGTCACATCCCCATAGGCGCCCAGTCACCGCTGCCTCTCAATCCTTGGTTTCGTGACTCCCATTATCCTCCCCGGCATCCCTCTCCACCCCTCACGGGTGCCCCTGGGGCCATCAACACCCAGCTCTCTCGGCCTTCGAAAAACCCCGCAACCCCGACACTAACTCCCAGGCCCGAGGCCCCGCCCCGGGCCCAGGCCGCCTGTACCTGCGTCTTCGCTGCCATCCCTCCGCCTGCTCCACAGCCTTCAGCCCTGCCTTGTGCCTGACCCCAGCCTCTCCTCACCCAAGCCGTGCTCGCCCCGCCTGTCCTCCCTCCCCTCGCCCTGGCCCATCCTCTGTGGCCGTACCCGGGGACCGGCTGGAGGCTCTTAGAAACCAAAGCAACTTTCCCTCAGTGCTCAGTGGCCCCCACTCCGCTCCGCTCAGCTCCTCTGGGGGGGCTCTGCAGAATCGTGTCTGCGTTTGCCACATGTTCCCCGCCCCCCGCCGCCCAAGGCTCCTGGCGCAGCGGAGCGGGCTGCCCTGTCCCTTTTCTGTTGCTGGCCCGGATGCCCCCGGCTCAGGGCCCACCCCGCTCCACGTCCCAGGAGGCCCATCTGAAGGAGCCCTGCCGGGGTGTTCGGTTTCCCGCCGGCTTCCACCTGGCTGGGCCCTGGGGGAGTACCAGGAGAAGAAGGGGGGCACGGGGCGCGTGAACTGGGCCTTGATTTTCTGGCTTCTTCCCAGCCAGGAGGCTAGGGTCTGCCCGCACCCTGAGCACAGGAGCCCCTGCAGCCCAGGAGCCCAGCTCTCAGGCTCAGTGGCGGCCGGCACCCTGCGCTCGCCCTGCCCTCCCTGTGCTCCCGGACACCCAGGCACCGGGTCTGCTCCCCTCTCCCCGCCGTACCCTTCCCTGGCACAGGCTTCGGGGTGTGAATTCAGGGGGCACAGCCCACACAGAGCTCTCACCTTGTCACTCATTTTAAAGCCACACAGGGGGACCAGGACCCGGCAGGCAGGGCCCCTGTCCCCCGCCCTGTAATGCCGGACCAGGAGCTTCTCTCAGGGCACACAACGCCTCCCTCTCCCGTGGTCCCAGGGACACCCATGCCCGGTAGAGTGGGGAGGGCTTGCTGGGGTCCTGGCCTTCCCCAGCCTGGGCCTCACCCGCCCTGATCCCTTCGGGCCTCCTGGTCAGGGGCCCCCCTAGGTTCTCGCTGACACCCCTCGGGGGTTGCTGGCACTCTTGTGGGTGGTGTGGCTGGTGCTGATTCTAGACGCTGCTCCAGAGGGAAGGTGGCCTCTCAGCACCATGTAGCCCCTCCCCCAGGGCTGCAGGTTGTTTTCACACTTCCCTGGACTGAGCGAGTGGCTGGAGGGACCCCAGGGGATGGGCAGGGCTCAGGCTTCTCCCCGAAGTGCCCACCCTGCTCAGACCCACGGGGTCCAGCCTGGGCCAGCCACGTGGGACGCGTCCGTGGCCTGAGATCACCCCGCTCAGCCTCCTGTTAGGAGCACTGTGGTGCGGGAAGCGGAGCTCGTTGGCTCAGCGAAGTGGAGTGTTTGTCATGTTCTGCGATGTGGCTGTGGGTGCCTGCCATGGTTTGTCACTGTAATTAAGTACAATTTGGCAGGGGGATGGGTGGGGGGAGCTGTCAGCCCTGTGCACTGTGCCTGTCGGCGACCGCAGGGCAAACTGCAGCGGCCCAGGGGGAAAGGGCAGGTGTCATCTGACCTACATCCACGTGCTGGCCAGCTGTGGCCAGGGCGGGCACTGCACCCTGCCCCTGCCCTCTCCTGCCCGCCCTCCCAGCAGAGCCCCAGCCTCCTCTTCACCCAGAGACCTGCCCCGCTACCAGCCTGGGCAGCCGGCGGCCAGCGGCAGCCCCCAGGACAGCCAGCTTCCCGCAAGGACCTCCTGGCCGACTCCAAAGGAGGCAGAACCAGAGAGCTCAGCCTGAAGCCGCTGCTTCCCCTTGAGGGGACCGTGGGAGAAGCTGGGGGGTACAGCTGCCCCCCGTCCTGGCTGGGTCCAGGGGCCAGTGCCTTTCCCCAGGGCTCCAGTGTTTGGGAAGACCGGAGAGAGGAGGGGTGCCGAGCAGCACCGCCCCTTGATGCCCAGGCCCCCCGCCTGCCTCCCGGGGCTCTGCTTACACACCAGCCCCTCGGGGAGACCTGCCTGGGCACCGAGAGGAGGCCCAGCCAGGCTCCTTCTTCTACAGTCTCCTATTTATTGCCTTTTAATTGCGTGTATAACTGTCTTTCAAACGTCTTTCTTCTTCTCCCAGATGTAAGCTCCAGACGATGCGGTTGGCGCCTGCCGTGGCCCACGGGGTCCTGAGAGAGGAGCAACGGAATGGATGACGCGCGCTTACCAGGGGAATCAGTGCGTTCACTCACTGCAGGCGCCCTGGCGGGTCCTCCGTCCTCAGCAGCATTGGGCCTGGAGTCAGGGCCTCAGCTTTACAGACTCACAGACGAATACGGTGCAGTGTGTTTGTTGAAAGACTCCAGGAGAGCCCTGTGTTGAGAAGGATTCTGGCGTTCAGTGTGGACTCAGTGGGAAAGAGTGACTGGTGATGGATTAGTGATGTCTGCCGTGAGAGCAGACATCGGCGGTAGGGACAGGTATACTGCAGGCTTAGCGTTGCCGCTCTAGGCCGTAGGTCACAGAAGGGTGGACGGGAAAGGGTCTCGGGCGTCATTAGGTTATGGAAGGGAAAGCTGAGGCTCAGGGAAGAGCAGGGACCTCACAAGTCAACGGCAGGACAAGGCTTGAGCCCCAGCGGCTCAGGCCCTTCCCCGCGCCCATGCTGCCTCTCTTTCCTCTGGCCGGGAGGCTGCCCCAGCCCGGGGAAGGGCGCTCAGGATGGGCCACAGAGTGGGCGTTCTGCACGCACGGCGTGCTGAGCCAAGCAGGACACAGGGCCTCTCCCCACATCGCTTTCTCTTTGGCTAGGGAGACAAATTTTGCCCAAGTAGTCAGCCCTGATGGAGTAGAACCAAATGCATGGGTGGGCTCTGTAGGGACGATGGCACAAGGTCTTACTGCCCATTGAGCACTAAAAACGGCAGCGGTGATGACGGGCGTTGCTTGCGGTGGAGTTGTGCCAAGCAGAAGCCCCGGTCGAGGGGCAAGGGGACTGGGGCGCAGCCTGCAGGGCGCTGGCGCAGGGCGCCTTGTCCTAAACCTCTCAGAGGCGCCCCACGGGCCCTTGGTTCTTGCCTGCAGGCGCTCCCCGGGCAGCAGCCAGGACAGATGGCTGTAGGGCGCTGCAGTGTCCCGGTCACCTGCCTCTCTCAGTGTGAGCCCTGGGTCCTCGCTCGGCACCTGCTGATTCTCCCCTGAGCTCTTCCAGCCTGGCACATAGTAGGTGGGCAGCAGACAGTCCTGACAGCCACTTTTAACCCTGAAGCCTTGGTGCAGACCCCAGAGAGCTGGTGGGGCAGAGGGTGAGAGCTGGCGGGGCCCCCGAGGCCCGTTGCCTGGGGTGGGGTTCTGGTTGATGATACAGAGACTGAGCCCTTGGGTTGGTGCATCCAGGAAGTAATCCCTCCTTTGGCCTGGCCTCCCGGGTTGGCTCTGTGGCATGGCCTGCGTGGCTCAGGGGATGGCCAGGGCATCCTGTGGCGAGTGGGTGGCTGGGGTGGTGGGCACGAGGCAGGGGTGGAGGGGCCCTAGGGGAATTAGACTCCTTTCCCAGGAATGCAATGACTGGCTCCCTTTCTTCCTCTTGTGGCTGCAAACTGGGGGCCCCACCCTTCCCAGTTCCTGTAGACCCCCCTGCCCACAGTCCTGACCCCAGGACCCAGTGCTGAGGCAGAAAGCAGCCCTGAACCATCCCCCCGACCTGCCCACCCCTCTGCCACTCCTTGATTCTGGAACCCTCATCCCGAGGGCTCACAGGGGGCCGCGTAAGAATCCCTTTGCAAACCGTGATGGCCTGTGTCCACCGCGGTGGTGTCATTTCCTGTCCGCGAGCAGGGCTGGGACGCCCAGGGAGAAGGGTCTGGGTTCCGAGGCCCGAGGACTGGCCAGGCACCTGGGAAGGTGCCCTGCGCCACGACTCTGCAGAGCTTGGCACCGGCAGCCGGCTCCCCGGGGCCGCGGTTTTGCAATCCTTCTTGGCCACTGACCCGTTTCTCTGGCAATTGCAGGTTTTTCTCGGCTGCGACTTGGACAATGTTTTTTCCCTTCTAAACAGCCATTCTGGCAGGAGGGGCAGCGAGCTGGGACGAGCTGGCTTCGGTTGCTCTACTCCTTTCCCCAAACAGCCCCCTCCCCGCCGGCCGCCAGGGCCCTATCCAAGTGTTTCCAGACCAACCGGCAGCCCGGTGTCGTGTCTCAGCTGGGTCACAGGCAGGGGCTGGGGGTGGTGACCTCTGACCTCTGGGGCCCGGAGTCTCAGCCTTTGGGGCCACATTGTCCGGTCACTTTGGAGTCCTTACTGCTCCCGTGCAGGATCACAGGGCATTTCCTGAGCACCTACTATGTGCTAGCACAGGCCAGGCGTCCCGCTGGTCTCACTGTCCCCGCCTAGTCCCCCGGCCCTGGGGGATCTGAGAGGAGGTCACGCGGGGTTTCAAAGTTGGGTCTATGTGTCCCCCAAACCTGCCCGCCTGTGGCTGAGCCCCGCAGTGTTACATAAGTGTTGTTATAACTCCTCCCGGGTGCGTGTTCCTTCACTGTGTCGACTCCTTGGAACTGCCATTACCTGGATGCCCAGCTCAGACTTCTGGAGTCTGACGGGCACTGACACCCGCTCCTGTTCCAGGCACTGTGGGCTCGGGCTCAGAGAGGCCCTAAAGCTCGCTCGAAGCCACACAGCTGTGGACAGCAGGGCCGGAACAACCCCAGGGCTGAGCGAATGCTGGGTAAAGGAGACCGGATGGACCCCGCTCAGGTCCGTGAGCGTGCACCTGGGTTCAGGAGTGACCACTGTACATGGGAAGAGCCAGGGTGCCAGAAACCGGCCCTGACACCACGGACTGCCCCCACCCCACCCCCACATCCTGGTATCGGCTGGCGAGCACTGGAGCATCCTCAGGCTGACCTCTGGTCCCAAGAAGGGGAAAAGGAGTCAAACAGGGCATCAGACATGGAGACAGGGTGGGGGCTGTGGCCTCTGGGCCTGCCTGGTGCTGCTGCCCCAGGACCTCAGTGACGTCAGGGTGGGGCAGGGAGGGCTCGCCGAGCTCCCCTTCCAGAGGAAAGCACCGGGCAAGGGGGCCATGGGCTCCCCGAGGCTAGCTGATGAGGAGGAGTGGCATCGGAAAGTTGGTCCCTGTCATCCTGTGGGGGACCCTGAACTGCTGGGACCCTGCCCTCTGTCACTTTACCTTTCTCTCCGTAGCTTAGAGGAGAAGAAGGACTCATGGTGACATCGGGGGCACAGGGGTCCTCCGTGTAGCACTCCCGGGTGCCGTGCGCACCTGGACACTTGAGGCCTCCAGGCCGCAGACAGCGCCCAGGTCAGGACTGCAGGTTGGGGCCCCCGCTGTTTCTGTGGGTCGCACCCACTGCTCCTGCATGGCTGCCATCTGGCTTCGTTGGCGGGTCTCCCCTGGGGCCTCTCCCAGCCCCAGCCGCCCCTCCCTCTCCCTCATCCCTCCTCCTGCGCAGTGCCGGTGATGCTTTTTGAATAAAGGAACAACCCACGTAGGGCAGAACGTCCCTATCCAGAAACTATATCAGCATTTTAATTTTTTGTTGTTGTTGTTGACGACGAATGAGCTCGTGGTGATTTAAACAACAACAAAAAGCTGGATTACTTGTAAATTTAAAAAGCAGCTGCGAGACCAGGGAGCAATGGGAAGGCCAGCTTTCTAGTGGTTTTACAGGCCAGCCTCCGCGTCCCAGGATTTCAGCAGCGAGGAGCTGGGCTTGTGACTTTGGGAGTCCCTCCCAGCCAGCCACGGACTCCTGGCTCTGCCTGCTAGCAGGCCCTGAAATGTACTCAGGCTCTGAGAGGGGACAGGGTCTCAGCCAAAGTCCTAGCTCGGATAATGTGGGGCCGTCCAGGAGCACGGGTGCATCTGTCCTTAACCGGGTGGAGCTCAGTACAGGGGCCCAGGGCACTGGCCCCTGCAGGCGGGCAGCTTCTGTGGCCAGCTCCGGAGGTCGGTCAGCCATGCTTCCTGTGGGCAGGTCATGCCCTTCAACCCCTGATGGGACCTGCTGTGTGCCAGGCCCAGCCCTGAGCCCATCCGAGGTCCCCGATGCACCCAGAGGCCCTGCCCTGTCTCCTGGGACCCTCTGCTCCTGCTAACCACTTCCCTGCTGGGACTTTGGGGGTGATGCCAGGGGAGGCCAAGGAGGCCGGCTTAGCTGTCCCGCCTTCTGTTCTAACCCTTGGAGTAAACAGGAACATTAAATCACTACTTGGGGGTCAGGAAACTGGAAATAATCAAAACACAGTGTCCTGTCCTCGGCCTGGGCGCTGGGCCTCCTGTCACCGACCCAGCCCTGCCGCCTGGGGCTTTCCCAGCCACTTCTCCGCCCAGACTTCTGCCCCCACCGTTTGCCTTGTTGGCCTGGGCATCCACGGGGCCCATGCCCCAAGGTACAATCATGAGACACCCGGAGAGGCTGGCAGCCATGCCACACCCCTGGTTGGGCACCGCCTGGTTTGGGAGGCTGTCCCGGGGCTGGACCCCTGTCAGCCCTCGGACCCCAGGGCATGGAGGTGGGGATGGGGGAAGGCCCCCGGGGGGTGATGAGGACACTGTCCCCTGTCCTTTCTCTGCTGTGGGGGCGGGTCCTGGCTCGGGGGCTGGCCCTACGCAGAGGACAGAGCTGTTAATCGGGCCAGGGGTGCACAGGCACAGAAGGGGCAGCCGGGTTGGGGGGACACAAGGGTTTCCTTTCCTGTCATAGGGCGCCTCAGGCCAGGAATGCCCTTTCTGACCCACCCTCTTCCCATGGTTGTGCTGCAAAAGCTGGTCGGTCTCCCAGGTGCCTCCAGGGACCACTTCCTAGAGGGGAAACTGAGGCTCGGTGAGGGGAAGGGGCTCCGAGGCTCAGACCCCAGGCTTCTGGTTCCTGCCCGCAGCCCTGGGAGGTTTGCAAAGCCTGGCCCTGCGTGGTCAGCCCCTCACAGCCCTGCCCAGGCCTGGGTGGACATCGGGGGCTCACGCCTGCCAGGTGGAGCTGCCAGGGTGGAGGGGTGACTGCTGAGCACGGACACAGCCCAGGGGACTTGGGTCCTAGGGGCCTAGTCAGGAAGTGGCCCTCTCTGCCTGGCGCTCGATGGAGACGACACTGGGACCAGGCTTTGCAGGCTGAACAGGAGTTCTCCCCGAGAAGGGAGGCAGGGCAGCCGGGGTGGGCTGGGGAGCCCCGTCCCCCTTTAACCTGCTTGGAACCCTGGGGCCAGGCCGGGTTTTGCCGTCTGTCCTGGGCCTCTGGGCATCTCTCCCGGGAGGCACTTTCCTTGGTACTGTACTACTCGGAGTGGAGGTCCGCAGCCGTGCTGTGGCCTGCCAAGACTCGCACGAAGTCCGTCTGTCCTCTCCTCTTGGTTCTCCCTCTCTGTGCTGGGCACCCCCAGTCTCAGCTCCGCGGCTGCTGGGGCAGCATGCGGAGGGGCAGTGCTGTCTGGTGCCCTTTCCCTCCCCGCTCTGCCTCCCCTTCCAAAGTCCCCTGAAGAGCCCAAGGCAAGGGGCGGGGCTTAAGCCTGGCCCTATGCTGGAGCCAGGATGGGGCTCAGCTGGGACAGGAAGGTGCGCTCAGTCCCAGGGAGGGGCGGGGCTAGCTGGGCAGGCACTAAGCCATGGGGTGAGGGGACAACAGCTCACGGGGTGTCATGGAGCAGGAAGCGGCAGGATGGGACTTCCTGACGGGAAACGGGGAGGTAGGTGCACGGGGATGTCTGGAGGGAGCCGGCCTCACCATGTGGTACGGGCCCCAGCGTCCTCCTCTGCACCTCTGTCACTTTGTCCCAGGGAGTAGGTCAGGCCTGCAGTACCTGAGAATGAGGGCCCACCCTGTCCCCAGCCTCAGTGGTGACTGTTGGGGACAGTGGACCAGTAGCCCAGTTCCCTTGCCCATCCTGGTGACCTTGAGCCCTGGTTTTCCCCAATGGCCATGGTGGGTGGGTGGCTGACTTCCCTTCACGCCCCCCTGCCCATAGTGGCCTGGGATCCCTCCCATCGAGATCTCAGTCCCTGTTTCGGGCTGGATCTGGGGGTCCTTACCAAGTCCACAGTTAGTGGGAAACGGCAGGGAGTGAGGTTGGGAGATAGCTGGGCTGGCTCAGGGGGCCTTGGGGGACAGAGAAGTTGGGATTTGAATGACATCACTGCTGGTGGGTAGACTGAAGGGGCTGGGTCGGGGGACAGGAGAGGACAGCTGAGGGACCTGGTTTAGAGCAGGCAGAGATGGACAGGAGGAGGCAAGGGCTGGCTGGAGGTTGGGTTGGGGGAGGGGGCACCCAGGTGTCTGGAATGAGTGGCTGGGCGCATGATAGGAAGCTGCCTCCCCAGAACCCCTTGCAGCCAGGTGTGGCCAGTGAGAAGCACAGGGACGCTGACCGGGGGCTTCTGGGAGGGCCCTGTGCCCCCGATGGAAGGAGGTGTGTCACGAGGGCTGCCTCTTCCTGCTCCCGCCTTTGAACGCTGTGTGAGGTTTGGTGTCTGGAGCTGGAGCTGGAGTTGCCATCCGGCAACGAGGAGGCCAAGGTCAGGAGAGGTTGTCGGGGGCTGGCCGGGGGTGCTGACCCACGGTCGGCAGCCACCACCTGCAGATATGAGGTTGGGTGGCAGGGGTCCCCTGGGGCCTTGCGTGCCAGCCTTCTGTGCTCGGGGTCCACTGGAGAAGGCTGGAGGGCGATGCAGCCAGGATGGAGGATGTGGCCGCCCAGGAGGCGCTGGTGCGGCCGCCCTCTTCCCAGATGTCTCTGGGGGCGAGACCACAGTCGGAGCACTTGGCTTGTGGCCACCGCAAACAGCTTGTCCTCAATGTCATTGAGTAACTGCAGTTGGGCCCTTTGGTGCCGGCTGTTTCAGGACAGTGGGCTGCCGGCAGCCCTGGTGGGGTGGCTCAGGACCCCCTGGGGTCAGCAGCCCAGGTCAGGTCCCCAGGACAGCGGGCCACAGCCTGGCTCTGGAGGGAGGGGTGCCCCAAGGGCCGGCAGGGCCAGGACGGGTGAGTCTGCTCCGGGGACCTCTGGTTGTTCAGCTGGCCAGGGGGCAGGTGGGGCGGGGCTGGGAGGGCTCACTGGGGCGGCCACAGGCTGGGGAGGAAGCCAGGGAGGGCGCCCTGGGCTGGGGCGGGCTGACCACTTCTGTGCTGGCCGGGCGGGGAACGGGGTCTCCATCCACAGGCCAGGGAGGGCTGGGCTGGGCTGGGCTGCGCAGGGTGGCTGGTCAGATGGCCCAGCCCCAGCCCCCACCCCCAGGAAGTAGCCTGAGATCTTTGGCAAGTCCCCCCTCTCACCAGTCTCCTCACCCTGAAACTGGGCACAGTGAACCCTCCGGAGTGGACACTGTGAGAATCAAACGGGAGGGTGCCTTCAAAGCCCCAAGCCGGTGGATTTCGCAAACAATAAAAATTTCAAAAATCAACTTTGGTTCCTGTCAGAGGGTGCCAACTTTCTATTTGCCAAGTAGGGACGCCGAAAACAAAAACAAAGCACCAGCTCCTGTCTCCTGTTACCATCGCTTCACAAAAGAAGTGCTACTTGGACACACAAATGGCTGGAGGCCTCTGAAGACGAGGGCGGTCGCGCCAGGAGGGAGGAGGGGGGTGCAGAGCCCAGAGCGCCCACCTCGCCCTCGCTTTGCCCTCATTTTCCCTGACCACCTCGGGGCAGGTGTGGGCAGCCGCAGCGCGTGCCTGGGCTGCGCGGCCCGTCTCAGCTCAGCGCTGCAGAACTTACCGCCTTCCGGAAGGGAGGTCGCTGATAAGGGGCCCCCTCCCTCCACAGGGCGAGTCCCAGTCGCCACCCCAGACTTGCCCTCACCTTTGCCCAGGCCCGTCCGAGTCCCTCAGCAAACGGGCGCTGTTTGGAGGAGGACCCTGGCAGCAGGGGTCCATTCTGAGGCAGAGGAGCTGAACAGGTTGGCGTCTAATGGAAGGGCGCCTGTCCACGCATGCTTCGTGCGCCAGGGCTGGGTTGATGCTCCGGGGGTGGGAAACCAACGCTCACAGCGGAGGAGGCCCTCACCGGGACCACCCAGGATGTGCGGGACAGAGCTGGGTCCCAGCACCGTCCACTGCACAAGGCTCCCAGGCAGAGGATGGAAACTCAGGGTCTAGAACCCTTGTCTGACCGAATCAAAGCTGCGGACACATTCGGGGCGGCAGCCCCTCGTTTCATCCAGCGTGACGGGTTACAGCTTCCCCTGCAGGAGAAAGGGACCCTGGTGTCTCAGCTGGGCTCTGAAGGATGTGCAGTCAGGGGCCCCAGGGCAGGGGCTCCTCATTGCAGGCTGCATGCCTATCGCGGGGTGCACATGTATGTGCGTGTACACATACACATGCACACCGTGCAGCGTCCAGGAGACCCCAGCCCCTCAGACCAGCCTTTTCTGGGAGCCATGACTACATGTGTGTGGGGGCCGCTGGGCCGCACTGAGTGCCGGACAGGGGGCGCCGGAGTTGTGGAGTGGGGCCCAACGGAGTTCCAGTCCTGCCCCCTGCCTCCCCCAGCTCTGGGGCTTCAGGCAGGCTGTCCCCTTTCTGAGCCTGCACTCCCTTGCCTGCACCCAGCACAGGGCTTCTTGGCAGACAGGAGGCGCTCAAGCAGGGCTTGCTCCTGGGGGTCTGGCAAGGCCCCACTCCAGGCCTGTTCCCACCACCTGGCTTCCTGGCCCCGCGAGGATGTCTCCAGGATGCTCGTGTTCCCACACCGAGGCCCAGGGAGCAGGAAGCTGGGGTCCCCGGGGAGAAGCCCCTTCCAACCCCTCCTTAGTGGTGGCCAGTGGCCATGTTTATGCAGTGGGACCCTCCTGCTCCCCACCGTGGGGCAGTTTCCTTTATACATCATGGAGGGGTCAGGGGCAGAAGCTCCCGCCGCTGGGTGGTGGGGGGAGGTTGACAGGGTGGGGGATGGGGGAGCCGTCTTTGTACAACAGGCTGGGGTGGCGTGCGCGGGTCAGGGAGGTGACCGGGGTTTCTGCTCCGAGGTGGGCAGGGGGTCTTGGCTCCCGGGGGGCTGGGCTGAGGCCCCCAACTGCACATATGCCTGCCTTCCTGAAACCTGCAGGCATTCCTTGCGGCCGGGAAGCCAGAGTCCCCGGGCCCCACCCATTACTGGCGGGTCATGGACCCTGGTTTTGCGTCCTGGGGGGCTGTGTTGCTTGAGGGTGTCCTATCCTCAGGTGGGGACACAGGCTTTCTGGATTTTCCCACAGGTACTCCATGAGTCCTGGGCACTGAGGACCCAGAGGTAGACCTGCCACACCCCTGTCCCCCAGGGTTCCCACTCTGGTGGCAGAGGCAGACCCCAGACTCCCAGAGCACCCTGACTGTCCTTGAATGGACGCCGGGCCCTCGGGCGGAGGCCTGGACCAGGTCCCTGGGTGGGGAGAGTGTGTGCCAGGCTCCCAGTGCAGAGGACCTCCGGCGTCTCTCCAGGGGAGACGCATCTCCGAGGGGAGGTGTCTGGGGAAGGAGGCAGAGGCCAGCTCCGGTCAGGACAGAGGCTGGGGTCCCCTCATCAGTTTGTCCCCTCGACCCTGGCTCCATGAATACCTGCTCCCTCCGGGTCCCCGGGGCCAGGCTACCTGCCAGGGGCTCTGGGAACTGGAGACCTCGAGCTCATGGATGGGTGGGTGGAGCCAGCCAGGGCCTCCCCTGGGGGCAGAGAGGAGACGGTGACCGGACAGCAGGTCTTCTAAGGCGTCTGCTCCCTCGTTCGGTCAGTCAGCCACGCTTCTGGAAAGGGCTGTGGCGAGCTCACCGCAGCAGTCAGCAGCCCCTCACGCAGGGGCTTGGCACAGCCTAGACACACATCTGGTTCATGCCCCGGTCCTTGTGGCTGGGCAGGGACAGAGCTGTGCTCCATGTGGTCATTCAAAGACCCAGGGTCGCAGGTCGAGCCCCTGACTCAGACCAGTGGGTTCATGGTGGGAAGGTTTTTGGGGGATGGGCTCGGGATCGATGCCTGCGGGGGGCTGGGGGTGGCGGTTGGCACAGAGCTCCGGGAAGCTGAGCTGTAACGCAGTCCCCACAAGGCCCCAGCCAACCCCACAGGGAGCTCAGGGACGGGACAGGCCCTCCAGGTGGAGAGAGAAGGCAACTCCGCACCTGCGATATTTCTCGATTCCTGCCAAACTTCATCACTGCCTTTTCTGGGATGGAGGGAGCCGGCGCGGGGAACGCGGTTTCCTGCAGGCACGGTGCCGTCCCCGGGTCTCAGCAGCGGCTCTGGTTGCAGGCAGGCTGGACTTCGGCCCTGGCACTGTCCAGGCTAGGCTCGGAAAGGCGGATCCCCGCTGCAGGGCCACCCTCGCCACTGCCATCAAGGCTGGTGCGCTGTGGTGCCAGCCGTGGTCCGGCGTCCAGGTCTCTCAGTCCATCGGTTTCTCAGGGCCGTTCTGAAGCCGGGGCGTTCGAGTGGGTGTGAAGGTGCAACCCCCAGGCCTCCATGCTGGGGGCGCTTACCCGCGTGCTCCTGCCCTGGGCTCCTTGGGTCTGACCCAGCTACATGCCCCTGCCCATGAGTCCATACGTCCCCTAACTGTGGGCGCCCCCCTTCCCACGCAAAGTGGATGACAGCCCCGAGCCCAGCTCATTGGAAGAGTCCCCCTGGCCACTCTTTTCAAGGCCACCCCATGTGGCTGAGAGCCGCTGCCATGTTTTCGGTGCGCACGTGTGTGCTGGGCCTCCCACCCATGAGCATTCTCAGACTCCTGCTCCATTGGCTGGTTGTCAAGATCGCCTGTGGCCAGAGGTGTGAGTGGGGTGGGGGTGGGACAGGCGCCTGTGGGAATCACAAGCTGGGCGCTGCCCGTGTGGAACCTTAGACGTGTGCCTTCCGTTCGAGGGCGGGACGCTTCATGTCTTGGTGGCTCTGATAGAACCCACCTCACGATGGGCAGTGCTGGCCACGTGGTCACCGGTCGTCCCGTGCTGAGGCGCCCCTTCTCTAGCAGGGTCCACTCGCACGCCGGGAGCTGTTTATTGAAGGCCATCCTGTTCTCATGGCGGGTGTCCAGGGCTTGCTCCAGAGACCCAGGTATCTGTTTTGAGATTCCCTCATCGGGCTTTGCCGTGAAATCCCCTCGGCATCTTTTCTACTGCTGACACCTGTAAGGCCACACGGGATAACAGAGCACATGGTCCGGGGGCTGCTGCTGGCTCTGCAGCCGTGCCCTTGGCACAGCCCCTTTCCCGGGGCAGCGCCCTCTGGGTCGCCGGGCATTGGGTCGGAGCGGAGTTCCCGGGTGTGCAATATGCTGCCTCCAGAAATCAAAGAAATTTACCAGCCTTGGCCCTTTGCACCTCTGTGTTCACCAGGCTCCGGGTGTGGGCCACCCCGGGAAGGGGCGTGAGATCCTGGGCAAGGAAGCCTGAGTCAGCAAGTCGCCTTCTGGAGGATGGCAGGCAGCTGGCATTGATGGCACCCCCAGAGCCTGGGGAGTGAGCGCCTCCTTTCTGCCTGGGAGGCTGGGAGGCAATCCACGGTGTCTGATCATCCCAGAGTGGCTCCACCACCCCTAGGACCTGGACTGCCCTTGGGACCTTCCTTGCTGTCCTGTGGGCCAGGGACAGTGCGGGAGGGACAGACAGGGCTTCGCTGTGGGGCGGGCTGGCAGGAGTGGGTGCTCACGCCGCATGGCAGACCTCGGCGCAGGGCTGCTCTGGACTGCAGGAGAAGAGGGAAAATGTTTGACCACAGCCCAGCTGGGTCACGCTTTCCACTCTAAGGAATGTAGGGTAAACACCTGAGCTCACCCACATGGGGCCACAGGGCTCCAGGATGAGCTGGACAGAGGTCACGGGACTCACAGGGACCGCAGGACCAGGTTCCCCAGGACACCCTGCTAGCCTCCCTGCGAGCCCACCCCGCATGGGCCCTGCCCTGCCTCAGAGCCCAGGGTCCATGAGAGCACCCTGCACCGCCCTGCCCTCAGCGGGCCCCTCGCCTGGCGGGGAGGTTGACTTCTGTCCAGAGGGTCATCCAATGCGGGGCATGGCCAGACCCCTGTTGGAACCGCCAGAAGGAGCAACGGGTTCTTCACAGAACAGGCTGAGCCCGAGGAAGGGCCTTCTGCCTGCCCCCGAGCCCGTGTCCCGTCGGCGTTAGGCAAGGCAAAGCAGGCAGAAGGAAGAGCCTATGCAAAGGCTCAGAGGTTGAGATATCATGGCGAGCTTGAGGGACCGCGAAGCTGGGGGAGGGACCAGGCGGGGAGGGCTGGGAACAGGCTGCCTGGGTCCGGACAGGACACTCCCTGTCCCCCCATCTGCCACGATCTCCTCCCTTTGCTCTGCCCTTTGGCAGCCTGCAGAGTGCACTTGCCCAGATGGACCCAGGCTGTGGTGCCACTGGCTCAGGGCACCCCCGGCTCCCCACTGCTCCCCACGCGGAGCCCCCGTTCCTTCCTGTGGCGTAAGTACCCCATTGGCTGGCCCTGCCCTCATCCACACTGCCACGCACTCTCTTTTGTAGCTATGCTCCCAGTCTGCCTTGACTCCCGCCCTCTGGGAGGCCCTTCTCCCATTTATTTTTTTTGGATAAACTCCTACTGAGTCCTTAGGAGCCACCTCCTCCAGGCAGCCTTCCCTGACCTCTCCCTTCCTCCAGCCTCCCCCTCCTTCTCCCCACCCCGCCCAGCCCGTTCCCAGCACAGCCTCAGGACGGCTGCTGTCTCTTGTCAGGATGGCTCCTGCTCAGGGCGGAGGCTCCTGGAGCAGGGCCAGGGGCTGCACCGGGTTCTTCTCTGGGGCCCCAGCTCCCAGACTGGAGTGCAGGGCTACGCAGCCCACAGCCCGAACGAGAGGAAAGCGAGGACGTGACGCCCTTAAGCTCTGAAAGGACACGTTCCCAAGCAGCTGGGAAGGCCCCCGCCCCATCTGGGGGGTTTTCCAATCTGCTCCAGAAAGGTCCGGCTCTGAGCATAGTGGGATCGTCCCAGGACACAGCGGGGGCACCCTTCCCCAGCCTCGGTCCCCCACAGAGCTGGTGTGAGGGTCCTTCCTCTTGCGTCTTCTTTCGTGATTGGTCATGCGGCGATGGGAGATGACGAGAGGCAGACTCCGGGAACCTCCCTCTCCTTGGCAGCTGCTGGCCACGTCCAAGGCCTTGCCCCAGCGTACGCGGCGTCCCTGTGTGGCGTGGAAGCCAGTCCTGGCCTGTATTGCCCACTACCCCACGGACATGCAGTGGCAGTGAGGGGAGGTGTGCCTACCCGCCATAGATGGATCCCTGTGGAGGCTGGGCCGGTTCCCCTGCCCTGGCTGTTTGGTGTTTCTGGCCCCCTGGGTCAGAGGTGGGGGGGCTCGGTGTTGGCCGCTGGCAGCTGAGTGGCTCCTTCCGGCCCGGGGGCGGAGGGGAGGTGAGAGATGGCTGGGGCAGGGAGTGGGCGGGGCAGAGGGCAGCAGGGCCGCGGCCTCTGTGGGTTCGACCAGTGCGGTGGGCATCTCCTGGGATTCCCAGACACGGAGCGGATATCCTGCCAAAGGGGCTTGTTCCTTGCGCTGCCTGGCACCGGCTGGGTCTTCTGGGAGTTGTTTTGCTCTGGGTAATTGGTGAGAAGTTTGCTTCTAAAAGCCTGCCCAGAGCCCAAAGTGGACGCAGGCAGAGGGCCAGCAGGAGTATAGAATGTTCTTTTCAAACACATCTTTATAGAAGTATGTTCACGTCTGCGCCATGGATGCAACGAGCCGACGACTGGAAGTAATTGAGTAGGGCTTGGTGACCAGGGCTAACCTTTGCCCTGTCGCCTTACAGAGGGGTGTCCCCGGCCATGGGCAGCCGGCAGCGCCGGGGCGCATGGCCTCGCGCTAATCACGGGCTTTTCTTCTCTGAGGGAGAGCCGGCCCCTTGGCTGCCGCTGGCCTGGCTTGGGTCCTGGGGCTGAGTGGGGGACGTGGGACCCGCCCGGCCGCCCCTGCAGTCACTCAGACTCTGAGATCTTGGCCGAGCACTCACACCACGCAGGAGGCCTGTGCTCGCCTGGCCCGGGTTCGGCTCTGCCCCTGAACTTGGCGGCATTCTGCTCTGCCCGGGCAACCACCACACGGCCAGACGGTCCGGCGTCCACAGGCCGGGCCGGGTCGGTGACTTTGAGGAGGGGAGAGAGACACACATGAAGTCTTCGCGTCCCACTTTGCATGGCAGTGGGGTGTTGATTGTTCTGGGGAGGAAAGCCCCCAGGGACGTGGCTCCCTGAGCCACTGACCTCTTCCTTGCTGGGTGACGGCAGTGAGTTCCTTGTCCCCTTGGGCCTCAGTTTCCACATCTGTCCAGTGCGGGGAAGAGGTTGGACTCTTTGTTCTTTAGAGCTTCATCCTGTCTTAAGATTTTTGTCATGAGATGCTCTCTGCCTCAGTTTCCCACCTGTACAAGGAGAGAATTTAGGAAACCACTTCTGGGAGGAAGTGTGAGGTGTCACTTGCAGGCCCTGCTAGTTTGGAGAGAACAGAATTTAAAAGTGGTGAAAAAACGGGCGGAGGGTGTGCGCCAGCCTTGGCACGGGGACGAGGCAGCCTCTGTGTCTGGCAGGCGGGGCTCGTCCGTACATCTGGAGCATCTTTCCTGGGCGGGTCCTCGAAGGAGCGGACGTCTCCGGGGTACGGGGGCCGTGGGCCGGTGCCCTCGCTCTTCCTCACCTTGCGGAGGGCGGGGGTTCTGAGGCGCGAACCTCGCCGGCACGTACAACGCTCCTGCAGGGCCTGGCCGAGGGGGGCGGGGCGGGCACAGGCATCGGGAGGGCCCCGGTGATCGGGGCCCACCCACGTGTGAATAACCAGGAGTGACGACTGTCTTGCTGCGTCCAGAGGGCCATCTGTGCGCGGGGCCGGTGTGCTGCTTCATTCTGCTCCATCTTCACACCCACTCGCCTCTCCACGGCGGAGGCGGAGCCTGGGCTGGCGGTAGGTGAGCGGGGGTCCCGGTACCTTGACCACATAGACGGCGCGGTGGGCCTCCCCCCACCCTGGTTTCCAGAGTATGGTGAGTGGACAGGCCTATTGCATGACTGTGTGTGATTTCGTGTGTATGAGACAAAAGTGTAACCCATCAAATCTGTGATTTCACTGAGAACGTCGCCCGGAAGAAAAGCAAGGTTTAAAAAGCGAGACTATTTAAGATTAAATTTAAGAAAAATATTAAGAAACAATCTAGATGGGAGGATGGCAACAAATTGAGGACTTGGAATAAAACCAAGCCGTGCACAAGCCGCCTCCGTCAGCCCGCCCTCTTGCACCCCGGGCTCAGCCCCCGCCGCACGTGCCCTGACACCTCCCACCTCGTTACGCCCCTGGACCCCAGCCTCTGACCAGCTCTGTACCCCTATTCTGTCTCTGGGAAAGTCACAAAGAAGGACTCCCACTGCCTCTCCGTCTCCTGACATCCACCCTCTCCTTCCCCAGTGGCCACCATCTTGCAGGCCCAGCGGCCACTCTCCAAGGAGGTCCAGTGGCCCCCTTTAAAATGGTCCTTTGCCGGCAGTGACACAGGTGGCTGCTCTCTTAGGACCTCTGGACCCCACGCGCACATGGCTTCCCTTCTCCTCTCTGTCTACTTTCTCCCAGGCTCCTCCAAGTGTTCCCCTTCTACCAGCCTTGAGATACTGGCATTCCTTAGACCCTCCATTTCTTCCTAGCGGATCTCATTTCCTCTCTTGGTATCTACAGCTAACGGGTGGTCCCGCACCCCTCTGTGGCCTCTTCTGAGATCCACACGTGTTTCTCCACCTGCTGAGGCCACCTCTCCCCGGACACCTCCCAGGTGTCTCAGACTCACCTACCTGAACCAGACCCTGGACTAGCCCTCTGAGGTGCACTTTGGCTAGCTCCGTCTCCACCCGGACAGCACCGCCACCCCTGCCCCCCCCACTGCTCAGGCCGCTCTGCACCTTCTCCTCTCTGCCTCTGTTGTGTCCTCCCTCCCATAGAACGTGTCCGGAGGTGTCCGCATCTCCCCACCTGCCTTACCACCACCCTGTCTAAGCACCATCACCTCCCCCACGTCAGAGGCCAAATCGCCCACTTCAATCCACTTGCATGTAACAGGCAGCGGGACCTTTGAGAGACACAGATGGTTTCAAACGACGGTCCTGCTCGGAGCCCTCCCACCCAGGAGCGCCCATCACCCGGGATCAGATGCAGGCCCCTCGGCATCTGCAAGGCACCTCTGATGGGGCTCCTTGTCACCGAAACAGTTGTGACAACAAACCTCTGTTGTCAAATGCTTAATCTGGGTGTGGGGTTAATTCCTCTTTCACCCAATGACCGAGGGGTCCTGACGGCCCCTCCTGCTGGCAGCCCCTTCCGCCTGCGGTCCCGCTGTGCTCGTGGCTCTCAGCTGGCTGCTTGAGTTTCTGCCCTCCCGGTAGGTGGTGGGGGACACCACCAGGACGGTGGATGCCCTTCTGCTCATATCCACTGACCAAACGTCATTGCTCGGCCACACCTGGCTACCCAGGGGCCCTGGAGATACTGTTTTTGGCTGGGTGGGCGTGTGCCAGGGAAGAGAGGTCAGCCCTTCTTGGAGTCTCAGTGCCTGTCTCTCAGCTGGGGCGACCGTCGCTGCAAGGTGGCCGTGAAGACCCAGGAGGGCTTGGAGCGCGACCAGGGGCTCGTCCGCGTGGCCTTGCCCGCCTCTGCCCCCATTGCCTCTGGTTTGGCAGCCGTGCCTTGTGCATTCTGGGTCCGGCTTTGATCGGCCCTTGGCAGGGCCAGACGAAGGCGGTGTCGCCGCTTGTGGCCCGCTGTCTCCTGTGCGCCGAGGCCGCGGTGCACGCACGGGAGCTGTGGGCCGCAGGCCGCGAGGCGGGCGGGGTAGGCGCAGTTGGTGCGTGGCACACCGAACCTGTCAGTTCCAGAAGCTTTCGGCACATTGTTGAAGCAGCTAGATGACTTTGAGAAGTGTCTGCATGTTTTTCCCCAAGTGCAGTTATTTTTGCTGCTGTGAAATGTTCTGAAATCTGACAGTTTTGTTTTGAGTCTTAGCCCGATGTGAAGACGGGAAGGAACACTGCCTCCCAGGCCTGTGGCACCCGCTTCTTGGGGTTTCCTGAGGGCATCCAGAGCCTAGCAGAGGTGGCCGAGAAGCCAAGCCGCCAAGCTCTCCCTGGGGTGAGCGCACAGTGGGTCAGGCCTGGGGGCGCCCGAGCCCCCTCAGCACGTGAGCTCCGAGGGCTGCTTTGGCCGGTGTAAAAGCACCTACCGTGTGCCAGGACCTCACCCACCAAACATTTACTAAGCTCCTACTGTGTGGCGCAGAGCCACTGGAGGGCTTTCAGCTCCCGAGTGACCGGTCACCTTGCTGTGCCTGGTGGCCAGCGGGGCGTAGGTGAGGAGGCTGCCGAAGGGACTAGGACCCCAGACGAGAGGAAGACAACTTCGGAACAGTCCTTGCTCTTCTGAAGCTGAGGGACCCGGAGGGGAGGTCCGAGAACACCAGGGGCTGGGCGTCACCCAGCCTCACTGCTGCCCCGCTCCCCGCATTTGGCTCCTCACCCCCTCCCCAAGCTCACGGCTGCCCAGGGCTGGGCCGGGGATCCGTCCTCTCCCCACCCGAGTGTGTGCACCCTCGCGCTAGCTGGTCTCACTCCTCTCACGTCTGTACAAACAGCACCTTCACCCCCCGGGTGCCATGTGCTCCCCACCCTGGCACACCTCGGCGTCTCGCCCTGTGTCTGACCTCAGAACTTCTTGAGGGCCCCCACAGCCACCTGGGCTCAGCCGTCCCCCACTCAGGCACGGACCTTGTTGCTCCCAACGGGCAGCGTCATGGCTACCTTCCGACTCGGGGTCCGGGGCTCAGGGCGCGTGGGCCAGTACGCAGTGGGTACAGTCCCTGAGAGCTGGCTGGGTGCCAGGTACGGCACCCAGTGCCTTCCCTGCATCCCTTCGCTGAACCCCACCGACAGCCTTGGGAGGAAGCAGTGCCTGTGATCTCCGTTGCTACGTTTTTACGGACTATAGAACCGGGACACAGATGAATGGATTACCCGAGGACGCGGAGCAGGTCCAGCACTTCCTGAAAAAGCAAATCATCCACTTAACCCCGGATGACAGCTGGGGGAATTGAGCTTGGGCAGCCGTAATTCCATACATGTGTACGAGTGTTTTCGTGTTTACAAGTACTTTCTGCATTGCCATGGAGACCGACCAAGCAGCCTTTCCCTCTGAGAGGTAGACGTAGGGAGTAACTGAGAATCGCGCTACAGAATATTCCCGGTTAAAAAGACAAAACCAAAACCATGGCAAGATCCCCCCCTCTCCCCACCTGGGGGAACCTGCATGTTACTGTGTTGTTAGATTCCGGGGCCAGCCGAGCTCTAACGAAGATCCTCATGTCACAGGGAGCAAAACAAGGAAGTTTCTCTTTCTTTCTTTCCACATAAGCCATGCAGGGTGGACATGGCAGCTCCCTGGTGTCTGGGCCACGGGCTCCTTCGATCCCAGTTCCGTTCCCTTTGCGTCCCTCCTACCTTGTCACTCAGGAAGGTCGTACCTGTCCCAGATGCGCAATGCAGCCAGAGAACGAGGGGCAAGGATAGTGGGGTGTGCGGTCCCTTCATCTGGAAGCTGCATGTGTCCCTCTGGCTCAGATCTCATTGGCTGGATGTTGGTGATATGGCCACATCTAGCTGCAAGGGAGGCAGGAACATCGTCTTGGATGGGTGCCTTGCTCATGCTCAAAGGGCTCTGTTATTAAGGAAAGAAGGGTCAAATGGACACTGGGGACACCTAACAATCTACACCACGGTGCCCCTCCTTGGAGCCACCAGATTTCCGGGCAAACTCAGCCCCTTCACTGGGATACATCCCTGTGTCCCTTATAAGCACTGTGTCCGGACATGTCCAGGACCTGCGGGTGATGATGCGAAGTCCTCTCATCAGTGCCAGTTGTGACCCCTCAAACAGGGAACCGATGAATTATAAATGAGCAAGACACATGATCTGCAAATCCCCTGTACGGGGACAGGGGAGCTGCGGGGAAAACTGACCTTTGGAAGAGGGAAGGATGCACACGGTTGGGTGGGTGCTGGCGCCACTCTGTCCAGGCCGGCTCAGCTGTGACACTGCCTCAGCTTGCGCAGAGGGGTGCCTCGTCCTCTGTGCCTCACTGTCCTCACTCAGGTCACCATCCCCACTGGACTCACACTGGAAGTAGCATTGCTAAGGACCCCCTTACTGGCAGCTGCTCCACCTTCAGAACATGTTTCTTGCCGTGCTCACATTTCGGGGTGTCCAGGGATTTCTTTAGGGGAGTTGTTGAAAAACAACATGGTTTTGAAACCCAGGCTTATAGTTTGCTTGGAAACACAATTCCCTCTAAAAGTTAGCAGGTCCCCATGTATCCCACTCTGCACATAAGCCCACCATCTCGTCCAGACCTGGCTTTTCATTCGGATAAAGCTGGTCTTTCCTGTCCGGACCTCTGTTCCTGGCCTGTCTCCCTCTCACTCATTTCGGAGCAGCTCCCTTGATGTTCTCTGAACCAGCAGCTCAGGCAGGGGCGCTGCACCTCATGCAGGTGGCGGCCCCCACCTGGCTCCCGTCGTCTGGCCGCGGACGGTCCGTGGCAGGGGCCTGCACGGGACTGGCCGGCCTCTCATCTTCCACCGAGACTGGGTCTTCAAGGCTCCTCTGAAGCTCTCCCGTGCTGCTTGCTCACTGTGGCAGCCGACACTGATCCACATCCTAGGTTTCTCAACCAGTCCTCCCTGCGCTCCCCGGCCATCAGGATGCGGTCAGTCTCCCGAGCATCGCGGGGACCTTTGGTTGCCACAGTACAAGGGTCTACAGCTTTCTAGCTTGGGGATCTGGGTCCTGGACGATGGAGACCAGAGCACAGGTTTCCATTTTGTTGCAGTAGCCCCTCTCCTGTGTCCCCAAATCTGTAATAGTTGGGCGACTGGAACAGAGATACCCCAGGGAGTGGCGTAAACACGAAGAAGTTTCTTTCTTATGTTACAGCCCCAAAACAAGTGGTCCAGGATGATGTGGCTCCAGAACACTAGGAGCCCAGGTGCCGGCAGCTTGTTTCCTCGCCCCCTTCACCAAGGAACTGTGACTTCATGGCTTAAGGTGGCTGCTGCAGCTCCCTCCATCTCATCTGCATCCACCCAGAGCCAAACAGAGAAGAGGACGTAGAGCACACACCCCACCCCTCCTCTTAAGCCCAGGTTCGAACATGCACGTCAGTCTGCTTGTATCCCACAGTGAGGCGGGATGCGAGGTTCAGCACGTCCAGCTGCTCCTTTGGGTGTGGTTGTGTGTGCGTGTGCTGTGTGTTTGTGCTGGTGCGTTAACACTAAATGTCCTACTTTGACCCAAGGCCTCATGGCTCTCAAGCTGGGCTTCAGCCAGGCCTGCCTGCCACTTCATGCTGGGGTCTTTCCTCAGTCAGCGCCCCCAGCCCCCTGGGGTAAAGACGCAGGTCTGGGGAGAGAAGGGAGGTGCTCATTCCACCGTGAAATGCCTGTACCCAGAGCCGGGAGCCGGGAGCCAGGCACAGAGCGAGTGGCTGACCTGCCTCCTGCGTTTGCGGGCACCGGCCTCCAGGCTGCGAATGCCTGCTGTCCCAGCGGCTGCGAGCCGGCCGCACGCGGGTGTGTGCTCAGCGTTGCCGGCTGCAGTGCAGGCCGCGTCCCCAAGCCCCTCCAGCTCCCTGTCGTGCTGATGTCTCCTGCTGTGTGCACCTCAGTGTTTCTCCTTGAACGGGGGGTTAATATCAGTAATTGTGTTCAGCCACTTCATCTGTGGCCTTGGGACATCACATGGGACCATGGACATGAACAGACTTTGTGAGCTGGTGGGGTCAGGCACTGCACTTTGTGCTTGGCTGAACGAGGGCCCCAGAGGGACTTGGCAAGTGCGATCAGACTTGGGGGCCTGAGGTGGGAAGAAGGTTCTGGATGACCTGGGTGGGCCTACTGCAATCTCAAGGGTCCTTACAAAAGAAAGCAAGAAGGGGCCCCGAGTCAGAGAAGAGACGTGACGACGGTCGCAAACATCATGGTGACGTGCGTTGAAGACAAGGGACCCAGGAGCCGACGGGTGTGGACAGACTCAGAAGCTGCACGTGGCCAGGGACCGGCATCTCCCCCGGAGCCTCCGGAAGCAGCCAGTCTGGCTGACGCCTCGATCAATTTTAAGGCAGTGCGGCCACCTCGGACGCTTGACCTCCAGACCTGTAAGAGGAAGGACCTATGCTGTGCTGAGCCACAGAGGGTTTGACGAGCTGCTACGGCAGCACCAGGAGAGTCGCATGTGAGGGTTGAGTGGGACTGTAGCCGACCGGGGTGGGGATGCAGTGAGGGCCACTGGGCGGGACGGGCGCACACAGGGAAGGGCCGGGAGGAGGGGCAGCCTCCGCTGGACATCAGCAGCCTCTCAGACCAGCATGTGGGGCACTGGATGGGGCTTCAGCGTGAGGCTGGCTGGGGGTATGTTGGGGGCTCTGAACACCCTGTTGAGGGGTTTGTACTTCGTTTAGAGGAAGAGACCCGATGAGGGGTAGTGTTCAGACCCACGGGGGTGCTGCTGGGCCAGAGAATGACTGGGGTGTCAGCAGGCAGTGGAGAAACATGGCCTCAGGTATCCTGAGGGCTTGCAGTCACGACGTTGTACAAAACTCTGGGGCAGGTGCTCGTCGAGATGCACCTGTGCATGCGTGAGCCTGGAGCCCGCGTGTGAGCCTGGAGCCCCCGCCTTAGGTCTGCGAGCCCAGCACCCCAAGCAGCGAGGGAAACCAGAGGCGAAGTCGTGGAGCTTTTATTGAAAAAAAAAACAAAAAACACAACACTTTCAGAAACATGCTACAAGTCCCTGTCCAATGCCTTCTGTTGTTTAAAAAAATTTTTTTTTTGCAGGGTAGGGGCTGGTCATATGTGCAAAGCCCCTTGAAAACCAGCCCGGAAACAGTGGCTGGGAATTTCACAGCGCGGATCAGCCAAGGTGCACCATGAAAAGAAATGCATGACTGTGAAAGAGACACATTCAAAATTGCATGTTTTCATCTTCAGTAGTTCACGGAAACGTGCCCATCAGTTGGGGTGGGCGGGGTGGGGGTGGGGAGGCCCGGGGGAAGCGACAGAGGGCCCCTTGGGAGGGGATATCTGCGCTCTGCGAAGAAGCACCCTGGACAGCCATGTGTGGCCACGTGCCTCCGACCGCCCCACCGATTGCTTCGGATCCTGCCGGGAGGAGAAGGAAAACAACATTCTGAATCTTGCCAGGATGGTATTTGAATAAACAGTGTGGACAGCTGCTCCTCCCTGCCGGAGCCAGAGAAACTGTGCGGTTGTCCGTGAAGAACACACGTTTGACAAGGGCCTGGGAACCCGGAGCGGAGCGGCCCCACGGAATGGACGGTCCTGCCACGGGCCTTTGAACGCCACCTCAGCACCCTCCTCTCAGCTGACCCTTCTCTCTGAATTTGGGGCTCTTTATTCCCTCTCTCGGGGGAAGTGCTAATCGTGCATAGCAGCCCCCCCTCCGAGCTGTGGCCTGGCTCGTGTCCTAGGGGAGGGTGTGACAGCCGGAGGGCCTCATGCCCGTGCCCCGTGTGGCAGGTGGGGGCAGCGGGGAGACTCGGGACGCGCATCCGGGGGCCTGGTGAGGGCCGTGCTGGAGCTCGGGGCGCCCAGGCTGCTGACCGGCTTGAGAGCCGGGGCCACACAGGGTTTGGGTGTCAGCCTGCCCTGTCTGGATGGTGACCCCAAGGGGCATGGCCTAGTGTCCCCATCAGCAAAGTGGCTGGGGGTGAATGAGTGTAATTGGCCCCTGCTTTAGGTCAAACAGTCAGTCTAAAGAGAAAAGCAAGAGGTACTTTCCCACTTGGGGGGACAAAAATTGCATCTGCTCACGGTGGAGGTTGGGAACAGCAGCAGGGGGCCTGCGCTGGCGTTGGCGCTAATGGCCTGGGGAGGCAACCCCGGCACGGCCCCGCAGAGATGGGGTCCTCTGTGGGGGCGGGGGGCGGACACTGCAGAGGCCACGCCCCTTCCCTGAAGCACCTTGGGGTCTCGGGGGTTCCACCTTACCATGGGCGCCCCAACCTCACTTGCAGGAGGAAGCAGGCCCCATGAGGAGGGGCTGGTCCTGGCTGGACCCGGCTAGGCTGTGGTCTCTGGTTTGCGTCGCTGTGGCGGGGCTGCAGGGCCTCGTGGGGAGATGGGCTGGAACCAGGTCCACGGCTGTCCGTGTCCAGCTCTCCAGTGAGTGGGGGGATGGAGAGGGAGGGGCCAGGCCCTGCAGTCAGAGGTCCAGCCCTCCGTGTAGCCCTGGGCAAGTTTCTTGGATGCCCTGGGCCCTGTACCGGCCCTCAGATGTGGGAGTTATGCACACTCACCACCATGGCGCCCAATGCAAGTTAGGATGACGACCACGGGAGCTCCGTCACGGCAGCCAAGGGCACGGTTTGCGGCCTGGGAGGAGCCGTGACTGGTGCCTGAGCCCCAGAGGAGCCTGCGGTGGTGGCCCTGGGGCATTTTCTGAATTCAGGCGGGTTGACAATGGAAGGGTTAGGAAAAGTGTTTTGGGAACAAAAACGTAATTACTTAAAAAATCTAACTGGATCTTTTCTGTTTATATTCTCCTGCCCAAGTTGAGGTAGAAAATATTTATCTTTGCTGTTTTACAAGCAGTGGCCTCCGGCCAGATGCAAGGGCGACTTTGCTCCATGGAGCTCAGAGGGCGAAGGAGGGAGGGCGCCCCGCCATGACCGCTCTTTGTGCAAAATGACCTCGGAGAGCCAGAGCCAGGAGCTGCAGCCATTGTTTCTTTGCTTGTTTTTTACTTTTTTTTTTAAATGAAAAAGATTTTATTTCTTTATTTTTAGAGAGGGGGGAAGGGAGAATGAAAGAGAGGGAGAGAAATATCAATGTGTGGTTGCCTCTCGCATGCCCCCTACCAGGAAGGGACCTGGCCCACAACCCAGGCATGTGCCCTGACTGGGAATCGAACCGGTGACCCCTTGCTTCACAGTCTGGCACTCAATCCACTGAGCCACGCCAGCCAGGGCTACCTTTTTTTTTTTTATTTATTTTTTTATTGTGGTAAAATATACATACAATATTTACCAGTTTAATACATTTTAAGTATTACAGGTGCAAAACGCAATCTCAGTAATTCAGATAGATCATATTGTACTGTGATATTTTAAAAAATCAAAGTGATGCCAAAAAAATTTTATGATGAACAACGGATCCAAATTTTAAATAAAGGCAGGATCAGTCTTGGTGGCTTTTCTCTTCGTCTCAGGCTCCAATACAGCTTGCCGTAGCACGGAACTTGTTTTTATTCGAACTTTTGATTTTTTTCATCATAGATTTTTTTTTGCATTACTTTTGTTTAAGTTGTGGTAAAATATACATAACATAAAATGTATCAGTTTAATCGTTTTTAGGTGTATAAGTCAGTGGCATCAACTACATTCACATTACTGTGCCACCATCACCACCATCCATCTCTAGAACTTTCCATCTTCCCAAATTGAACCGTGTACTGGTTAAGCACCCCCGTCCCCGCCCCTCCCTCTCCCCCAGCCCCTGGCTACCGCGGCTCTCCTTCCTGTCTCTGCCTATCTGACTCCTTTGTGTTCCTCCCACGAATGGAGTCACAGAGTGTTTGTCCTCAGGCGACCGGCTTGTTTCTACGAGCATCCTGTTCTCCAGGCTCATGGCGATGTAGGCCAGGCTCATGGCGATGTAGCCGCTTGTCTGAACGCCGTTCCTCTCTGTGGCTACATAATACCCACTGGGTGGGGGGGCCACGTCTGGTCTCTCTGTTCATGGACACTTGGTTGTGTTGACACCTTTGGGCTATTATGAATGCTATGAGCATAGGCGTCCAAGTTTTTTTCCTTTTTGAGTCTCTGACCTCAGCTCTTTTGATTATGTACGTGCAAGTGGAATTCCTGAAATATATAATAATTCCGTGTTTGGCTTTTGGAGGACCCACCAGGCCGTTTGCTGCAACGGCTGCGCCGCGTGGCATCCCCGCCGGTGATGAACGAGGGCTCCGCTTTCTCTGTGTCCTTGCCGACACTTGCTTCTTTCTATTAACTTTTTCACTCTGGCCACCTCGGTGGGTGTGAAGTGGGATGTCACCGCAGCTTTGATTTGCATCTGCATAGTGACTGATGATGTTGAGCATCTTTTCACGTGCTTATTGTTCATTTCTGTAACTTAAGAGAAAGGTTTTATTTGTTTATTTTTACAGAGAGGAGAAGGGAGGGAGAAAAACATCAGCGTATGAGGGAGACACAGATTACCTGCCTCCCGTACACGTCCTGACAGAGACCACGCCCTCGACCCAGGCACGGGCCCTGACGGGGACTCGAACCCGCTGCCTTTGGCTTTGAGGGATGACACCCAACCCACTGAGCCACGTAGGTCAGGGCTCTGTAACTTCGTCGGAGAAATACCTATGCAAGTCTTTGCCAATTTTTGAATTGGGTTGTTTATTTTTTGTTGCTGAATTGTATTTACATTACTGCTGACTCTTAAAAATATCGTGTTCAGAGTGACGTCCTCATTGCTGAGTTCTTTGCAATCTCCTTAAATTTTTCACCTGAGGTGAGTGTCTCACTTGCCTCACCCCGGATCCAGCCCTGAAAAATTCCTGAATAAGCCCCTTGGAAGGGAGGGTGACCCTGGGGCAGGGGGTGTGGGGCGTGGGGCGTCTGGTGGGAAGGGCGAGGCCCAGGGCTGAGGAAGGCGGACTCGCACTGCTTTCACTGGCTGAGGTGTAGCAGCCCCCTCCTCCAACCTTCAGTGCTTTCTTACAGAAAGGAAGGGGAGGCGCTGGCTCCCACGGTTTGACCAATGCCGGGAGAGGTACAGGAACAGCTGAAGTGTGGCGTTGAGGGTGGCAACACAGGTGACAGGGAGAAGCCAAATGCCCAGTAGCTCAGCTTCTCAGGGGAGCACAGGGAGGGAGACCCAGGAGACAGTGTAGACCTCTCCCCCCGACCTGCCGGGCTTTTATAGGCATGGGTGGCCAGGTGAGCCCCCAGAATCCAGCGCCGGTTTTGCGAGACCCACCCCCAGAGCTCACACCGTGACTCCTGCCTGCATCCAGGGCAGCGTGTGGTGTATCCGTCCCCATGGCCGTGCCTGAAGGCAGGGACAGTGCTGTCCCAACTCTCCAAAGAATGGAGAGGACCTCAAAGAATCTCCCCAGGCTCCACCCCACACCACCGCGCCGCTGACACCAAGTTCCAGCCAGCTCGCTCAGGCTGGTGGACAGCAGCCCAAGAAGGGTGGGTCCCGGGCCACTACTTGTCCGTCGGCTGGTCCTTGTTCTCAAAAACAGAAGCGCTTTCTCTGGGAGGCCCGGCTGAAACACCACAACCAAATTTGATGAAAACTATAAATCTACTAATCCAAGTTCAACAGATTCCAAGGAGAACCACGCCAAGACACATCATAATCAATTTTCTGAAGCCATGTTGAAAGAGGAAATCCTCAAAGCAGCCAGGGGTGAAGGAGACGGGCAGAGGGGCGATGTGGAAGCGACAGCGGCAGTCCTTCTCGGAAACACTGCAAGTCAGCGGGGTGACACCTTCAAAATAGTGAAAGGAAGAAACTGTTCATCTAGAATTGTATACCCTAAAAAACAAAACAAAAACCCGTCCCAAAAGGAAGGCAAAATGAAAAGTTTTACCGGCGGACTGGCGCTGCAACAAGTGTTAAAGGAAGTTCTTCAAGCAGAAAGAAAATGGCGTCAGGGGGAAAGCCGGATCTGTGAGAAGGGTGAGGAGAACTTGAAATGGTAAACGTGTGGACAAATGTAAAAAACTTTCAGAGAACAAACGAAACCCCACTTTAAGAATGACTATTTGCAATCATATCCACGACATTCTGGTGGTTCATAAGTTTTATTAAAAAATAAAAATGACTAAGTATATTTAAATTATAGATGCCATATATCCTCATTTTATTCCGATACAAATAGAAACAATAATAATAAACCCTCCCAATCTGTTCCACAAAAGAAATAATGTCTCATATGTAATACTATATATTTTGTGTATTAAATACAGGAATATAAAGCGAATATGGAGTATAAATTGATATTTCACACGAAATGTTTTACAGTATTCTGCCATATGCATTTAAAGCCGGTTATTAACATAATTTTTCTTCTCAAGTTTAAATTTCCTTAAAAGGCAATTGACTATTTAAAGAAATATATCAGCAACGAGCTCTGGGGTTTATGGCCCACGGGGAAGGGTGACCTGTGGCGCCGCAGCCCAAGGATGGTGGCGGGACAGAAGTCTGTGCTCCAGGTGCTTACGTCACGTGCGAAGCGGCATAAACCTGAAGACAGGCTCTGATAAATTAAATATGCATATTTTAGATCCTGGAGCAACCCCTAAAAATTAGAACAAAGAGGCCTAGTTTATCCGACATTTGTGAAATATAAACTCCGCAATAACCCTAAAGAATGAAGAGAAAAAGGGAAAAGAAACAGAAAACAGATGGGACAAATATAAAACACACAGAAATATGGTAGAGTTAAACCCAATGATGTTGGTAATTATATTAAATGTAAGGTCTAAAAACTCCAATAAAAGGCAGAGATTTTGGCCCCGGATAAAAAAGCAAGGCCTAACGACACGGTGCCTGTAAGAAATCTGTTTTAAATGCACACAGAGCCAAACTGTACGTCTATATCCTAGCAACAAACAGTTAGTAATGGAAGTAAAAATCCCATATTACAAATTAACCATATAACCAAAAATCAAATGAATGAGGGAGTATTGCAAACACATAGGAGTCAACCTCAATGAGCCCCCAGCAGCCGAAACCGGAACAGTGGGAGAAACAGAATAAATAACCCTAGCACTGGATTACTACCCAAAGAATGAAGTAATAGCTGTTTGTCTACACCAGTATCAGTGAATAATGTAACAAGTAAATAAATAAATGGGAGAAAGGGGACAATACCCCCTTACAGAAGCATTCCAATCCATAAATGTCAAATGAATGAGGGAAAAAGAAACATCGCCGTTAGAAATGGTGATTGTCAGAACCCCAGTGGTATTCTTCTCCATAATGCATACCCTCAAGTAACATGAGAAGAGATTAGACGAAGCCAAACTGAGAGGCATTCCACAAAATGCCTGGCCGTTCCTATTACAAAGTGCCTAGTCATGAAAGACAGAAATATTAAACAACTGTCACAGATTGTGGGAGACTAAGGAGACATGCCTACAACGTGGGATCCAGGAAGTTGACAAGAACACCGGTGGGAAAACTGGTAAAATTCAAATAAAGTCTGTGGTGTTATTTTATCAAGGTTAATTTCTTAGTTTTCATAATTGTGCCATGATTTAGGTGAAGTATTAACATTAACGGAAGATGAGAGAGTGGTATATATTAACTCTCTGTACTATTTTAGAAACTCCTCTGATATTCTAAAATTATCTCAAATTTAAAAAAAGCTTAAAAAATAATACTGCTTACAACAGCAAAAAGTACGTGAAATGTCTAGGGATGAATTTCACAAAACATATTCAAAACCTGTACACTAAAAGCTATGAAACGTTGCCGAGAGAAATTAAAGATAGCATAAAGAAATAAGGAGTTATACCATGTTCATGGATCCAAAGACTCAACATTGTCAGATGTTAATCATGCCCTAATGATCTATGCGTTCAACATAACCTCAGTTATAATTATGCTTGCCTTTTGATAGAAACTGACAAGGTTATTCTAAAATTTAAGTGGAAATGCAAAGTACCTTGAACAGCCAAAGCAGTTCTGAGATGGGACAAAATGAGAAGATTTATCCTACTGAATTGTAAGACCTATTATAAAGCAAGAGTATGGTATATACAAGGACAGACATTTGGGTCAATGGAACAGAGTAGAGAACCCATAAATAGATCCATGTATACATGGCCAATTGAAGGATCTAGAAAAGTCATCAGGGAAAGTAAAGCCTTTAGAACAAATGTTGGTGGAACAACCGTATATCCATATGTGAGTTAACCTCCTCCCCTGGCTCACGTCACACACAAACATTAATATAAAAATCAGAACTATAAAACTTCTAGAAATATAAAGAAAATACCTGTGACCTTGGAGTCAGCAAAGGTTTCTCAATGAGACCCAAAAAAACCCAAAACATAAAAATACAAGTTGATAAAAGATGGAGGCCATGAAGACAAACATCTGTATTTCAAGGACCTGTTAAGAAAAGGCAGGTGAACCGCAGTGTGGGAAAACATATAGGCACCTGGTGGGTATATGAACATGCTTACAACTCAGTGACATGGGAGAAACAATTAAAATCCTGGACAAAATCCTGGAACCCTTTCTGCACAGAAGGTGTACACTGACAAGTCCCTTACCCGCCCCTCTGCCTGAAGGGCTCCCCACGTCTGTCAGTCTCACCGTCTCCCTCCTTTACTTCCATCGGCTCAACCATCAGCTTCCCAGTGAGGTCGCCCCGTGCCCCACCTCCCACTGCGCATGGGCACCCCATCGCCCCGTTCTGGCGTTTCCTTTTCCTGAAGCACCGGCCACTTTCTTCCCACTGTAGGCTTTCCGTACTGACTCTGTTTCTTAACTGTCTCCCCGGTGAGAATGAGCAAGGATTCTGTCTATTCCCACCCCCCCCATGACACTGAGTGTCTACCACTTTATCGTCACCCTCTGCCCTCCCTCCAGGTTTGGCCCCTGGGTAACTCCTATGCTTCCTGCAAGCCCAGCGGCTCTCTGCAAAGGCCGGTTCAGTCATTTGTGTGGCTCCCCCAGGCATTTCATTCCAAGAGGTGCGTGTTATTGTTACGCACACTTTAAAGCTGAGGAAACAAGGTAGAGGCTCCAGTGACCTGCCCAAGGACCCACGTCGGGTCGTCCTGGAGCCTCGCTTCTCAGCCGGGCCCCTCCGCCCACAAGCCCTGCTCCCGCTGCTGGCCTTCTTCAGGGCGGGGGCTGGGTCTGGCACAGAGCAGCTCCGGGTCTGGTCTTCCCGGAGGCAGTGACCTTTGACCTGGTTCGCAAGGATGGGAGGTTGGGGTGCTTGGGCCCACCCTATGCAGAGGCCTGAGGGTGAGAAAAGGTAGAGACACACGTTAGCCACTCAATAAATATTTGCTGAGTAAATGAATAAATGAATAGCCAGCTGGAGGAATGAGGGTGAAAAGCGCTTTGGGTAAAGCACGAGTCGGTCCCTCGCAGCGGCTTGTGTTGGACCCTCAGTTTCCTACCTGCTCTTGCCTCACTCCCCAGCTGGATGAGCTGGGAAACGCTGGTGGGGCTGTCAGGAAACAAGCCCCCAGTCCAGCCTCAGAAACTGCAGTTCCCCCAAACGACAAGCCTGCTGGCTCTCGTTAGGGACCAAGACTCAGAGGGGACCCTGGCGCCCGTGTCTCCAGCCCCGACGGGACCCGGCTCTTCTCTGAGGCCCGAGGCCCACGGAGCTGGCTCCCGCAGACGCATCTGCCAGCACGCCACAAGGAAGGGAAAGCAAACAGGGAAATTCCGAGGGAGGCCTGGACGGTAGTCAAGTCCCCTTTCCTTCACAAACACCCTCTCCTGCGTTTATTACAGGAGGGAACTGGAGCCCGTGCCCTGGAGGGAGGAGTGGATCCAGAAAGGCCCGCAGAGGCAAATTCCAACTGGGCAGCCCGACCGAGAGCACCTGGGGAGACACGAGCGTCCTCAGAGCACGCAGGCCCACAGTGTGGGGCCCCGGGGGCGACTTAAGTACTTCGAGCTTTAGGTCTTGGGAAAGATGACTAGGCTGAAGTTTGTAGGATGAAACCGAGAGGTCTTGACTGCAGAATGAAGCGGAGGCTCTCCTGGAGCATTCTAGAAGATGGAAATACGGCGTCAGCTCAGATGTCAGGAGATGGGTCACCCATCTCCCCCTGAGGCCTGGCTCCCACAAGCGCTTCCGCCCCGTGAGCTCAGGCAACGCTCAGATGAGCCTGCAAGGCTGCATCCTCATCCCAGGTTTTCAGGCGGGGTGTGGGGGGTGGGGGGAGGTCCCCTGGATCCCTGAGCCGGTCAGTGTGGCAGGGGGCCCCTGTTTCTCCATGAGGTGCCGACATAGGGGAAGAATGTCTGTCTCACCACAATTCTTTTAGGGCCCATGGACATCTATTCAGTTTTGCCTCAAGCAGAAAAAAATGGTGAAACATTTGAAGGTTTATAATTTTTTAAATATAGATGTTATTATGGTGGGAGGCACCCATGAAAGTCGCCATGCTGGGCTGGGGGGTCCTGACGGGCTTCTCCCACTCTAAGCCCAGGCTCCTGGGGTGGGGGGGCGGGCAAGGTAAGGAGTGTGGACACCAACATCCAAGCAAACATAATGCGAGTCAGAGGCCGTCCCCCTTTCCCAGCCGCCCGCCGCCCGCACAGTCTCTTACTGTTCCTGCCCTGGGCACGGCGGGGTGGGGGAGGTAGGGTGGGTTTCTAAAAATGGGGAGTATTGAGTAAGAGCGAGATTCTGCCGTTTCGTCTGCGCATTCGGTTGTGTTGGTTTTCTGTTTTTGTTCTTGTAAACTCTGAGTTTTAGGATGCTTTCAGATTCAGGGAGAAGCTGCCAAGGTAGTACAGAGCGTCCTGTACCCCTTTTCCCACTGTTACTAACTCGGCTCCAGACTTTGTAGGGATTCCGTCCGTTTTCCCACGGGCATCCTCTCTCTGTTCCAGTTCCAAGCTTGGGTATTGCGTCACGTTTCGTGGAGTCATCTCCCCAGTCTCCTTGACTCTGGGTCACATCGTGTTTGATACCTGCTCTGGGCAAAGGTTGGGTTCCGAGAGGGGAGTGAGGAGACCTCTGACATGGAAGCTTCGGGCCGGGCGTGGTGGGCACCCGCATGGTGCAGAAGGCTGGGCACGTGCGTCACAGGCGCTGCGTGTGGCATGGCAACCCTACCTGCGGGATCAAGGAGGCAGGAGTGTGTGCCTCCCAATGGCTGTGAGAAAAGGGAGGATCTGATTGAAAAGCTACCTTGAATAATAACATCGAGCACTGTGTTTTGATGAGATAATTGTTTTATATTTATGAAGATTCTTCATTATCCCCAGCAAATGCGTTTAGCTCACTTGGTAATTGAGTTAAGGGAAATGTCTTTTCGAGCATTGTAAGTTGTTGCTATAGCATACAATAACAAGGAAGAAAGAGCAACTTTAAAGCGCTGCCCTCCATGGCTTGGACCAGCTCGTTGGGACGGAGAGCTGAGTAATTCCATTACGGGCCCGCCCACTCCCACGTGACGGGCATTCTGAAGGTGCTGAATTAAAAGCCGAGAGTCGGTGGGAGTTCCTTTTCTTTGGGGAGCCCTTGCGGACCCCCATTTAAAGTCGGTCCTTCCTTGGTGGGCCCCGGACATACTTTCATCCTCGTGTGATCCCACTGTCCTGGGATTGTCTCTGGGCCTGTCTCATGTCCCTTTTACCATCCCCCACATGTGCATGTCTTGAGAGCTGGGACTACGTCATGCCCACTCAGGCATGAGGAAGACCCGCGTGCCACTTCCCAGGCTGAATTAACGCCCTTCTCCCACAGCGGTGGACTACTCTTCACAAAGCATCCCCTTGGCAGTTTATCTCTGGGTGGGCACACCTGTTAGCCTCAGGCCACAGCAATGGCCACGTCCCTGCACTGTTGGTGGCGAGGACAGCATCAGCCAACCCTGCAGAATTGAGGGGACTTGTACCTTGGTGGCCCAGGTCTCTGGGCTTGTCAGGCACCTTGGGGTGGCAGTGGTGGGTGGGGAGCCGAGAGGAATCCAGGTATTCAGGCCTGAAATTGGAAGAAAAATCAGCATTTGTCCTGGAGTTTATTGCATCATAAATGTGTCTTGTTTCAAGGGTGCCTCCTGCTCCCGCGTGGCCCAGGTGGCACTGCTATTAGGAGTTGCCCACTCCACCCTAGACTGTCGGCCTGAGGTCATGGAAGGTCACAGAAGGACACGGAAGGAGGCAGAGCTCGCCTGCGTCTGGTGGGGATCCTTGTGGTGTGATACCTGCTCGGGTTACCCACCATGGCAGGGTGGAGCGGGCTGGTCCCCTCCTTCTGTCAGAGTTGCGTGAACCTGACAGGCAACCGGGTGCTCACAGCTCCCAGATGCTGCGCCAGGGTCTGCTGACACGGGGAACTGGCCGGCCAGACCACCTAACGCACAGAGCGTGCGGCCCGGCATGGAGATGGACGCCGAGTGGTTAAACGAAACAAAAACAGGGTGACGACAGGCCGATCAGATCAGCGTTATCCCTAAGGCGACCACAGGGGTGTGATGGAGGCGTGGCAGGTGGACGGGCCGCTGTGTGCATTGGGGGCACTGGGCTCTGGCTGGGGCGACCCCGGCCCGCTACTCACGTGGCCTCTCCACGGAGGGCGTCTGGCCCCCACCCCTCTCGGCACTTCTCCTTCCTTCATCTTCCCCCGCCACCTTCCTGCACCAGCTCCCACGTGCCCCCGTGCGTCTGGCACATCCAGGGACATGGCAGTGCCTTGCTGCCAGCGCCCACCCTCCTGTTTCTTTGCTCAGGTCCTCGAACAGAGACCCCAGCTGTCCAGCCTGTGCACTGGCTGTCTCAGGCAGGGACCACCCCGGTGCAGTTGGCTAAGGCAGGCACAGAGTGCGTGACGCGGGACCTGGGCGGGCACGGTGGGGCAGCGCTGGGGGTGGGCCCTGCTGCAGAAGGGCCACAGGCCTGGGGTCGAGTCCTGCTCCATCCCTTGCCAGGGGACTATCTCCGGTGAACCTTGACATCTCTGTGCCTCACCTTTGTCCCTGTAACCCAATGCCCAGTGGTGCTGACGTGAGGCATGGCATGTCCAGGGCCTGGCAGGCCGCCAGGTGGGCACGTGTGCTCGTCCCACGGAGGGAAGCCACGGTCCTCAGTGGGCTTCTTCCCTCCCTGCCCCGATCACCTGGCCGAAGTGGCCCGGCACCCCTGTTTGTAACTTTTGTAAGGCCAGATGCACGGCGGCTGCCTTCGTGGTGGTTCCGAAGGGCAGCCCCAGGCGGGGGCTCGCTCCCCGTTTTTATAGAGTTCCATGTCCTTCGGGAATCTGGGAGTTACCAAACAGCCACAAGGAAATCATGCGCCCATTAACATGGAGACTTTTATGTATTTACAATTCAGCTTAAATTTTTACCAAGAGACGTTTTCAAAATGTAGCATGTGTTAGTCACCGCGTGAGTTGCGAAACCAAGGAAATATCTCCAAAGCGCTGGCCTTGACGATGTAATCTGGCAAAGGCTCGGGGAGGAGTAAAAATAACGCCGCTCCGCGGGGCTGTCTCGGAGGGTAGCAGGGGCCGGGCCCTCCCCAGCCCGCAGGTGGCTGGTTTTCCCGGGTAGGGCTGGTGGCTGCGCTCGTCCCCAGCCTTCAGCCCCTACGTGGCTGGCCAAGGTGAACCCAGCCTGGGGCAGCAGGGAGAGAGAGAGGCTGGGGGGTCCGGGGCTTGGTTTGAGTTCCGATTTGCCCCTCACTGGCCAGGTGACCTTGGGTGTTTTCTAGACCCCACAGGGCATGGAGGGGTTGGGGGAGGTGCCCGGGGCCGCGCTGCAGTGATGACAAAGACCTCCCCCATCCCCGCCTCCCAGGTGAATTCACACTCAGACACTGGTGCCCCCAGAAATCCCAGGCAGCCTCCGGGGGCGCTCTGTGGTTGAGCCGTGTTTGGGAGGGTGGAGGGAGGCGAGACTAGACCGTCCCACACCTGCCCCGCCCCCTCCCCGCCTCCCTCCCCACTTGCAGTGGCCTGGCTGGCTTGGTTCTCTAAACACAACAGCCCGGCACCTCCCCACTGAGCTACAAGCCTGCAGGTGGCTTGATGAACATGTGGTTTCTGGATGTGACATGAAAGTTGCTTTTGCATGCTCTTTGTCTGGGCTCCCTGGGTTTGATTTTCTTGCTCTTACAGCCCTGAAATATTCCCAGCCATGTTTATGCTGTGGCAGGAGACGTGGGAGCCAAGCGCTGCCGCGCGGGGTTCTGCTGGGCCCTGCCTCCACCATCCTCCCCAAAAGCACCAGCAGGTGCTGGTGGACCCAAGCCAGTGTGCACGGAGCCCCTGCAGGCCTCCAGGGCACCTGCCTGCCGCCTGGCCCCCGCAGGTGTCTGCTGACGGCGCCAACTGCATCTCATATGCTCCACCTGAGCACCTCCATCCACCGGCGATGTTGGCTTCCAGGAGGGGCTTGGGAGTGGTTTCTGGTCCTCGCTGCAGCCGGGGAGGGGTGGGGGCTGGGGTTGTTCCCATTCTGCAGGTGACAAAACTGAGGCTCAGGAGTAACTTGCTTGTATAAAACAATCACCATTTCTATTCTGATCTTTCCTCTTCCGCCGCCCCCTCCTCTCAGGGCGTTCTCCAGGCTGCTCTCAGTTTGTTACCGAGGCACCCAGGTTTCACAGCCTCCCTGGCGGCGCCCGCTGGGGCCCACAGTGCATCCCCTTAGCTCCATCTGGGCTTCCCTTTTGTTTGGATTCTATGCCGCCCAACCAATGCCCTCCTGCTTTTTAACTGACTGAGTCTTGGTTCCTTGTCGAGACTGTGAACTCCAGGAGAATGGGGGCCGTGGGCTGGCTGCCCGTGCGTGGCCGGGCGTGGCCACGAAGCTGACTCTCCGCCCCGCTTGTTGAATGGAGACTTGTTATTGTCCCCAGGGGCCGGGTTCCACATGTCTGGCCCCGGGAGGATGGACCCCTCCCCACCAAGGTCCTTGGCTGGCCAGCATTTTAAATGATATTATTTCATATTAAATTATTTTAAATTCCATGGACCCTGGTTTCACAATCAAATAATTCGATCTTGTTTACAAATGGAATTTTTACTTTTTGTCAGTTTCTAGCATTGCTGGGCTGGATGGTCAGGGAGAGCGTGTCCTCTCATGCCCTCCCGTCCATCCGGGACAGCGTGGCGTCTGGGAGCTGTCCCGGGGGTGGCGAGCACCCAGCTGGGGGTTTTCTCAGCCTCCCCTCCACCTTCCAACTCCCACCGTGAGAAAACCCACAAATAACAGGATTGGGAGGAACGGCGGCTACCCGTCACTCCAGTGTCCCTTTTCCCAGGTTAGGAAACGGAGGTGCAAGATCCCCAGTCCTGTGGCCAGCCCATGACCTCATACCGGATTCTCGAACGCCCTCCTCCAGGGATCTTCCCACACCCCTCTCTACCTCTGTCCTGGACTTCCTAAGTCCCGGCCATGTGCTACCCGCTGCTTTGAGTGAGGGAGACGCGGATTTGGAAAGACATGGCCTTTGACTTCTAGAAGCTCATACTCTGGGTGTTGGGATGGGGTTGGATAAGTAGACAAAAGTGCCACACAGAGAGTTGGTGGCTCAGTGGCCACAGGAGGAAGCGAGGGGCTCCAGGAGCTGAGGTGGGGTGGGGAACAGCAACTGCGAAGCCTCAGAGGTGGTCCGAGCTTGGCGGTCATCACCCAGGCCCCAGTTTTAGCAGATGATCAGACCCGACATGGAAATATTTAAACCAAGGCGCTAAATCTTGGTGTCTCCCATGGGGTCCCCTTGTCACCTTGGATGTTGCCTCCTTACCGAGTGATGTCACCATCACTGGAGACGGGCTTGTGGCCTCTCTTCTGGAACTTTCTCTAAGCAAGTAATGGTTCGGGGGCAGATGGGTGTCATTGTTCTGTGGTCACTCAGATGGATGACCTGGGCTGGCCCTGCAGCATCCCCCTGGGGCTTGGTTCAGAAGGGCAGCTGGCTGTTGCCACAAGTCACCGATTCCCTGAGGTCAGAGCTGAACTGCTGAGGGGGTCACGCCGTGGGCCGTGTCCACAGGCTGCCCCGGCGGGGTCTGCAGTGAGCCTCACAGCCGGCCCGGCCCGCAGACAGCTGCCTGAGGAAGGGCCTAGGTGAAGAAGTTCAAGGATAACGCCCAGTGGACTGCCTGCCCAAGGGCAGGCGCTTCACTCTAAGAGCCACCCTGGGAGATGAGCTCAGGGTGGGGCCTGATAGGCGCTGGGGACCGGCCCAGCCTCCCGGGGACCCCGAGCCCTCCCCGAGCTCCAGAGTCCACTCTCCATCCCTGAGTCTTTGCCGAATTACTACGGCCTCCGTGGTCCCTGTGCTGCCTCTGAGGCTGTCCCTGTGTGGGCGCTGGGGCCGGACAGCGGGGACACCTGGGCTGGCGGGGCGGCTGCAGACGGGACATTATTGCTCAGCGATCAAGTGTAGCTCCAGCTGCGCAGAAAATGTGTATACAGTGTGGGCGAGAACAGAGGCCCCCGGCGCCCCACCTTCCTGGCTTCAGTGACAGTTAAAGAACTGGACACGAGGAGCAGAGGCTCCCGGGAAAGCGTGAAGTGCAGAAGGCGTCCGTCTCTAGAACAAGCAGGTGAAGAAAGCGGGGTGCCACACAGAGTCTGACCCACTTTTGGGGTAAAGAAAAGATAAAACAGTGGGTGTGGATATGAGCTCTGGAAAAAGTTTGTACAGGCAGTGGACCCAGGAGTCATGGCTACTGAGCACCGAGCCCCCTTCCAGGTCCCTGTGTGCCCCTAACTCACAGAGTCCTTACAGAGGGGGACTCTCTCCATGGGACCTACTTTGCAGATGAAGAAGCTGAGGCCTGGGAAGGTGAAGGGGCATGTAGGTCCTGCGGGCAGTGTGTGGAGGTGCAGGACGGGGGGCCCACGCCCCTGGCCCCCCTACTGCTGGCGAGAGCACCTTGGGCTCAGTGGGGAGAGGGGCAGAAGGGGCTTTGGGCTTTCAGGTTTCATGTCTGCCCTTCGGGGTCCTTTGTATTTTCTTCCCAGGAGCACCTGTGACTTTATTTTAGGGAACGCCCACAGGGCTACCTGGGTAGGTGTAATAAGCCTTCCATTTCTCAGTGCGCTTTTCTGTATTGAAAAGGACACCAGCCACGCCATTTGAAGGGTGCCCCCACCTTCGGACAGAATATTGGGTCCGTGGCGGGGAGCTGAAGAAAACAGTCAGGGCTCCAGAAAGGGACCCGGCCCGGGGGGCTTCAGTGCTGGCTTACGGAAGTCGGCTCTGCTTCCGTGACCGCCAGAAGGTGGGGGTGGGGGGTCCTCGAACAATTTCTGGTCCCGCTCCTCACGTTACAGGTGGGCGAGATGGGGCCGAGGGAGGGGCCGCCCTGCGCCAGGCATCCCCCGGGGCCCACCTGGCACCCCTGCCGGGCCTTGCCCACCCTGCTGTGCTGAACTGGAAGCTGGAAGAGGCACCAGCTACTTCTGTGCCACCGTCGCTGAGATAAGAAATGCTCACGGAGCTACACTGAGTCCGGGACAGAGTCCCAAGACCACCTGGGGCAGAAACGCCTCCCGTTGGCAGGCCTGGCCCCGATGACAGCCTCACTTGTCTTGTCCCAGCTCCGAATCCAGTGGGCACTTGAGCTCACGGTTGCTGTTCCGTGACTGGCACGGCTGTTGAGAGGGTGACGTTGCCATGGGTGACCGCAGGTATCCTGGCAGCCGGGTGCAGAAAGGCCACTTCAGGCTCTAACGAGGGCCAGGTTTCCACGGGGACGGCGGAGCCTCAGTGTGGCAGGCCTCCAGCTCTCCCCCGCTAGCTGCAAGGTCTTATCGGAGCCCCCTCCCTGCCTCAGTTTCCCCATCTGTAAAATGAGAAGAGTGGCCTGGGTGACCTCAGGCCTTCAGGACGGTGGCAAATGCCGCGCCTGGCCTCCCGCCTGCTTTAGGTCACGGGGGCTAGAAACCCAAGTCTGTGACACCCACTTTCCAGGTGCGCAGAGCCCCTTTGCCTGCCCGGGGGGACATTGGGCACGGACCCCAGGGGCTGTCATCAAACCCAGAGACCGTCTTCTGAGGCCAGGAGAGCTGACTCCAGCTTTGCCACTTACTGTGCGACCCACAGTCATGTGACTACACCCGTCTGGGCCTCTGTAACACGGGGAGAAGGACAGCACCCACACCCACCAGCCATTGTCCCCGGGAGCTGGTGTCTGAGGCAGCCTTGGCATCCTGTCATGGCAGCAGGGCCGGATCTGCGGACGCTGAGCGGACTGCACAGGTCCGTGAGCCGGCAGGGCTGCCATGGAAACTGGGGAGGAGGCGGGCTGGGGGGGCGGGGCTAAGCTGGCAGGTGACCTGGGCAGGACGGGATGGGGGTTAGCAGGGAGGCAGAGGAACAAAAGTGGCAGGCGTGTGGGCACTTTGAGTCAAGCCCTCACCTCGTGCACGATCTCGTTCGATCCTCACTGTGACCCTTGAACGTGGGGGCGTTGTCATCCCCATTCTAAGAGGAAGAAGCTCAGTGAGAGGAGGTGACTGCCCCAGTGTCTTGGCACCAGGAAGTGGCAGCCAGCACCCCAATGGGATAGGAGGCACAGTCTGACTCTGGGAGCGGCAGCAGCAGGTGGGGATTGTGGCTGCCTCCCCAACCGCCCTGCCCCCACCCCTGGCCGGAGCCCGGAGCTCCCTCCCCCAAACTCTCAGCTCTGAAACAGGCCTGCAAACTCCAAACTGTGACCCACTCGGCTCAGGGGGTTATTTTAGCAGGTGGTGCCCATCCGTTGGAAAGAAAAATAGGATAAGGAACATCAGGGATCACGATGCCCGTAAGTGAAGTATTCTTTCGTGAAAATGTTGTTTCAGGTACACACGTGTAAACAGTTCTGTGCTTGTGTTTCATAAGAGGCCACCATGCCTGCGCTGGGCCGAGATGTGCCATGTATTTGTCACCCTGGCCTGGGGCAGCAGGCTTTGGAAGCTGCTGCTTTCAGCTTTTCTCGGGTCTGCAGGGGCCTCCGGGCCTTTGTTCTCTGAACAAGAAGGCCAGTGCTGGGCACAGGGCAGCAGCCAGGACGTGCCGGGGGGTTTCCGCAAGCGCCCCCACGCGCGTCACAATGCAGCTGGCTCTGCAAGGTGGCGGCACCACGTGTGGGGTCCGAGAACTTGGGGGTGACCCTGTTTGACTGCAGCACCCGGGGAAGCTGAATGGGGCGTCCCAAGGCCCCATGGGCAGCGCTTTCTTCTCTCCTGGTGCGGGCCAGGGTGCCCCCAAATGCTCAGGCGATGCCCGCCGCTGCTCCTCCAGGCTGGCCTGCTGTAGGCGGTGCCGAACCCCGCGAGGACGCGGGGAACAGGCAGAGCGGGAGGCCCTCCTGCCCGGGGGCGGCGGGTGTGGGCAACAGCGGAGAGTGTCTGCGGAGCAGGAGGTGCTGGAAGGGGAGGGGCTGCGAAGGGCCCGGCTGGGCCGCAGGGGGAGGGGCCTGAGCGCCTGCTGCCTGCAGGGGTCACCTGGAGGGAGGCCTCAGGGGGACCAGATTTGTGTTTGAATCAGGGAACTGACTCTGGCTGGAATGGGGGGCCGGTCCCAAGTACTTGTTTGGCTTCCTCCAAGTGGTCCTGTGGCAACCGCAGGAAGCCCGGCAGGCCTGGGCTGGGAGGCCCGGCTGTGGGGGCAGGTCTCCCACCCCAAGGCACAGGTTCAGGTGCGGCCTTTCACCTGTGCAGGGCACTCTTCACCTGTCCCCTCCTTTGGGCACTCATGGTCACTTCTTCTGTCTATTGTCTCCACCTACGTTTGAGGTCTCCAAGGCTGGAGGCTGGCCGCTAGTTTTCTAAATATCATGGAACATTCTGGATGCTCACAGCTGTTTTCTCCTTGGAGGGTGCTGGGGGCTGCTGTCGGTGGGAAGGTCTCAGACACAGATCTGCAGAGCCCTCTTGGAGACTGCGAGTTGTTCGCTCCTGTCTGGGGAACGGGGCGCTGGTCTGGGCAACTCTGGGCACCTGGAAACCTTCAGTTTTCACACACAAGCACAAAGCAAACCGTCCTTCCAACATGAGGCCACTGTCCCCACTGGCTTTTCCATTGGCCCTGCTGGCCTGCCCAGGGCCCACAAAAGGGACCTTTGTTTCCCCAGACAAACAGAACGAAACAAAACAAAAAAATCTCAGACACTCACACACACGCAGATAAGACTGCATCTGTGACCGGACTGAGGCTGGAGGCTCCGCTGCCCGGCCTTGGGCGGACGTGAACAAAGATGTCCTGCCGTTGGCTTGCTCTTAAGACTCTCGATGTGACAAGGACCCCTCTGATCCCAAGTTCTGGTCCATGCTTCAGTCACTGTGTGTGTGTGTGTGTGTGAAAATGACCAACGGACTCCACCAATGCTGCCGAGGGGACTATTGGTGAGTTTTGGGGGAGAGACAACATTGTAAGATGGAGGAGGGTCCTCCAGGTGAAGCCAAAACACGGACTGGGGGTGGCAGGCTGTCCGGGCCCGTCTGCCCGCACGGGGGACCTACCTGCAGCACAGCCAGGCTGCCGGGCTGCCTTACACCACCACGCAGCCACTGCCGCAGGGCCTGCGCCGGCTCTGCAGGGACGTGGGGACACATGGCAGCCTGGCCACCAATAAACCCTCCCTGCCCAGCGGCATGTCCTCTAATGCAGTGGGAGTAACCTCGACTTTCCTCTGGGGTTTCCAAATGGCAACAAAAATGTGTTTCCCTTCTCCCACCCAGTTTAAAGGTTATTCCTAAAAAGCAGCAGTCAATGTATTTTTGATTTTTTGAAACTGAGAAAATTATTTACCAGGAACACACAAATTATTTGTTTTACTCCGTACTACGCACTTATTGGCACAAGATCACTGGAAAAACCACCTCAGGACAAAGGGAAGATTAGTTTAAAACTGTTTTTAAAAAAAAATTTTTTTTATTACAACCATTGGGGTTACTGACATTAGGGAAGTCGTAGTTTAAACAAACCCAAGGTCAGTCAGTTTGTTACATATTAGTTAAATATTACTGTTTTAAACAAAACAAAAAACAGATACTCCTTTGGCTAAAAACTTGGTGAATTTTCCTGTGCAAATTTTATCTCAAGTGGAAGACGGTTCTAATTTTATCTGTGTTCAATAAGCACATTAAAAAAAAATCATGAGGCTGGAGCTGCTGGCTTTCCCCTATAATTCTCTGAGCAGCTGAAGGAAAGAAAACCACCTTGAAGCTAGCATTTTCTGAGCTCGCTGAAACGGCCAGGTCCGTTAGACCCATCTGGGGAGAAATCAATTACCTCTGTGCGTTAGCTTAATATGAAATTATTTTTATTTTCACTGTATTTTCCCTCAGGCTGCTAGGAAAAAAAACCCGAAAAAAACCCAGGCAGCAGGAGAGAGACAGGCTTTGGTCCCTGGCCGCTTCTTCTCTCTCCTGGCTTTTCCTGGTTTCCAGCTTTTGCTTTTAATTTTTTTTTTACTATTTATTTTTGGTTGAAAAATGTACAAAATGTGTATTTCAAATATCAAAAAAATTATAGATTTTGAACATGACACAATTTTAGATCCACAATCCATTTTGACAAAAATATTACTAAAAAAATAACGTCTGCTTTCACTCCACTTAAATTAAAATGTCCTTCATCATTTCATGTCTTCTGATCTGCTCGGTCTGACATTTGTTGGAGGTGGTAAAGTTCTGCAGAGCATTTCAGAAAATACCGGAAAACTGTAAACAAGCGATATTAACATTCCCACGGAACCATGCTTGTTTGGGTCACATTAGGTTTTTTTTTTTTTTTTTTTTAAAGCTCTGCTTGGAATGGCCAGAGGGGCTCGTGGCACCGCGGGGCCCTGCGGCCGCTGGGTTCCCGCAGGCTCGGCCGCAAACCCCGGCCCCCGCGGCCTTCCAGTTTGCTAGCATTTTCCCTCTTTGCAGCGCGGGAGGCGGTGGAGAGACCCCGCGGGGCTGGAGGAGGCCGCGCGTCCCACCTGCTCCGCCCGCCCCGCGCGCCTGGGGCCGCTGCGCTGCCGCTGAGCACACGGCCGGGCCACCCGACGGATGGGCGCCCCGGGCTCACTCCTCCGCCCGGCTTCCATTTGGCTTTCATTGGCCTCCCCTTCCTAACTGGTTCCAGATTTGCAACTGCAGAGGCGTGGGGGACTTAGCTGGGCCGCGCTCTTGGCCCTTTGGGGACCCTGCGGGCGCATGGCCGAGCCCCAGGAGGGACGGGGCCACCAGCAAGGAGCGGGGCGACGGGGCCCGGCTCGGAGTTCGGGCCGCGCTGCCCCAGGCACTGCGGTGGCCTCTTCCGCGCGGGCCCTGAGGAACGATCAGGGGGCCGCACAGACTCCACTAGGTCGGGCAGTCCTGCGGAGGAGTGCCCAGGGTCTCTGGGAGCAGGGCACGAGCCCGAGGGCAACATCGGGAGCTGGCGCGGGGTAGGGGTGGGGGGCGGGCAGCGCAGCGCAGACTCTCGCTCCCAGGCCCTGGGCCCCGACGCCCAGAGCTCTGAGTGCGGCGAGACCACCCACGCCGCCGCGGACGTGGGAACCGTCGTCGCCTAGGCCTGGGGGCGCTGTGGGTCGGGGGCTTTGTCTGTCCCCCGCCTCCCACCCTGGCATCACCATCCTGAGTCACTGTCCTCCGTGAAAAGACCCCAACCTGACCTGCTCCGAGCCCCCCAGACCTCCAACGCCCCGGTCCCCCGCCGGCCTCCCGACTGGGTCCCGCAAGGCGCCAGGCACCGGAGGGGGAGGGTCCCCAGTGCCCAGGGCGCAGTTCCAAAGACCAGAAAATGGAAACTGTGCGAAAAGAATCCCCAAATCCGGCCGGGCCCGAAGCCCACCGGCTTACATAAAGCCCGAGGAGCCCTCCCACCCGCCCGTGGCCTCCCCGCCTCGGGGTGAACGGTCGGCGGGCGCCCAGCCAGGCTGTCCTGGGGCTGGCACTGCCACCGACCCCTGCCCACCGGCCTGGCATGACCCTGGGAGGGGGCAGGGGTCTCGGCCTCTTCCCACCGTCTGCCCCAGAAACATTTAACTGGCCTTTAATCACATTAGCAGCCGGCACCAATTAGGGCCGCGGGAGGGGGAGACCCAAGGAAACCGCCGCGGTGTCACCCGAGGATAAAGATCCTTTCATGCCCTGGCCCTGGCCCTGGGTAGCGCGGCAGGCCGCCATCCCTGGCCTTTGATGGCCCGCGCCTGGGCCTCGCAGACACCGCCATCCTTGTGCCCTCTCGACCCCACAACGTGCCATCATCATCCTCGGGTGCCCGGGTGGCGCGCAGGGCCGCGTCGGGGGCCCGCACAGTTGGCTGGGGGCGGGCCGCATCCGGTCTGCGGGCCCGCGCGTGCGCACCGGGCGCGCTCGAGGGGGCGCTGGGGGCTCTCAGAGGGTCCCGGGACACGCCACCTGCCCCGCCGACGCAGAGCGCCCCGCCAGGACCTTGGTAAGGCCGCTGCCCACCAACCGGCTCGGAGGGAGGATGACCCCCCGCCACAGGCACCCTGGGCAGGTCACCTGTGCTGTCCTGGGCTGCGAGAGGGCCAGACAGCCCGAGCCGGGCCCTGTCGCCGCGGGCCGCGAGTGAGGCAAACCGGGCCCAGGCGGGGCCCAGACCAGGCGCCGCGGTGGCGGGACTCCCGGGGGTCCCGACTGGGGCCTTGGGCCCCAGGCGCGCGGGGACCACGCGCCGGGGACAGCGGGGCCTGCCCAGCGGGGCGGAAAGCGGACCCGGGCGCCCGTGGAACAGGGGAAGGGTGGCCCGCGCGCCGGCTCCCGAGGGGCTTACCTGGCTGGGGCACCCGGACCGCGCTCCCTGGCCCGGCGCGGGGCGCGCTCTGGACCGGCCCGGGTCGTGCGAGGACAGCGGCGGCGCGCGCCGCCGGGAGGCTGACCACCGCCGGCCCGGGGTCCCGGGGGCGGCCGGGGACCCCCGCCCCAGGGCAGCAGCTGCAGCCCGAGCCGCGTGACCCCGGCCCCGACCTCCCGCGCCGGGCCGTTTGTCTTCACACAATGGGGAACACTCATATTTTTCTTTTCCTGGCCGCACAGGCTTCACACCCGCCCCATCTCCCTCCCCAGGGACCCCCCACCGCACACAGGCTTCGCTGAGAACCGCTCTCTCACTGCACACCCACTTTGTCTCGCCTTTCTTTAATTCCGTAGCGGTAGTCGAGGATGTCAGTATAGCTTAGAAAGTTTCATAGAAAGTCAGAAAGCAATTAGAGAAGCCCTTTGATTGGAGTTTCGTCGGTGCCATGGAATCTTTTAAAGGCGAGCCTGAAGCACCGCACACAATCCCATTAAGCCGCCCAGACTCCCACCGCGCTCAATAGGGGTGCTCGATACTTCGACAGACTTTCGCTGCTCACTGGGAACCGCGGGGTTCCCGTCCCAGTTCCGCAGCTGACTCACAGCAGCGCGGCCTGAACCCCTCATTCCTTCCTTTCTCATCGGAATTGCCGTTGGTAAAGCGGCTCGGGGGCCCGGCGAACATTAATTAACGTCTGCACGGCGTTGTGGGTCGCTCTCTGACAAGTGCTGCAAAAGCTTCGAGCTCTTGAGTACAGCGACCCCACGGCCTGAATGTTTATTTGAATTTTCAAAAAATTCCAGCCAGTTTCTAGAAACGTGAGCTCGATTGAAATACGCTGTCACCACTCTCTGCTTTAAAATTGATCGGGTAACATTTGGAAAATGGGTCAAAGAAATCACGCTTTGCCAGAAGGAAGACCACATATGACCAAAGATTCAGCTTAATTGAATTTTAGTGCCAAATTATAACTCACTGAATCAGTGGACTTGGGCGAAGGCGGGTGGGTGGGGGGAGGCAGAGAGGGCAGAACGGACAGTCAGTTCTGATGGAAATGCAGGCACCCAGGGCTGTGTGCGCCCGGCGGGAGTCTCAGTGCAGCCTGACTCCGAAGGAGAAAGGGCGTCAGACTGTGGCCTTCGCGTGGGAAAACTGGGGCGTTTGTGTGATGAGCAGTTTTGTGTTAATTTTCTTGCGTACTATTTATTTAAATATCACAGGCAGCTCTTCTATAGAACATGGCTTCCCTTTGTTGTTTTTTAAGAGAGTAACTTCTGTTAGTCTCCCTTTAGAAGTCAGTATGGAAAGAAAGCAGGCGTTTTAATGCAATAAAGTTTTCTTTCTTTTCTTTTTTTTCAATGGGTACTTGGTGGTTGAAGCAAAGTGCCAGGTTTAGAATAATTAGGATTTTGCTCCCGGTGTGCCATCACAGATGTGGATTTCCTCAAGTAGAAGCTTCTGTCTGGGAGCTCCTGAGTTCATTTCAGGGAAGGAGAACAGGCGATAGGCTCACAATGAAGGAATTATAATTTCCATGGTGGTGAAATGAACATCACTCCTGGGGGTACGGCTGTTCTCTGAATCTGTAAGAGGATAATTTAAAAATGATTGTACAAAAATTAAATATTTAGTTGCCAAATAGTTGGTATTAGTCATTAGTTATCTTGAACTTTTTTCCTCTCATTAGCCCCGTTTTCTCTCATCCGGCCCTGCCGCCACCAGGGGAAGCTTCTCAGCCTTGACCTCTAGCTTTGCACACACGCTGCATGCTCGGCTGTCCACTGTCCTTGTGTGTCTCCTCTGCTTGGGTGTGTCGGGGCCTCCTGTGGCCTGGGTAGGAAAGGACAGCAGACTCCCTGGCCCCAACTCTGACCTCAGGCACTTATTACTGGCCAGGCCTGCCCTCAAGGTCCTCCGCCTCAGCCCCAGTGGCCCCTCCCCGGACTCCTCACAGCTTTTCTCTCTAGACTGTCCCCTCCCACGTCAGCCTCCCCGAAATGTCTGTTCCCCACCTGCCCATGTTGCCCCTCGCAGACCCAGGCCCCATCTCGTCGTCACCTGGACCCACCGTGCCCAGGTCCACTTGGGCCCCGGGGAACCGCCTCCACCCCTTGGCGGTGCCTAGGACCTGCTGCCACATGTACGTCATCGCCCCGTGCTCTTCCTCCGACTGCGGAGTGACAGTGGGATGGTTTCTGGGTGAGGAGAGAATGATGGAGGCTCCTTGAGAGCAGCTGTTGTTGCGCACACGCCTGGGGCTCGGTGGGCACCCGGCACCCACAGGCGGGACCGTCCAGGTCCAGCAGTCCCGGGCGCTGGTGCTCAGCAGCGGGAAGGAGAGGCCGGGGCCCAGCAGACGCCCTGGGGCGCACAGCCGACTTGCTTCTCCCGGGATCTCGTGGGGCCTGTCACTGGGCTTTTTCAAACTACATTCAGCTATTTAAATTAAATGGAATCTTAAGTTGCTAAAAAAAAAAAAAAAAAAAAAGAATATGACTCAGTCGGCCTGGTGATGGAAGGTGCAAGAAAAACCAACAAAAGTGAATCCAGAAACCCGGATGGCCCGGTTGGCTTCAGGTGTTCCCCATCGGCCCCTGGCGAGGAGCGGGCTCCTAAGAGCGGCAGGAAATTCTACATGCGTGAAGGCTCTGAGGACGGTGCCTCTGCCGGGTGACCCGCACGCACGCTGGGCAGCTGGGGACCCTCACCCTGGAGGGGACCCCCGCACTAATGCAGGTCCTGGTAGAATGAGAAGTGTCATCTGGTACCGTCCCTGCACACCTGGAGGCGCTGAAGCCCCTGGAGGCCGCTGCAAAACTGGGGACAGGGCTTGCTCTGAAGAGGATGACAGATTCTACTCTGGTCAAGAGCGGGTGATTAAAGTAACGAGATAAAATGAAGTGAGCAGAGCCACTTTAAAAACTCTTCTGGGGATAAAGAGATTAGCCGTAGCTGTGGTACAGGAAGAAATGACAAGGACGAAAACTCGAAGGAATTTGAAGGAGGAACATTTAGCATTCAGATTTCCTTGAAAATGTGTTCGCGATCCATCTCTGAGCAAGGTATCATTTCTGGCCACTTAATCAAATTAGCCAACTCAGCACTGTTAGCATTTAGAGGTTACTGTGGCTCTGAAGGGGGCTGTCTCGAGAGCCTTCGTCTTCAACTGAGACACTGAACTTCCTCCCAGAGAATCAGATTGTCAGCTCAGGCTTGCAGTCACAGTAGGGTCATCAAGGAGAAAGGCAGGTGTACAAGACGCGGAGCTGGACACCAGCACGGCCAGCGGGACACGCACACGTTGGCACTGTTGTCAAGCTGGCTTTAAAAACGCGAAAATCTCCCTCCCCTCCTCCCTGAGGAAAAGTTGTAGCAAATGCCTGGATTGTTTGAGCCGTTCCCCTCGCTGAAATCCCTGCCTCTCTTCTCACTGCGTCTCTTTAACCAGGAACTTCGGCCGGACGAAACTGATACTGCTTATGTGTTTTTGGAGAATGATTTCGATGTTCCGATTTTGTGCCAATTCATTAATTTAATCAAAAAATGCGGGCTTAGGTTTAGTTTAAAGGGATTCATTCCGTGCCCTTATGGGGAACAAAAAGAGAGAAACAAAACAAAACAAAAACACTGCTTTAGAGTTAGGGGGCAACACAGAACTAATACCGGGGCCTGGGCCAACCGCCAGTGAGCAGGTGCTGTGCTTGGGTGCGTGTTACATACAGAAGGCCCAGGGTCAAGGCCAGGCTTTCAGCCCCAGTCCTCAGGGTTGCCCTTCTGACTCTTGACAGTTTAGGTGAATTAGATGCCAGCTCTCTTCTGACATCAGATTCGGGCACACCGGTACACAAAACCTTTGGGGCTGGATGTTTTCCAGAATTTAGATCGCCCCCCCATCCCCGATTTTAGAAAGGAAATCCTGTGCAGAGGCCTCCCTTATCAAACACAGGGACGTTTTTACAGCGAACGTGTGAATATTCACTTCAAGGGGGATAAATGGAGACTATAAATAACCTCACAGCGGGGTTGTGTGCTAAGTTTATGAAACAACTTCTGGTTTTCAGAGTTTTTGGAGTTCTCACTTGCATGTTAAGGGCTGGTAGACCTGCATTACAGTCCCCTTCCCTAGTTCTTAAAAAAAATAAAAAAGGGCTCTGGTTCAAGGGGCCCTCAAGAGCTCTTTCTAATTGTAGCTCCGTGTTTTAGTGTTATTTGTTTAAAGAATGCTTGCATGTTTGCAGGCAATTCACAGAGCTATGGACTAGGGCACATGCTTTAGCAGATTAAAAGCACAAGGTACTAACATTTCTGAGGCTAATTTCCGCACGCCCTACTCTAGGTAAGGAGGCATCCTGCCGGCTGGACACAGCTCCCAGGACTCCCGATGGGCACGCCCCCCCGCCCCCCCCCCCCGGTAGAAAAGTCTCCCATGCTTAAAAAACTGCAGGTGCCTTCATTTGCTTCTGACCTTTCGAACAAAAATAAACTGCACCTGACTCACAGAACCTAAGGTACTGAGAGGACCTTAAAATGACGGAAGTCGTCCACATGCCTGTGGGCGGGATTCCGGCATGCGGCGGGTGGGGCGGTGAGGAGGTTGGGGTGCAGCGCCTCGGGGGTCCCATCCAGTTTTGACTTGGTAAGTCTGTGTGACCTGTATAAAGTTCTAGCACACATCGGGTGTTTCAAGAAATGGAAACATTTTGCACAGATTTGTGAGCATTCTGACTTAAATGAGAATGTGATGTATATTTTAATTAGTACTTTTTATTTTATAAGAAAAGTCATGAACTGTTTGCCAATTTGAGTTTTTTTAATCCTCACCCAAAGTTATGTTTTATTGATTTTAGAGAGAGAGGAAGGGGGGTAGAGAGAGAGAGAGGAAAAAAAACAATGATGTGAGAGAGAAACATTGATTGGTTGCTTCCTGTGTGTGCCCTGACTAGGGGGACAAACCCGCGACCCAGGTATGTGCTGTGGCTGGGAATCGAACCCTCAACCTTTTGGTGTATGGGACGATACTCCAACCACCTGAGCCGGGGCTGATTGAGACTTTTTTTCATCGGGCCCGTACAAGCAAATTAAATGCATAGGGGCCGTGTACATTCAGGAAATGCCAAATGCTTCATTAGGCGTTACAGCGTGTTGGACCCAAGTATTTGACTTGCAGGAACGTGCTCTGAAGTTGAAGTGGAAGTCATGGGGAAGGCTGACCACTCTGCTGAGACTCAGTTTTGCGCTTGATCTTCAGAAACACACCTAGTGCTCAAAGCAGAACGGTTTTGTTTTCAGTAACACATATTTTTTGGGGGGGGTCTTGAAAATGACGGGGGTGTTATTAAGTGCGTTCTGGAGGTGCTGGCTTTGTGGGCGTGGCGTCTCACACCGGGGACAGGAGAGGGCTGGAAGGCCGGCGTCCCTGTGTTTGAAAGGCTGGGAAAGGGGTGGGAGGGGAAGCAGCGGGCAGCTCTTCAGAGAAAACAGTTTTTAATTTTTAAGTTTTCCCAGCGTTCTCTATCTAAGGAGGTTTCAGGGTTTTGATTCGTAGACCTTTCCGGCTTGCCCTCGGGATGTCTGTGCCAGGGTCGTCTGACTTGTGCATTCCATTAAATTTACTGAGTGGCCAATGGGCCCAGAGCGCGGGCTCGGGCACTGGGGTACGAGACAAGCCGGTGGGTCAGCACACGGGGCCGTATTACAGGCTGCGGGGGGAGACTTTAACAGCAGTAGCGGCAGCAACATGGGGCTCGGGGGCTTTTTAATGCCTGCTATTTGGGCAGCTCGGAAGGAAAGGAACCTTCTGCAAACATGTCCGGCAGCCCTGCCTCACGCAGAGAGCCCTGTGATGCGCTGGGGGATATGCCAGGAGGTCCCTGCTTCCAGAGAGTTCAGGGCTTGGTCATGGAGGACAGGCGAGGTCATTAGAGCGTTATCAGTGGTGGAAGCCCTGGGGACACACGCAGGGGTGGTCAGTGCTGTGCATGAGCTAGTCCAGGAGGAGGGAAGACTACCAAATAGCTGAGTGTCTCTAGGGGACAATAAGCCCTAAGTGGGGCTCAGGGAGGCGGGTGGGCAGTGGCGAGGGGCAGGGCCTGGTGGCTGGGCCGGCTTCTTCAGAGCTCGTCTGTAGTCGTTCGGTTACATGCTCCTAGGTGAAAGGGTTGTGCGGGTGGAAGGCGTCCTGGTGAAGGTTTCTTGGTGCGGAGCGCATATTTTATATAAAGTGTTTCTCAGTGCTAGGTGCAACTCGTCGTCTCTGAAAGGAAAACCTGATGTCTCCAAATGCGGCCCAGAGGGCCGTTTGGATGTCAGATTAGCTTCCTGTTGAATAAAGATCTTGAGTGTGGAATGCCAAGAAGGGGTAGGGACACGGGTCCTTTTCTGGGACAACAGTGACCCTCCCTGCGGATTACAAATGCAACTTGCATTTCACAAAAGGCAAGCAGACAAAGGCCTCCCCTGGACCCTTGCAAAGGAAGATCCCCCCTCCCCCAGCCCCGTCTGGTCGGATGGATCTGGCTTACTGGGCGTGTATCTTTGATTCCATTTCCGGGATTAAAAGGGAGTAGTGAGGCCCCGCCCAGGTAGCTCAGTTGGTTAGAGCGTCACCCCACGTGCCAAGGTTGCAGGTTCAATGCCCGGTCAGGGCACTTACAAGAACCAACCAGACGACTGCATCAGTAAGTGGAACAACAAAACGCGCTCTCTTTCCCGCTCCCTCCCTTTCCCGTTGTGGAACCAGCTGGTCTGCCCTTGCTGAGGGGAGTCAGGTGGTAGCAGTTTATCTTCCCTTCCCTCTGGAGAGGTGGGTGCTGGCCCCGCTGGGGTAGCCGGTCGGGAGGGCCATGACTCCCCAGTGGGCCCGGGGCGTTGCCTGTCTGTCGGTACAAAGAAACTGATTTCTGGGCTCAGCCAAATACTTTTTCCTTTCCTTCCCTCTCCCCGCTTCCCCCACCCCTAAAATGAGCAACCAATTAGTAATTAGTTGTTCAATTCAACTATTTTTTTTTTCACCTTCCCTTAAAAAATATATTTTTTTAAAATGTGGTAGGATTTCTTTTTCTGGGTAAATTCTTAGGATTTAATTGCACTTAAAAATTGTGGAGCCTGTCAGAGTAAATTGCAGGTAGAAGAGTTTTACCCAATGGAACCCGTCCTGTGATTGTCACCACGTCAGGCTTCTCAGATGAAGTTGTGGGAAGGACGAGGTACACCTGCGCAGTGAACGCACCGCGCATCGGTGTTCAGAGCGGAGCTCGTCACGCTGCGAGACAAACACCCGAGTTTGCGGGCGTGATGCTGGAGGAGGCAGATTTGGATTTAAAAATGATCCCCAAGTCCCGCACCCCCCCGCCCCACCACCCCAAATAAGGCAACGGACATCTACCTGACTGGTTTTAAGTTAAAGCAGCGTGATTTAATCTGTGAAGTTTTTTGAAAAGACAAAGCAGTTTTCGAGCATATTATGACTAGTAAAGCATAAGCAATGTTACTAGCTTCCTGCAAAGTTGCATGTGCTCTTTGTCTCAGTCAAGTTCACGCTGATTTTTAAGAGCTGAGGGGGATTGCTGTGTGTCACACGGAGCAACAGAATTTTCTTTGGCCGTGACAATAGAGACCGCCTTTAGAGTACGAGAAGCTCATGTTCCCCGCTCCCAAGAAATACTCTCATCCTCCCTTTATTTTCGGTAAGTCAGTTGGCCTGCTGAATTGATTTATCTTCACGAAAAGTAGAACTTTCTAGAGCATGCAGCTTCGCTGTAGCACCCAAATTTGATTTCTGGGAACAAGGAGGGGCCCGTGCTTTTTCTTCTCCGTCCACGTCCGAAGCCGGTGTAGACCAACAGTGAGCCCCAAACAGCTGTTGGCTTTACAAATGACAGGAAGGAGTTACTGTCCTGTTTTGAGTCATTGTTAAGTCGACCGTGTTTCTGTGTCTCCCCTGGTAGGTGAGACTGGCCGGGGGAGAGCGCCTGCCCTGTGTTCCTGCTCTTCGGCCTGTGGGCACGGTGAGTAAAATGATGGGCTGCCAGTGGCCGGGACCCCTCAGCGGGGAGACGCCCAGGGAACGTGCTGGCACGGCTGAGGCACCCCGAGTCCGGGGCCTCCGGCCTGCTTCCTCAGCATCTCTAGCCCCGCGTCTCCTCGGGCGCAGGCCGTGTGGGCAAGTGTCTTCATCAGGTTGCTGCTGGGAGGGTGAGGCCATGACCTGGCACTTTGCAAGGTGGGCCATGAGCTAATCAACTGTTAAGGAGGAACAAGATCTTACAAGAGCAAAATTAGAAAAATGAAGGCAGCCGAATGTTTGTCTTCGGAGTGATCATACATATATATATATTTTTTGTTTGTTTGTTTGTTTTTTAAAAAAAGATTATTTATTTATTTTTAGAGAGGGGAAGGGAGGGAGAAAGAGGGGGAGAGAAACGTCAATGTGTGGTTGCCTCTCGTGTGCCCCCTACCGGGGACCCGGCCCACCACCCAGGCATGTGCCCTGACTGGGAATCGAACCGGCGACCCTTTGGTTCACAGGCCGGCACTCGATCCACTGAGCTAACACACCAGTCAAGGCTGATACATATATGTTTTCAAAGGGCATATTAACAATATTAGCTCATCATCTGTGAATGTATATTCCCAATATCCGATCCCTAAAGTGGTTTAAAGATTTGCTGGCTGTGAAGGTTGTCAGGTTATCGGGCCTGTGTGTGCGTGCGCGCGCGCGCATGTGTGTGTGTGCGCGTGCGTGTGTGTGTGTACACATGAACCGCGTCTGGCCGTTTCCCACGTTTCACAGGTTGTGAGATAACCAGCGGCAGGGCTGCTGTCAGCCCCCGTAGCTGCTGTGGAGCTGGGGAGGGTCTCAGCAGCCGGCGCAGCTCGGAAACGACCCTAGACACGCTGCCGTTGGAGTCGAAAGCCCTAGTGTGTGTTGGTACCTCTCCGTGGGTGGCCGGAGGGCAGGGGGCTGTGGAGGGTGGCTTGGCGGGGGGCCTTGGATGCTTTCCCCTCTTGCATCATCGAGGGGGGTGGGAGGGAGGCTGCCCGCCTCCTCCTCCCTGTGGAAAGGGCAGTGGGGCCCAGTGGCCCCCGTGGGTGGTGTTCTGGGGCTGGCCCCGTCCCTTGCAGAGGGAGGCATGACCAAGGTGGGAGGGAGGGAAGGCACATGGAGGAGAAGTGGCCTCAGACAGATCTGGCTCTGCCTTGGGCCAGCCCCAGAACCTTCCAGATCCTCACATTCCTCCGTAATGCGGAGATTAGCTAATGTCACCAAGATAAGTGGCAGAGGCCTGCTCTCTCCAGCTCGGTAGGCAGTGGAGCTGCTCAGTTAATAACACCACATCCTGATGAAAAAGAGGCAATTGCTTTCTGAAGTCATTTACTTTTGTACATGCTGGAGGCAGGAAAAACAATAGAGTGTCTGCCATGAGTCAGTGGTAACTGCTCGGTCCAGCGCCGGCGCTACAGACCGGCGCTGCGGAGGGTGCTATTTTCACAGGGTGCGTTTCCTACCCTGTGGGGATCTTGTGTCAGGGAGAATTGCTTCCCCACGCAAAGGCCCTGCCACCATCTCGCAGGAAGTCAGGGCCCGAGAAACCTTACAAAATAAAATCCAGATGATTCCTTGCCTGGTTCACTCCAGATAACTGAGCTGGAACATACTGTAAATGGTGAGGAATTTCTTTATCGGCCCCAGACAAGGCCCGGCATTAAGACGTCTCAAAATCTGATGTTTTAGGCTGTGGATGTGATCTACTCTTCATTTCCTTTCTGGTTATAAAATTAAGTTTCAGCCTGTCCACTCAAACCTTTCTGATGATGTATTGCAGGTAACTTGGCAAAAAAGATAGAGGATTGGGTCCCCAAATGTAAAGCAATTTGCATGAACTACTGTTAATTATCAGGTGCTTAATTTCATCTGGGTAGTAGTTAAAACTGGTTTGTGTGTGTAGACCGAGTCTGAATGTTTCCCTTGCTTATGAAAAGACATTTTTGATGGAAATTCTGAGTAGGGATTTTGTAATACATTGATATAAGATGTTTTAAAACTGCTTATAATCCCCACCACCCCCAAAGAGAACCTCATGCTAAACTCTTCCATAGTTCTATGAATGTCTTCAGTTTGCCCCCCTGGCTAAAGGTGTTTAGTAAGAGTGAATGGTAACTGTTAGCTGGCAGTGCCCGGGCGCTGCTCTGAGGGCTTTGCCTGTGTGCCCTGGGATTGGTCTGGTGTGACTGGGGCTCCTGCCACCCCCATCACGCAGTGGGCAGGGGGACTCCCCCAGACTTGCCCTCATGCCCGTGCCTTGTGACTGTGCAGCTCGGCCCCTCCGTATCAGAGGCTCCAGGGTTCTCCCCGTTCAGGGACAGCTGAGGACATTAACAAATGGTATTGTAATAATACGGATGGGTGTCCGTTAGGGCTCTTCGGCAGCTTGTACAAAGGCAAGTGTCGTGAACTCCTGCCTGAAATACAATTCTGTTAACGACCCCTGTTGTCACTGGGGTTTGGAAACGCTCACCCTGCATGGTCCTCGGGAGATGTTTCCAAACTGAATTTGTTCTGCGAAAGTTGAAAGGAAAACTAATGTTACATTATATATGTGGACTCTGCATACAATGCGATGTCAGCTGATAGTTAATAGGGGAGAGTTAAAAATACAATAGTAATTCCAAGAAACCACTCTGTTCCTGGAGCACGTCTCCTGGGCCAGGTGTTGGGGGCTTCCTTTCCGGGCTCATAGGCTGGTCTGGCACAGAGAGAACCACGGGATAAAAAGTTCTGGACGGACGTGAAGAGACTTAGAAAGTGAAAGTGACAGAATGGCAGTAGAAAAAGTGAAAGTTTCCAAACAACCATCTTCTGTTTCTTAAGAATACTAGTAGTTTTAAAAGTAACGAGTTAAACATCAACTTGGGAAAAACAGTAGTCCCCCCTCATCCACGGGGACACATTCGGAGACGTCTGATGGATGCCAGAACTCTCTATATACTATGCTTTTTCCAGTACGCGAACACCTATGAGAAAGCACGCCATCGAAAACTTACGAATAGTGTATTTCTGGAATTTTCCATTTAGTATTTTCAGACCAGGGTTGACCCCGGGTAACTGAAACTTTGGAACGCAAAACCACGGGTGAAGGGTGACTGCTGTGCGGGTAAGCGACATACTGATCGGTGGCTGCAGGTTCCTGAGACGGGGCGGCCCCCCGGGGCTTCTCCCGAGGCCTGGGAGCCAGGCCGACCAACAGCCTGTCGGAAACGTAGCCGTGTGCCGCCTTCCTGGCAGCTGCATGTTTCAGCACATTCGACTTACTGGTTACGTGAAGTCGCTGATGATCCGATATGTTTGAAAGGACCCTCCCACTCCTGGTCCCTTTACGTTTGAAAACCCCAAGTAGCTGTGGGGCGTGGGGTGGAAGGTGACGGCCTAGTGGCTTCTAGACTCTGGATGAGCCTCGTTAGGGGAGCTAATGTGCTTGGGCTCATTTCGGAGCAGACAAAATGCTCTGGTACAGGAAGGAGAGGGACCCAGCTCGAATCCTGCCCACTGGAGTCCACGGTACAACTTCCAGATGGTGATATTCAGATTCTTTTGATATTCTTCCAGCTAAGAATATGAAATACATATGAGGAAAAAAACATGCCCCGGAAAAAGAGACGAGCACACCCTAACTGCGGACGACCTCCCGCCTGTGTCTGATGTGATGGTCGCCTCCGATGGGGGCGACGCCAGAGCACTGGCCTCATAGGGTCACTGGCGGGCCCGTGACTCTGCCTGCCTGTTCCCTCTGCGCCGCCGGCGTTCCGACCTGGGTCTGCGGTGTTGAAGACGCTGAGCTGTCCCGATGACCAGGTGACAGTGGTTGACAGGGAGAGTTCAGAATGGGAGGCCTTCCACATGCTCGTACCTTTTAGAAATCCCAGATGCCACCCTAGTACTTCAGAAGCCACCCTGGAGAGGTAATTTCAGGAGGGAAGACTTCTCTTTTATACAGGCTGTTTTCCATCATGAGCTGTTTTAACCAGCAAAAGAATTTGTTGGCTCGCACACATGTGGCTCGAGACCCAAAGGGGGAAAAGCAAGGTCCCCTTACAGATGTCAGCCCAGGCTGCAGGAGTCAGTTTGCAACCTCCCAGTTTTAAGAAGGTGGCAGAATTACATAATTATTCACCACTCATGAGAAATGAAAACTCTTCCAAATGGGCAGTTGGGAGATAACACCCCCCCCAAATCCCGGGCTTGTGGAGACCGTGTGTCTTCGACTCTCCCACACAGAAACCCGTGGCAGAGCTGCCGCGGAGCCCACGCACGTGGCCACGTGGCCCCTGTGTGCCCCGAGCCCTCTGTCCAGCCCTGACTTGCAAGCGTGGGGGTCACTGTGATGCTGACAATGCAGCACATTGGAGAAGCAGGTGCCACGATGAGACACCAGGACCACCGAGGGGCCTTGTCTCCCACTCACTGCAAACCTGCTCGAGGAGAGGAGTGACTGAGAAGTCCCTGTGATGCAGGTGCAGGGTGGTGGGAGGACTGTGGGGAGTTTGCAGAGGTGGCTCAATGAGCCCCAGGAGTCTCTACTTCTGGATGGAGCCCCGCACGCTCATCCTGTTTGCGAATTACTGTGAAGACCGCAGTGCCTCATTTAATCAGACCCACCGGGGAGCTGAGGTCCCCTGTTAGGAGCCCGAGGGAGCTCCTCTGGGGGCCTCAGTGCTGTTTTAAGAACCTGTCCCACCTCCCACCCTGGACCAGGCCCTGGGGATCCAGAGCCCAGCAGCCAGGTACTCACTGCCAGCAGAGCGGGAAGGTGCTTACACCAGGGCGGGGACAGCGTGCAGAGCCAAGGAGCCCTGGAGAGCACTTGCTGGTAGGACCGGCACCCCGAACAGGACGGGAGTGATCCCCAGCGTGGATGTGCGCTGAGGGCTAGAGGAAGTGGCTGAGCAGAGATGAGGAGCATGTTGGAGGTTGGGGGGCTCAGGGGTGCAGGGCTGCAGATGTGGCAGGAACTTTGTGACCATGGGGGGCTGTATGTGCTGTGCTGAGGCTTTGGGACTGGCAGTGGGGACCCAAAACACCTCCCTGTCTCCCCGTCTTGGAGCCCCGGATGCCTAGCAGCTCACGGAGATGGGGCCCCGGCTGAACCTTTAGGATGAGGACTTGGAGAGAAAGGTGGGAGGCCGGCAGTGTTGTCATTGGCGTGTGGGCGGGAGCTGAGTCCGTGGAATTCTCTCAGTTGGGAGGCCCTGTGACCATCGCCGAAGCGATTCATAGGGGGCAGAAGCCTTACTGGTTGGGCAGCGGAGTGAGTGGGAGACAGAGGGGTACATTCTTGAGGACAGAGGCTGTGACTCGCTCATCTCAGGGTTCACCGCAGTGATCAGAACGAGTGCCGGATCAGTGCACTTTGGTTGAAAATACTTCTGCCTGTCTCCGCGGACCTTCCTTGGTGATGCTCTTTCACCAACCCTGTGCGACTCCATCTTTATAAAAACACGTCACCTTGACACAGGAAACAGGCCTATGAACTTGACGAGGTGGAGCAAGGGATGAGCCCCAGATCTGCCCATTTTGCGCTCTCTCCGCTTTTCTAGTCGGCCTGCATCGCGTCCCCCCACTGCCCGCGTCCCCCCACTGCCCCCGCCCCGCGCAGGAGGAGCCTTGCCTGGAGCTGTTCCTTAGCCACCTGGGACAGCGACTGCCCCGCCCCTGCCAGAAACGCGGGGCCCTGCAGAGGGTGGTGGGAATTGGACGAGAGGAAATCCGCGGAAGGAACGATGCCCACAGAGGAGTCCGGGCCAGAGGAGCGCCGTCAGCCCGGGGTGTGGGCAACCTTTACGAGACCCGAGAGCGGAGAGAAACAAGGGGCCGCGCGGCCATGATCGGGAGTGTGACAGCTGCCTTCATTCAACGCCGTGGACAGAGGGCCGACTAGCCTTTGCCAGGGAGCCTGACGGCGAAGGGGTTAAAATAACAAATAAATGACTTTATTTAGACTCGAGCATTTCTGGCATTTTTTCTAGATTTTTCCCCCACAGTATTTGATGTGACAGCTTTTGTTTGCTCACACTTGTCTCTCTTTTAAATTTCTCATATCAGCGGTAAAAGCTATTTCTTTTTCCTGTAACATCTTGAGCTCGGTATCCACTGAAGGGAGAAATTGCTCTTGCATTACTTGAAATTATAATATTATACCTAATTTTGGGGGAGAAAAATTAGAGTAATTTAGATCTCAAGGCACTGAAGGTTTTGCAGGCGGGTCATTTGCAGCATTATTGCGGGTTAGTCATCCAGAAAAGTGTTTTCACTGCGGGGGCGGCTGCACCAGCTCTAGTATTCTTTAGAAACGCTGATTTTCGAGGCCCATTCAGGCAAGAGAGGGCTGGTCATCATCCATTTTGGAGCGACGGGAGAGTCAGCAGGACTCAGGCTGCGAGCGGGGGAAGGGCCGGGGTGGTCCCACCTTTGAGCAGATGGGCTGCCGCCAAAGCATCGCCCTCGGCCCCTGGCCTTTCAAGTGCGCAGGCGCTGTTGCCCGGATGGCTGTGTAGTGGGCGGGAGGCCGCAGGTACCGGTTGTTGGCGCCCACGGGAAGGTGGCCGGGGGACGTCTGTCTTTGCTGCGCTCTGCGAGATCATGTGTGGACTGTGAACACACTGGAGTGGGTAGGCTGATCCTTTGAAGACGCAGCTGGGGAAAGAAGTGCTCTGTTTCCTGAAGTTTGCTTCTCAGAGTGCGAGTCTGTGCCCTTTTCCAATTTCCTTGACCTTCCTTGGGCCTTGCCCCGCGGCCCCCGTTTCGTAGGGGCATCCATACTGGCAGGTGGTCACCTTGCGGCCGCCGATTGCCCAGAGCGCGTGCACATGGTTTGTGTGAGTGGCTAACGGGGAATCCTAACCGGGACACGCTGGGGGCGGGGGCGCGGGGCTGCTCGCTCCCTGCGTCCCGGGGCTGGTCTTCCCTGAAGCTTTCCGTGCGGGCGCCGGAGGCCAGCACGCCCGCTCTGCAGAAGGGCCCCGGCGCCAGAGGCCACTGGAATTCTGTAGTGTAAACTGTGGTGGGGTTGAACTGAGGACTGTTCTAGAAAAACCTGTAAGCAATTAAGCTCTTCCTCTAGCAAGGTAGAAGCTGAATCTAAAGTATATTTGTACAAAAAAAAAAAAAAGGTGAAATCTTTGGTGGGTCTACTATTTTTTTTTTTTAAAGGTAAACAAAGAATTCTGGCAAAGCAAAAACATCTCGTATCTCGTTCCTGACCCCAGGAGGGAAAAACAGAAGATGCAGCCGCCCTTGGTTGCGTGATTTAAATGGCTGAGGTCAGAACAAAACTTAGATTTCCCTGTTTCAGCAACTCCGAAGCCATGTTCCGGGGAACAGATGATATTTCCCCCGGGCAGGAGGGGGTAGGTTCTGACTCAGTTTCAGGAAGCTCGCCTGTGTTCCCCTCCTCTGGGGGCTCACAGAGCCCTCCAGGGTATGGAGAGAACGCCCAGCGCTGTCTCATCCCCGCGCCCACAGGTGCCTCCTCCACCTGCTCACATCCTGTGGGAAACGCTGCGCCCTTCGCCCCGCATGGACATGCCACCCACGGCACCTGTTCTACCAGCCGCCCGCTCTGTCCTCTCTGCTGGCGCCGTCGCTCACGTCTGGGGAATCATCCAGTCTGCTGTGAAGTGTGTATCTATCCAGCCTTCAGGACAGACACTTCTCCCACCTCACTTTTGAATCCCTGAAGTATTCCGTGACCTCTTGCTGGGAGCCTGTCCCCCGTGGGTCACTGGAGGCACACTGGGAACCTTCTGACAGTGACAAAGGTTAGCAGTGGGAGATCGTGGAGCGGGGAAACCCAGCAGATGGATTTGCAGGGCTAGTCCCTTCCCACGCTCCACTCCCTCCCAGAAGCAGACACCTTTGGTGGACTCTCACTCTTTCTTTGCACAAGAATAAAAGCGTAAGAAAATATTTCATTGTAACATTAGAAAGAAATGGTCTGACGGACTGAGGCTCAGAGCAGACAAACTGCCCGCGTGGACGCATCTTGGGTTCACAGAGGGCACTGAGCGGAGACCACAGGGCTTGGGGCTTCGGGGGAGGCTTCGCCACTTGACCCTCATCCCCTTGAGCAAAGAATGAGTGACAGTCCCCTGTAAGGAGACTTAGGGCCGACACCAAGGCGGGGGTGGGGGGCGGGGTGCTGGTGAGACAGTGCAGTGACCATGGCTCAGCGCGGTGGGCAGTGTGGGCTTGGGAGTGTGACGGTCTTCGCACCGAATACCAGCATCTCCACTTTTTATTCATATGATCTTGAACTGGATTTCTGGTTTCTTCCTTTTTCAAAAATATTTTTAAAAATATTTTTATTTTACACTCTACTAAGCTCTTATAAGTTAAAGACATATAGCAAATATTTAAAGGTATTTAAAATTTTAATACTGCCGGTCAGAAGGCGACCGTGGCCCACGTCGGTGCTTGTGTACCTACTTGTACGTGCTCACGCAAGCGTGGAAGGGAAATACAGAGGCGTGCGCCCCAGGTCGTTGGCGGGGATCATTTGGGAGTGGGTGCTGCAGGTGGTGGTTGAAGGCCTCCCATGAGCCTCCGCTCCTCTGTGCACACCCTGAGGTAGTCCCTTCCCACAGTGACGGGGCGGGGGCGGGGGGATGACCCCGGTAACTAGAAGCTCTAAGACCATAAACGTGTACGGTTGTTTTAAGCTGAGAAATTCTGAGTCACTTTGCTCTGTAGCAGTCCTACAGGTCGGGGCGGCGAGAGGGCAGACAGACAGAAAAAGGCTGATCTGAAGAAGCAGGGCATGTGTGATATGATTTCATTCACATGCTGTCACACATGAAGGTGCAGAAAGAAACCAGAAAAACACAGCAACGGACCTGTTAGGGATGTTCCTGTCACAGGGTTGATTGCCAAGCACCAGACACAAACCACGGAGTCATGGGCGTACGATGGTCCTGTTCTGGAGCGAGCGAGCAGCAGCTCTCTCGTGTGTTTCTAGAAGCAGAGGGGGTGTGGCGGGCACCTTTCAGGGTGGGTGGGTGCTGTGGGCACAGCAGGGGCGACCGCGTCTGCTTCTGGGCAGTCTTCTCTCGCGTTGTTTCATTATTTCCCTTAATGAGGAGGTTAAACTATTTTTGTAATCTGAGCATAGAGGTAAGCAAAGATTTTTTAAAATTAAAAAAGAAAGCCGCTGAAGATCGGAAGGAGTGCTGCCCACCGCGTGGCATACAGAGACATTTGTCAAAGGCTCCCCCTCTGTGCCTGCAGATCCTTCCTCAGACGAATGTTTTTCAGTGAAGAAATTAAAATGCAAAGGCTTACAAAGGAAACCCGCTCTCCTGAAATAAAGTTACAATATATTAAAAGCCAAACCTGTGATACAGTAATAGGCATCCTTCTTTATAATAATTCAAGTTAGATCTAGTGGTTCATCGGGTAACTACCACTAATTGAACTTGGTGACGAGTGTCAGTGACAGTGACATTTTGAGACGCCTGCCACAACTTCGTTGTGATAAGGAATTGTGGTTCCAGCTGATGACAAGTCACAGGAAATGCTAATGCATGAGACTGAGGTGGTTGCCTAAGTTCGTAATGGAAGGGAGGGTTATACCTACCTGTCAGAGAGTGCTGACAACGAAGAACATTTTCTTTACTGTTGGTCTGTTACCGCTGCCCCGTGCCCCCCTTTGCTCTTCCCCGCCCCGCCCCTGCAGTCAGTCCCCACCCTGTTGCCTACGTCAGTGGGCCCTTTACCCACGTTCCTTGCCTAGGCCCTTGCCTCCTTTCCTCCCTTATGCCCTCCCCCTCCCTCCTGGTCCCTGTCAGTCAGTTCCTTGTTTCCATGCCTCTGATTCTGTTTTGCTTGTTTGTTTTGTTCATTGGGTTCCACGTATAGGTGAGATCATATGGTATTTGTCTTTCAGCGCCTGGCTTATTTCACTTAGCATAATGCTCTCCAGTTAAAGATAGAATATTTTTTCCCATTCAAGTTCATTTTTTTCCCTTTTGCCGTGAAGGGCAGCTACAAACAAGCGGACACGCCGGTTGCTTCCTTTCGGGAACATTAGTTGGTGCTATATCGAATCAAGGCCTTGTGGGGAATGGGCTCAGGGGAGGGCGGGCCCAGGCCTGCAGGGGAGAGGTTGTCCGTGGGGCCGCGCACAGGACGCGGCCGCAGCGTGGACGCCCGCGGGCTGCTCAGCCAGGGCGAGCGGGACGAACGGCAGCGGCCGCTGCGCACCGGGCGCCCTCTGCATGGGGACTGGCACGTCAGTGGGCCCAGGGCACAGCCCCCCAAGCTGCCCTTCTGGGCACCAGCCTTACTGAATGACGTTGGTAGGACCCCGGGCAGGGGTCGTCCGCTGCTCCCGCCCTGCCTCAGGGCGCTGGCGTTTGGGAGGGGCTGCGCGGGGGCCGGCTTTCCCCAGGGTCTCTTGCGCGCCTGCGCACATCTGCACGGCCCACAGGAGCGCTTTCCGAGCCGCTCCTCGGGCCATGCAAAATCTTGTAGTGAAATAATACCAAGTGCTGTGCAAACCTTCTTTGCTGTTTTCGCTTTTTACTTTTTCACTTTTCTGCTTTTGTTCACGATTCCCACTCCATCCATTTATAGCTTTTCTTGGCAGCTGCGTTCTGGGGGTAATACTTTGAGCTAATCTCCGGTCATTGCTGGCTCTCTAGAAGTTGGCAACCATTTAAATATTTCTAAAATTACAGGGTTTGTTTGGGAACCCAAGGACTTGTGTAAACACACCAACAATGGCACCTTTGTGTCGGTCCCCCTTCCTCCAGGGCGCACGTGAGGGACCTCACCGTGTGTGAAGGTAAGTCATGTCGTTCGCCATTAAACCTGAAGAACTGGGAAGACCCACGGACCCACAGCCAGAGATCAGGACCCTTCCAGACTGTTCCCGGGATGCTCTCATAACCAGCTGATTGCCTAATCATTCCTCAAATATTTACTGAGAGCCCTGTGTGTGTGAGGCACTTTGCGAGGAGGTGCAGGGAAGTGTTTTCAAACTGTGTGCCACGTACACTAGCGGGTGGGTAAATTAACCTGGCAAGTTGGGACCAGCATTTTAAAAATGAAATAGAGGCCCAGCTGGTGTGGTTCAGGGGAGTGAGCTCCGGCCTGTGAACTGAAAGGTCGCTGGTTCAGTTCCTGGTCAGGGCATGTGCCTGGGTTGTGGGCCAGGTCCCCAACTGGGGGCGCGCAGGAGGCAACCGAGTGACGCTTCTCTAGCGCATCAATGTTCCTCTCTCTCTCTTTCTCCCTCTCTCCCCTCTCTCTCTAAAAAAAAAAAATCTTTAAAAAATGAAATAGAAAACAGTAGTAGCAAAGGCACACGTATTATGGGAAGTGCGTCTCCCATGTGTGCACACGCGCATGCGATGCGTGTATGAGATTATGATGTATAGTGTATTTCTTATTTTGGGTCATTGTCAAAAAAAATTAGAACATCCTGAAATATGAGGTTGCTCCTATCCGTAAGTTCACGGTTGGGGGAGGAGTAAACACGTGAACTTTGTGTGTATGTGGACAGCTGGCAGCACACGGCGGCTGCAGGTGCTGTGCTACACCTGGGGGAGCGGCCGCCACGGGGGAGCAGGCGCTGCAACCAGAGTTGACCTTACTGTGAGGCAGGTGGAGAGCTCTGGCCAGACTTTGGATGGCCCCTGGGGAGGGGCTCCAGTGAGGAGGAGAGGGGAGACCCTCTGAAGGAGGCAGCTGGGAGCACCCACCGCTCCCAGTAGCTGGGAGACAGCTAGACTGACCTGGTGAGTGGATCTGGGCAGGTCGCCAGAGTGTCCCCTGCACGGAGCTCAGGTTTCATAGCCAAGGCCTGTCCGGGCTCTCTCAGTCTCTCGGCGGATAACGTGAGGGCTAACTGTTCCCTAAGTTAGTCCCAACGAGAGATCCAAGGATATGGAGTACATTATTTGGGGTGGGGGGTCCTACTTCTTCATAAATAATTATACGCTGCCACCATTTCCACTTTTAATTGGCCAGATGTGACATGAGCATCACACAAATGTCACCTTTTATGGGGAGTCTGGCAGGAAAGCGCGTTTGTTGTCTGCTGCCTGATGGGATGATTTCAGACTTGTTTCTTGGAATCGGTTGTGCCCTAGTTCAGCCCAAGTGGGACGGCTGTGTCTCGGCACCTCGCGGCGGAGTCGGGGCGGGCTGTCCCCAGACCGCGGGTCAGCTGGCCCACTTCCTGGGCCAGCAGGTCTTGTCAGGAACATCCAGGTTACTATGGATCGATCGTGCCCTGGCCTTTGTTAAATATTTTGCAGGCCCTATGTGATGGAAGTTGTTTGGCCTCTCTGGGACCTCCCGGGAGGCAGCGGCACTTCAGGGGAGGTTCCTGCTGAAAAGGGACTGCGAACGGGAGGGACTGTGACGTGAGAGTGGCTGGAGAGGAACTCTCCTGAGAGAAAAAACACCTTGACTCTCAACGCACATGGCCCGCCCGTGCTGGGTTGTCAACACGGCCGGGCCCCCGTGCCTCTGAGCAGAAACGCCTGTTGCTCTACCTTGCGACTCGTACGCGTCATTGCCGTGCACTCTTAACTGGGGTTGTGAGGAAAGGGTGTCAGGAGAAGCAGGGCCAGGCTAGGAAAGCCTGGGTCCGGACAGTTTGTCCTTTTGGAGGAGTTCAAGGTTCTACAGCTGTTCAGAGCACAGCACGCACTGTCCAGCATTCCCAGGCCAGACTGGCTGATCCCACTGCTCGGGTCATGGGTTGTGCTCATCGGCTGTCCGTGTCCCTGGCGGCCTGTCTCTTGCCATCCCCACTGCAGGTCGAGTGTCCAGGTCAAGCCTGTGTGGCAGCCAGTGCAGGAGAAGTGTGTCGTTTCTCCGCCGACTGTCAGTTACCTGATTAATTTTCCGGCTCTTTGGCAATGAAGGCCCCTCACGTGGAGTTCGCTCCTGGCCGTCAGTGTTCTGGTCCGCCTACCCCTAGAAAGTCAGCAGAGAGCAGGTAGTGACTGACAACCTGGCTTTCTTTGTGCAGCTATCAGTGCTCCTCGGGACTTGGGAGGACAAGTCCTAAAAGAGGACCTTTGTCTGAGGCGAAGGTGGCGTTTCCCACCATCTAGTACATCACGATCGTCGCCCATACGAGGGAAGAGTTTCAAGAATGTGTTTGTTTCCTTCCAATCCAAATGCCGTTTTCCTAACAAGTTCTGGAAGGAGCTATCTATCCACGCTTAAAGTCAAGATATTTTTCAAAGCCTGCTTTGAAAAAGATTTGGAATTTTTTTTTTTTTTCTGTTATCCCTTCTCCCACTTTCTTTCTTCACCTTAACACAGGATAACAAAGAATGAAAGCCTGTTTATCACTTACGGAAAAAAGGACGGGGCGATTACAGAATCCCTGTTTCACTGCTTCTTTGTGACCGTTTAAGAAGGACTCAAGGCAAAATAGTAGTGGTTGCGACAGTCAGTTGGGTGGCTCTGCGGGCCGGGGGCAGGCCGCCGCTGCCGCCCGTCGATTCTCCCTCACCACCAGCATCCGGAGGTGAGGAAGGATGGTGATCCCTGGGACGTGCAAGGGCTGAAATGGAGAAAGTGCTGTTTCCAGCGGGGGCCCTCGACCCTAACACACCCACTGCCCCTTTTTAGAACACGTGTTCTAATGCTCTGTGGTAAATTACAGCACGTGGCTGCCAGTCCCCCGGGGCTTTGCGATGCGGTGTCACGGCTCCCGCCAGGAAGCAGCGGTGCCTGCTCTCCGCCTCCCTGCGTCCCGGCTGCCTCGTGATGAGCTGTGACCGGTAGAGTGCGGTGGCGGCGGTCTTGGGGGACTGCAAAGCCAAGGCGTCAGAGGCTTTGCAGCTCTTACCTTCTCCCTTTCAGAATCAAGCCACCGTGTGAGGGAGCCTGTGCTAGCCACCTGGAAAGGCCACATGCAGGGGGACCTAGGTGTCACAGCTGGCAGTCCTGGCCAACTGCCAGACACGTGGCTGCCCGGGACCAGCTAGTCCCCGGCTGACCTGACTGTGAGGGCCCAGTGCACTCGGCCGGCAAGCTGTGAGCAGAGGCCCGCCATCCCGCCTGGCGCCCTGCCTGGGTCACCTACCTGGATCACAGGATGGCAAGCCAAGATGTGATCACTGTTTTAAGTCTGGGGATGTTTGTTAGGCACCAGTAGAAAACGGATACTCTCTTTATTTTCATTGAAAGTCATAGGCTATGTAAATGATCACACATGTAATTAAAAAGAAAACCGTAATACCTTAATTGTAATATAGAAGGAAAACTAAGAGAGTGACTTACAAGAAGGACGGGCAGATGCTAGGGCACAGCCGCCTGGAACAAGTGACGAGGCAGGTGAACCCACCGAGAGTCGCCACGGGCTCGTGGGCGTCAGGAGGAGATGGCTGCGTGGGTGGTGGGCCACCCGCTGCCTGCGGTGTGGCCCGTGGTGTGGTGACTTTCTGAAATGGCGATCAGTGCTTGGCTGAGTTCAGTAAAACAAAATATTTTACCTCTATTGACATAGCAGTCAGATCCCTAAAGAATTAGTTTTATATTGTATGAAAGCCGCGTCCCCCAAGCCCTTTGTGTTCATGCATAAAATGGAGGAATATGCGGACTGGGGTGGCGACAAGCACGTTGGGGAGCTGAACGACCTGCGCCGTAAGAGAGGCCGCAGGAGGCCCTCCAGGCAGAAGGCCATGGTGACCGCATGGGACTGCGGCTACGCACGGGAGAGGCCTGGAAGGGGCAGCTATGGGGGCAGGCATGTACGATGTTTTCCGTATTGTTTAGAGCTCTTCGAAAGACAGCCGGCTGTTGTAAAAAATAATAATGTAGCGTGAAGGTTGCAACATGCATTAAAGTAAAATCCGTGGCAACAGCAGCGTAAAGGTCAGAGGGGGGAAAACGGAAGTCTGCTGTTTTAAGATCCAGACCAGATATGCAAAATGATACAAAATCTAGTGAAGGCGGACGGCGACGCTGTGGACGTGCGCGCCGTGGGTCTCAGAGCCACCACGGAGATGGCCAGGAAAGGACATGTCGCTCACAAACTAATGCAAGAGAGAAAGTGAAATTATAAAAAACATAGTTAATTCAAGAGAAGAGGGAAAAAGAAACAAGAACAGATGGACTGGATAGAATACAGCAAGTTTATGGACTGACTTATTAAAAATTTTTAATTAAATTTATTGGGATAACATTGGTTAATAAGATTATGTGCTTCTAAACGTAATCATATCAATATTCACATTAAATGTAAATAGTGAAAATACCCCGATTAAGAGGCAGAAGAGATCATTAGATTGGATTAAAAAACCCCCCACGATACTCTGTGCGGCCTACAAAACCAAAAGCAAATAAAATGTATCTTAAATATGAAGAGACAAAGGCATGGAAAAAGAATGACCATGAAAATAGTAATCAGAAGCAAGTTAGACTGTCTATGTTAATATCCGATTGAAGCAGGTAGGAGAACAGAGAGTATTACCAGAGGCAGTGAGAGCCACTACATGGTGATATTGATGTCAGTTCAGTAAGAGGACGTCTTAAAAACTCATGCGCCTACTAACAGAGCCTTGAACCAAGTGAAATGAAGTATGAGAGACTTACAAGGAGAAGAAGAAAAACCCACAAGTACAGTCAGGGACCCCCATACACCTCTCTCAATAACTGGGGCGACTCGAACGGTTTGACCCTATCAATATTTATGGAACACTCATCCAGCAATATAAGAGTGCTCTTGGAGTTGAACGTGACGTATTTACCAAAATAGGTCATATTTTGGGCCATCGAACCAGTCCCAATAAATTGAGGAGTCTTCAAGCCACGTGAAGAACATCCCCCGACCGCAATGAAATCGGTGATCAGCGACCCAAGGGCATCTAGACCAACGTTTGGGAGCGAAATAACACACTTCTGAACAACCCACGGGTCAGAGAAGAAATCTAAAGGGGGCTTAGAAAATATTTTAAGCTGAATGACAATTAAAATTCTGCAATCAGAATTTGTGGGATGTGGTAATGGAGTCCTTAAGGGGAACTATTTGGCATGAAACGCCTATATTAGAAAAAAAGAGAGATCTTAAATTAATGACCTCAGTTTTCACCTAAACAGACAAGAGAAACATGGCAAAGTAAACTGAAATTAATTAGATAAAAAAATAAAAAAGATCCAAGTGAAAATCAATGAAAAATAAAACCAAAGAGACAAGAGGGAGAAATCCATGGCCAAAAAACCAAAAGCTGATTCTTTGAGGAGATCAATAAAACGGATAAACCTCTATGCAGACCTGCAAGGAAGAAAAGAGAGAAGAAGCAGAGGACCAAGATCGGAAATGACTGAGGAGACGTCACTATAGATCGTAGCTGTTTAAAATATAATAAGGGAATTATATGAAAAACTTACGCCAGTAAATCTGCAACTTAGAGGAGATGAAGAAATACCTTGGAAGACGTGAGTTACCAATGCGCACTCATTAAAACTTAACCGAAATAGCTCTATATTTATTATATAAAAGGCATTTGTAGTTAAATACCTTCCCGTAAAGAAAATCAAGCCAAAATGGCTTTCCTGGTAAATTCTACCAAATATTTAATGAAGAAAAAAAAAAAGACCAGTTCTACACAAACATTTTTTTAAAAAAATTGAAGAGGAGGGAATTCCTCCCAATTCGTTGTACGAGGGCAGTGCGACACTGATCCCAAAATAAGACTTCACAAAAATATAGAATTAAAGATCATTGTTCTTCATGAAAATAGATGCAAAAATTCTGAACACAACTTTAGCAAATTGTTCAAATAATATGTAAAAAGGATCCTATGTCAGGGCCATGTGTGGTTTTACCCCAGGAATGCATGATTGATTTAATATTAGAAAATCATTATATTAACAAACCGAGAAAGGACAGCCACGCGGTCATTTCAGGAGAGACCCTCTTCCTTTCCCTTCGAAAGCATTTAACAAGATCCAAGATCCGCCCCCAGGAAGAACTCTCGGCAAACCAGGAATTGAAGGGATCTCCTCAGGTGATGCGGGGCATGTGTTGCAAACCTGCTAACGTCACAGACGGGACGGGACGCTTTTACCCTAAGATCGGGAGCAAGATGAAGACGTATTCTCTTCCCACTTCCAGTCATTCTTGTACTGCGTAGGGGGGAATGCTCTGACCAGGGCAATCAGGCAAGAAAAAAAAGTGACAGGCAGCTAATTTAGAAAAGAAGAAGAAAAACTGACCTTATTCACAAATGATGTGTTAAAAACCTGATATAATCTACAAAAAAGCTACCAGAACTAATAAGTTATTTGTAGCAAGGTCGTTGGATGCAAAAATCAATACACAAATATCAGTTGTATGTCAATATCAACACTAAAAACTCACACATCACAATTTAGAAATACCTAAGTAGCATCAAAAACATGAAACACCCGGATGGTAAATCTGACAACAGATGTGCAGGTCTGAGACACTGAAAACTGCCCACGTTGCTGACGGAAACCAAGGGACGCCGAGAGAAGCGGGAGAAACACGGTGCATGGGTCAGAAGCGTCGTTGCTGTCCCTGCGGGAATGCCCCCCAAAGCGCTGTGTGGATTTCATGCCCCTCTGCCTCAAACCTGAGCAGGGTCACGTGTAGCGCTTGATAAACCGATGCGGACATTCCCGTGGCAGTGGAAAGGGCCTAGAGGAACCAAAAGGGCTGCGAAAACGGGTGGTTTAAGATTCGTGACGTCACAGAATGGCAGTGACCATGACCGCTATTGAACTTGCAGAAGAAGCGGGGGGCGGGGGCCTCTGTGACATCGGATTAGGCAAGGACTTCTCAGATTCAACAAAAGCATTGACACATGCAAGAACACAGTGATAAATTAGACTTCGTCGGAATTAAAAACATCTGCTTTTCAAAAGGCATGCTTCGGAGAATGAGAAGGCTGGAGAATATATTTGTAAGTTGTGTGTCTGGTAAAAATGTACCTGGAGTATATACAGAACTTTAAACACTCAATGAGAAGGAAACAATCTAATTAAAAAATTGGCAAACATTTTGAACTGATACTTCCCCCAAAGAAGATATATAGGGATGACGGCCATTAAGGGCATGAAAAAATGCTACATCATTAGTCATTTGGGAACTGTAAATTAGAAACATAATGAGCTATCACTACACACACATTAAAACGGATACATTGAAAAGACTGACTACAGCAAGTGTTGCCAAGGAGGTGGGCCTCTGGAACCCTTGCGAGCTGCAACCAGGGCTGTAGAAAGAGGAAACCACATTGGAAAGAAACACAGCTTAACGGCCACCCCGCTGTGCCCAAGAGAAACGACCTATGGATGGAGACGTGTCCACGTAAAGACTTGTACATGTGTGTTCATAGGAGCTTCGTGTGTGATCACCTGTATCTAGAAACAGCCCAAATGCCTGCCCTTGGGTGCCTGGACAAGCTGTGGTGCATCCACCCAACGGAATACTGCTGGTTAGTACAAAGCAATGAACCCGGAACCTGTGCTGCAAACACGGGTGGGTTTCAGATTAATTACACTGAGTGGAAGAAGCCGGATAGACAGAGTACACAGCATCAGTTCAGTTAGAGAAGGGTCTAGAAAATACAGACCAATCTCTAGTGACAGAGAGCAGATGAGTGGCTGCCTGAGGATGGTGAGGGGGACAGTGGCACAGCGGTGTTACAAAGGCATTTGAGGGGGAGGTGATGAATGTTTTTATTACCTTAATGGTGGTGATAGTTTCACAGATATATATATACTCATTAAATTATATACTTTAAATGCATGGTGTTTGTTGCATGCCCATTCTATGTCAATAGGGTGGTTAAAAACTCAGCAACACCCACACAAAATTGTTTGCAAACCTACTTCCCAACTCATGCCCCACAGTTTCCCACAATGCCTCTAGAGCGTTTGCAGGGAACGCTGGCTAAGAATCTAGAAATCCTTGTTTGGTTCTTTATTCTTTATCCTCCTCCTATGTCCCATGTCGAAGAGACGCCCCCCACACCCTGTGCTAGGGTGTGAGTTTGCTGTCCATCCTGGGGCAGCCAGGTTATTGTTAAAACCTCAAACAATATCATTATTGTTGCTACTGTTTAACACTCAAATTAAAGACGATACTTAAGGCCATTCTTCCCTTTTACTTGTGCCGATCCAAATCCAACCCACCATTTAAGGATCTTGGCTCTCGTTTCTCCCTCTCTCTTTCTATCTCTCCCTCTCTCTTTCCCTCTCACACCCACACCCTCTCTCTCCCTCCCTCCCCCCTTCTCCCTTTTTCTGTTGGAAAAAAAAAAGCAATGAAGAAAACGTTCTCAGGTGAGGATTTAAAAAAAAAAAAAGGACCTTGGCCCTCTTGTCCACTGATTCCTACCATCGCTGCAAACTCATTGACTTTTCTGGGTCTGATTTACCTAGTTTAGCAAGTAGTTGTCTCAGCCCCTCCTGCTTGGCACCAGGGGCTCTTTAAGGGATGAGCGATGCCTTCTGTTTGTGCCTCCGGAGTCTGGCTTAACCAATGCTGAATTCAATTGTTGGTATTGCTGGCATATTATTTACTGGACTTTACAATTTGCGAATAATTTTGTATATTTACTTTCTCTTTTCTTGCCACATTCTTGCCTCTAGCACAGACTTAATGCCGAGGAAGTGACTAATGCTTCTCGATGCGATGATTTGCGGGGAGCGCAGATGATCCATTAGCAGCCAATAAGTAGCCTTAGAGCTTCCTTCCATATGTTAGGACCCACTTATTAATTATACAAATGCCTTACTAATGTGTGTGGCTGGATAGAACCATTTCCTCTTGTAAAAAGAGAAAATGAAAACGGTGGTGTCCAGGCCTGCTTACACCAGTTAATGACTTCATTCCCTAAACGTCTGTTGTTTTTCTTGGCTATGACAGGACACGGCTTAAATAACACTGACTAATTCATCTACCTACAGAAGCATGACCCTCATAGGCACGGCCAGGTATGTTGTGCGTTTAGCCCTCAGCGCCACGGTTTTACGTGGTACTTGTTTTTATGACAGAGTCTGAATCATTATGGTTAGCTGGACTTAGACTGACTGACCGCGTTCAGAACTACCAGCAATCCAGAGAGGAGAGCTGAGGTGGCTCTAGGACACGTATGGAGCACAGTTGCCTCTAACTCGGGCTGTCTTTGTGCAACCATTGTGCCCGAGAGATGAGGCATTCTGACAAGATGACACTTCCGAAGGCTGGAAGGAGTCTGTGAGTGATCCATCCGTGGCTGGCTTTTGGGGAAGTTCAAACCTGTCTGGGGCTCACGTCCTGATCTCTTGGAGACCGAAGGCCTGGGGCAGCAGCAGTGCTGGGAAAAGCCCAGTGCTGGGCTGGGGGGATCTGGGGCGGATACATCGGCTGCTTTATACGTTAAATGAATGTTCCCAGCTCCTGATCATACACGGAACTTACGCTGACTGGAATAAAATGAGAACACACTACAGAGCACAAAGCGATAGATACGACTCATTCTCGTTACTCACGGATAACCGCTGTGTCTATGCTCTTTTAAAAATACGTTCAGTTATTTTTCTAATATTTTATTATGAAAAATTTCAAGTATGCAGCAACATTCTCAGCGAGCACTCATATACCCACACCCAGATTTTACCATTAGCATTTTGCTATAGTTGTTCGATCGTATTTAACCATCGATGTAACCCTCCGTCCCTCCATCAACCCATCTCGCCTTACTGATGCATTTCGACAATTCGGCACACACATTCAGAGTTCCATCTATTATTCCTTTCCATGCGAAATGCCCAGACCTCAGGCATTCATTCCCGGAGTGCGGTGGATACTCACCCGGTGTTCACGCCGTGCGTTACTTCCCGGGACTCGCTTACTGCCGAGAGCATACGGCGGAGACGGCGGGCTGTCCCCACCGTGGGCGTCCTGGTAGTGAAGACTCCGTCCTGTGGCAGCGTGGAGCGGGAGGCTCCCTGTGGGCTTGAGGACAGCAGGGATCGTATTGTAGAAGTTCACATGGTGAGGAACCGGGAAGACGCCTGGGATCTGAGGGTGGCCTCCAGCCAAGAGCCAGCAAGAAACTCGGGCTCTCAGCTACGTAGCAAGGAAATAATCCCCCGAACAACGAGAGAGTGAGTTCAGAAGTGGCTTCGTCCCCAGCGGGGCCTCTCGATGAGACAGGGCTTGGCAGGACCCTGAACAGAGGGCCCAGCTGTCACACCCGGACTTGGGCACCACAGACCTTCTGAGATGACCGCAGTGTCTTGTTTGAAGTTGCTAAGTCTGTGGGAATTTGTTAGGCGGCAACAGAAAACTAACACAGGCATTGGGGTCTGGAAGTGGGGTGCTGCGGGAACCAATACCCCGAAACGTGGAGCATGCATGGGACTCCCCAGTGGGCAGAAAAGCAGGGTGGAGAAAGCTGAGGTCTTCCTGCAAAGACCGTTCCTCACAGGAGCCTGGACTTCAAGGGGTCGGTGATGTGGACTCAGGAGAGGCGTGTATTTGGAAACTGGAGGAAGGGGGCGTCCTTGACGCGTGGTGGCAGAAAGGAGAGCCCTGTCTTCTGCGGTGACGTGGAAAGCAGAACTCGTAGGTGGTGGACTTGGGTATGCAGCTCCGGAAATTGTAAACAAAGTAGGGACAATCTCTTCTAGTTACTTCTGGCTGTTTATAGCAGGACATGCGAGGACCGAGATAATGTGAGGAAAGACCAGTAAAACAAAAAGGAAGCAGGGCTGGGCGACTTCGAAAATTCCAAGCCTTTGCAAATGACACCAGGTGCTCAAATTAAGACAGTGTGTTCTCCAGAAGAATCCGAGGGCGTGACTGTGTAGCATTTTGCTGAAACCCCAGAGATCGAAAGGTCGGATTATTCAGACAAAGGGATCTTTCCAGAGGGTGTGCCTCCCACACCGTCTCAACCAAACCCCAAGCTCTTCTGATGTCTCGGACCCTAGAGACCAGTCCCACCCGGTCCACAGTGTCTCGTAAATGGAACATTGTGTGCGCTCGCTTTTTTCTCTTCTTTTTGGTCGGGGTTCTTTCACTTGGCACGGTGTTTCCGCGGTTCGTTCCGTGCTGCCGTGTGGCGCAGCAGTTGGTCCTCTTCGCTATTCAGTGTTGTTCTGTGGTGGGAATGCATCCCAATTGGGTTATTTATTTTTTTGTTGATGAAGATAAGGGACAGTTTCTAGTGTGAGGCCATTGTGAATAAACCTGCCAGAAGCATTTTTTGTGTAAGTGTTTTGTGAATGAATAATACCTAGTCGTGGAATTGCTAAGCCATACGATAGGTGTGTGATTTGTTTTATGGGAAACTTCCAGGTGTTCTTTCAAAGTGGCCATGTCATACGTTCCTGCCACGAGTACGTGTGGGTTCCAGTTGCACTGCCTCCTCACCAGCCTTTGGTGTTTTCATTCTTTTTAATTTTAGCTGTTTTACAGATGTGCGGTGATATACCATTGTGGTTTTAACTTACGTTTTTCCTAATTTTTAATGGTGTCAAGTACTTTTCTTGTGCTCATTGGACATTTGTATATATGTTTTTGGCAAGTCTGTTTGTAAAACCTTTGCTCCCCCTTTCTTTTTGAGGAGAGGAGTGGTTTGTACTTTTATTAGAATTTTGAGTTGTAGGGTTCTTTATATCTCCTGGGTACCAGTCTTGTATCTGATGTTTTGAAAATATTTTCTCTTATATGGTGGCCTATTATTGTGCCTATTAATTTTTCTTACTATGTCTTTCGATGAGTAGAAACATTTAATTTTCAGGAAGTCTAATTTTCCAATTTTTCTTTTATGGTTATTGCTTTATGACAGTTATTAAAGACACCTTCCTCTATCCTCAAGTTATGAACATATTCTTCTATGTTTTCCTAGCAAATACCACAATTGCTGGGTTACTGTGGCTTTGAAGTAAGTTTTGAAGTCAGGCAGTACAAGTCCTCTGTTTTTTCAAGGCGGCTTCATATATATTGAAGGCACTACTGCTTCATAGAACTTTCTGCAATGATAAAACTATTATCTATCTGCACTGTTTAAAAATGGTAACCATTGACCACACGTGAGTATTCCTCCCTTGAAATGTGGTTAGTGCAACTGAGGAACAGAACTTTTAATTTAATTTAATTTAATTTTAATTTATCTAAATATAAATTTCAGTACCACATGTGGTTAGTACAATGTACAGTGTCATTATTTGCCTTTTGCCCTGCCATGTACCTTTTCAGAACGAGCTTGTCAGTTTCTACAGAAAAGGTCCGAGTAGCATTATGCACGGGTCTCACCGAATCCAGAGGCTGGGCAGAGCTGACAGCGCGGCCACGGCCATGGCCACGGCCACGGGGACGTGCCAATCCGTGGTCGCGCCGCAGCCGTCCGCTCGTGTACGCCTTCTTTCATTCCTCTCAAAATAGCCTGGAGTTTTCAGTGTGCTGGCTGTGCACGCATTTTGTTAAACTCACCCCTGCGTGTTTCATGTTTTGTGATGATCGCATGAGTTGGGTGTTTCACGTGTTTGCGTTACAGTTGTTCGCCGCAGGTGCCTTTTGGGTGTTTGCCTTCAATCTGTTCACCTTGCGAAGTCCACTCGTTAGCTTTAGTGGCTGTTTCGTTTATGCCCTTGGATGGTCTGCGTGAGTGATCGTGTCGTCTGGGGGCAGGCAGCCGCACTTCCTTCCCAACCTGGATGGGGTTTGTGTATTTATTTCATTATTTTTACTGGCTTATTGTTCTGGCTGCAACCGTCAGTGCACCACTGAACGAGAATGGCGAGAACGAGCTTTCTTGCCTCGTTCCTAGCCTTAGGGGGAGAATGTCGCTCTTTCATGGTGAAATATGATATCAGCTGTACGTATGATGTTTTCGGTGTTTCTCATGAATGACTTGTGAGTTTTGTTAAATGCCCTTTATTCCTCTAGGGAAATGATCTCGTGGACTATTTCCTTTCGTCTGTTAATACTGTGAATTGCATTGACTGATTTTTTGATTGTGCCAACTCAACCTCCAATTTGTGAGATAATTCCTACTTGGTCATCATGTACTGCCCTTTCTATATTTTGCTGTATTCTGTTTATTTCGGTAAGGATTTCTGCATCTGTATTCATGAGGGATGCTGGCCTACCGTTTGATTTTGTAATGTCTGTCAGGCTTTGATTTTGGGGTTTCAGTAGCTTCAGAAAATGAGTCGGACAGCGTTTCCCCCTTCTCTGTCTTTAGAAAGAGTTGCTGTGTGGTTGGGGCTAGTATCTCCTTAAATGTCGACAGAATTACCTAGCGAAGCTCTCTGGGCCTACCACTTTCTTGGCCGGCGTGTGTTTGACCAAGAAACTAATTTCTGTCACAGATTTGTGACCATTGAAATGGTCTATTCTAAAGAATTGATCCACTTCATCTACGTTGTCAGATTTGTTAATTTAAATTTATTGTCGCCTCTATGCTTATAAATGTTGAATTACTGTATAGTACACCTGAAACGAAGATAATATTGTATATTAACTATATTTTAATAAAAAGTAAACAAACAGAAAAGAAATACACCGGCAGATATTTTCTTGGTAATGTCGTCATTCTTGAGCAGGGAGCAGATTCGTTGTCCATTATAGTATTAAAAGCATAAGCGAACAAATGAAAGAGCCATTCATGAAACGATGCCACTAGTATTTTTATCCACGAAGCGCTTGGCCGAGCCCAGTTTTATTCAGATAAATAAATGCACGGATGAATAAGTAAAGAAAGAAAGAAAAGCCATGGAAGGTGAAGCTGGCACAGCCCCTCGCGTCTGGAGGCGCTGTGGTGATGCCCGCCCGTCTCGGCGCTGCCGGCTTGCTCGCCCCTCCGCTCTTGGTCTTCTCCACCGCAGCAGCTCGAAGGGCATTCATGGTATTCGCCTTGCAGAGAGCAAGGTGTGGTCGCACCGAGTTGTCCTTCCCTCTTGCTTGATAGTGTGCTGGCTCCTGTCCTGTGTCCTCTGTCCCTTCTGTCGTCCTCTTTGGGTTCTGTTGGCTCCTCTTTCTCTGGCGTCTTAAGCTGGAGTCTCAGACCGTTTGTTTTAGATCTTTCTTCTTCTCAATGATTAGCACTTAAAGCAGCTACTGATTGCCCACTAAGCACTGCTCTAGGTCAGTTCCCCATTGCGCTTCCATTATCGTTCATTTAGAATAGTTCTGATTTGTCTTGTGACTTACTCTTTGACCTGTGCATTGTTTCGAAGGACGTTGTTTACTTTTGCAATATTTGGGATTTCCCTCGCATTTTGTTATTTTCGATATCTAATTCTGCTGCGCTCACAGCACACTTTGAATGATGCCCGCGTGACCCGTTTTGTGTCTCGACGAATGTATTCCGTGCACTTGGAAAGCAGTTGCGCTGTCCGGGCTCTGGAGGTGGCATTCCGCAGACGCCGGGCTCAGGCCAAGGCGGCGGATAGGACTCTGCAACCCGCCTGTGTCTTCGCTGATTTTCCCAGTTCAGCTTTATTGGTAGTTGAGGGGAGGGTGTTAAACTCTGCAGTGAACTGTTTCTCTCTTTAATTCTCTCAATATTTGCTTCACGCATGTGAAGATCCACTGCTAGATACAGACACATTTATGGATTGTCACGTGACCGTGATGACCTCACACTTTTCTGGTTGTGAAGCGTCCCCCTGACCGCTGTCAGCTCTGCCGTCTTGGAGTCTGTTTTGTCTAATGTTGGGATAGTCACTCCAACCTTCTTATGCTTACTGTTTTCAAGATATATCTTTTTACACGCCTTTACTTTCAACCCACCTGTATCTTTATATTTACAACTGACCTCTCTTATATACAGTATACAGGTGATTTTTAACTTTTTAAATTCATTTCTATGATTTCTGTCTTTTCGGTTATTGAACCAGTGAATATTTAACACATTTTTTTGTATAATTGGATTTAGGTCAATCATTTTGTTATTTGCTTTTTATTTGTCTCATATGTTCTCCATTTCGCTCTGTGTTTTTAGTGAGTTCCCGAAACATGACAACGTGCACCCTGAACTTATCGCAGTCTACTTGGTGTTAATGTTGTATCATGTACGATGTAGAAATCTTGCAACTGCCTAAGTTCCTTAACCTCTCCCTTTTGTATTCCAGTTATTACATGTATTACATCAACATTATAAATCCATTCAATGCTATAATTTTCACTTAAATGCTGTATTTTTTAATTAAGAAAAAATTTTTTATAGCTATCCAAATCTATCATACATTCACCATTTCTAACAGTCTCCCTTGTTTTCCCCAGAACATCTGAATTGCCACGTGGCCTCACTTCCCTTCGGAAGAAAGAACTCCCTCTAGAAGGAAGGGCAGATCTGCTGTCAGTGGTTCTCGGTTACTGTTCATCCGAAGGTGTCTTTGTTTCCCTTAATTCTGAAAGGACATGGAATCATGAGCTTCCATGTTTTAAAATCGCTTTGTTCAGGACTTTAAAGCGTTTCAGTGCGTCCCTGCCTTGCGAAGTGGCAAACCAAAGGCCGCTCACACTCTTCCTCCTTTGTACGCGATGTCCCGTTTCCCCCCGACTGCTCTGCGGACGCCCTGGCCCCCTGCTTTGGAGCTGCTGGGCTGTGAGCACCAGGGTGTGATTTTCTTTGCAGTTTTTCTTCTTGAGATTCTTGGGTTTTGTTATCTGCAAGTGCATGCATTTCATCAAGCTCAGGGAATTTCGGGCTGTCACCTTTCCCTATTCTGTTCCTGTCCCCAGTCCCTCTCTCTTCCTCACTGCACTAGTCGCACTTACAGTGGATCGGCTGGTGGCGTCTCACAGGCCCGCGGGGCTGTGTGAATTTTTCCTAACCTTTCCTTGTGTTTCTCAGATTGGACGGTTTCTGTTGGCCTGTCTTCAGCTCATTGACCCTCTCCCCCCTCACACCCTTTATGCTGCTAGGCATAGAAGAGGAATTTTATTTTTTTTTAATTTCAGAGATTATATTTTATGCTCTAGAGCTTCCATTTGATTCTTTTTTTTTATAGTTTGTACTCGTCTGTGGATAGTTTCTATCATTACAATACATGGAGAGTTTATTTTCAGTTTTTTCTTGCTTTTAAGTCCCTGTCTTATTATTTCAACATTCAGATCATTTGGGAATTGGTCTTCATCCATTACCTCTCTCTCCTCTTAAGGATTGGTCACGCTTTCTGGCTTCTTCCGTGCTACACAAAGGGAGATAACCTCCCGGACGTGGTGAATGTCATCTGGATTCTGTTGTGTTTCTCTGAAGAATGTTTATCTTCCCTTTTTCAAAAGCAGGCTATTAACTTGATTGAACTCAAACCGAAAACTTTGTCTCTTGAAGGAGCTCAAATCTTTGCCCAGTTCTTCATCCTTCACTCGGTTGCTCTGAACCCTCCTGTCGCGCCCGCGGCTCAAGTGTCACCCTGGACAAACCTGGTGCCTCTTCTCTGGTTCCGTCTTCCTCAGAGCCATCCCCTCGCTCTCCCATGACCCTGGTCGCCCTGAACCTTGTGCTTTTGTTCTTCGGGTTAGAAAAAATGTTGGGTTTTCTTTCAGAGATGTAGCCACTTCTGTGGTGGCCATTTCGTATTGCCCTCAGGCTAAAAGCTATAAAAAACCCCGAGACTTTCATTTTATGCCATTTTTCTCCTTGTAAGTGTCGACCTCCTCTAGAGCCGACCCGCCTTTCATTCATCCTCCTGTAACCAAAAGTCTTGTTTTATACTTTTATTTGGAGTTGGTCGTTTTGGTCCGCAGGAGGGTTGGGTCTAGGGAGGCTTGCGTGGCCATTCTGGGAGGAAGAAGCCCCCGCCCCTCTCTTATTGAGGTTTTAAAGCATTTCATTTTTAGACAACCTACATGACATATGTTTTTTCTTAACAACAGATCTTAAGCTCCAGAAAAATCAAGGCCCAGATAAATGAAGAGCTCCAGGCAGCTTCAGTGCCATTTACGCCCTGGTCCCCTTCGGCTTCATAGGAAAGGCACAAATACAGATTTTGTCCCAAAACTTATGAAATGTTTTATTGCTTAGTAAATCTGTATCGAATGAACAAGCATTATGATAATGTTATGGCATTTTACATATAAAATAGTTTAAAAATATGGCTTTTAGTATCTATGTACGATCTCTGTATGTGGGTGTATTTTCTGTTCCCATATTTTTTGTCAATATGAGTTGCTGTTCCAATAGTAGCTATGTTTGTACACAAGCCTTTGGTGGCGTATCTGAGTGTAGATGGGCTCTCTCAGGAACCGCCCCCCGCCCCCCTTCATGGGCTACTTGGACTGATCGGGGGCCCCGGTCTGGGCGGTGCTGACTGTCCCAGGGGCTCTCCCCTCTCTCCTGCTCCTGCTGTGTGGGACGCACGCTTACCAAAGGCTAATCACACGTGTTCTCACACCCGGGCACACCAGTTGCTGGTGTGACTTAGCCGACTGGAACGCTAACCCGTGAAGTACGAGCGAAAAAGGAAAGGGGGGTGGCGGTTTCCGTAAAAACTGCGGGTACTAGGTGGAACGGTTTGGGAGACACAGTAATGTGAAGTAATAACAAGATTACTATAACAAGCTTACGGGCAAGGCAACCGTAAGCAATCTGAGACAAAAGTTCTGAACTATAGAAAGGGTCTGTTTTCATACTGATACCCAGATACCTGATGTTGTGCTGCACCTCAGAATAAGAACACGAATTGCGTGGGTGCGGCTTGTGCGGGAAAGATGTCACAGAGTTCTAATCGGGGATCAGACTCGGAGAAAGGCCTTGGTCCTTCTTCGTAAGGTTGATGAGTGAATCCACATTTTATGTCATAACAAAATCTTTAGCATATATTTCTGCCATTGTTTACGATTTGTGTATTTTACTGACTTTTCAATAAACTCACCAGGTTGTCCAAATGCTGATCCCCAAATCATGAGAACAGCGAGCTTGAACTGTATTTCCTCACAACAGCGTCCTAGAAATGTAATTACCGGGTATTTTTTAGATGACTGATACACGTTGCCTAATTACTCACTAGGGTGATGGTGTCGGTTTATAGTTCCCACAGAGCGCTATTTCTTACGTTTTAAACTTTAGGAGCGTGGCCGCTACCTTCTTTGCAGCTGAGATCAGCAGTCACATGGTCAACTTCTGTGCCCGGGGCCCGGGAACGCCTTGAAAAACGTCCCAGGATTGTCATTTGCTACAATAAAACAGAATGTGATTATTGCTCTACTAATGCTGGATTTTTGTGACTCCTAACCTCAAAATATCACACAAGCATCGGGACTGCTTGCCAAACGCACCCCGAATTCCATCTAGCACTTTAGAGTACTTAGGCGACCACGACTTTTGCACGCGGCAAGCTACCACAGGGACCAGGAATTACGAAACCCTTCCTTTCGCGAGCGGAGCCCAGAAATGGGGCATACGGAGCGTGCCCTGACTTAAGTCCTGGGGCGCGGTGGTGTCTCAGCTGAGCTCAGAGCTCAAGTGCCCCAACTGTGGTCTAGTCCAGCTCTTTCGAGTCCACCACTTACCGTGCTACCAAGGGGTGGAGTGCGGGGTGTTTTCAGACGCCGTCTGTAACGTGAGCTCAGGGCGATCGGATGCTTAAACGGGTCAGACGCTGACTTAGGAGCCTTGGCTGGATCGGAGGATCTTGGTATCCCACGTACACTTCGTGACGACTGTCCGAGGCCCCGTGTGGGGACAAGGGGAGGGAGCGCGAGGTGGCCGGGGTTTCGCAGCTCACAGGAGGTGCCGTCGGTGCTGGTTCTCACACGTGCTGCTCAGTCCGCCTCCCTGTGAACGGAAGGCGATGTTATTAGGCGTCTGCTCTGAGCCTGGCGTTTTTAGATGCTTTACACGCGTAAGAAGATTAACCTTCGCAGACCCATTTTCCATTTGAAGAGTAAATATCAGGTAAACGAGCCAGAAAGCAAAACCAGACTGGAGTAACTGCGAAGCCTGGGGTTCTGTTAGAAAAGCCGCGTTGCCACGCCACGTGGCTCGGTGGCTCTGGTGGCCTTCACCGCCCGCTGGAATGGCCCAGGGAGCATTTTAAACACCAGCGTCACCGTCCCGCCCCCAGAGCTGCTGGTTTAAATGATGGGGCTGGGGTGCAGCTTGGGCAGAGGGGCATTGAGAGCTCCCAGGGGGCTCTGATATGTAACGAAGGATGCCACCCACTGCCAAGGATTCAAGCTGTTTCATTTCTTCGTCCAGATGTGGGAACAGGGATAAATCCCCTCATTAAAGGCACGCTTCAATGGCGTATTAGCCTCCCAGGGCTGCTGTGACAAATGACCACAAACTGGGTGACTTAACACAACAGAAGCTCATTCTCGCCCAGCGCGGGCCCAGCCGTGTGAGGGGCTGTCGGCAGGCCCGGGCTCCCGCTGGAGCACCCTTCAGCCCCCCGCTACCCCTGGTGGTGGCAGCCATGCCCGTGTCCTCGGGAGGTTGTGTCGCCCCCATCTCTGGACCCGTCGTCACGCGACCTTCTTTCCTGTGTGTGTGTTTCTCTGTCTGTCTCCCGGTGAAGTCATGGAAAGGGAGTCCACTGGCCTGGCCCCTGGCTCCCTGGCACGCAAGGGAGCTCCTAAAACCCTTGGAATTTCCTACGAGATAAGAACGCTAAGAGCATCTTTTGTTGCAACATTTGGCCTTTGACCTCGTCCCTGACACAGGGCTCCTAAAAGCCCTTGGAATTTCCTGAGCGATAGGAGTGTCCTTTGTTCTGAGGAGGGGACGCAGGGTGGGCCCTGGATGGGGGCTAGTGTGCCAACCTGGAAGCTCTCCAAAGCCCACCCAGCGGGAATTGTCACGGAGGCTTCCTCACGTAGGCACGTCCATGTACCAGGAAGGCCGCCAGCCGGCTCCGTGGGAATGGGCCCCGGCGCTCAGGGTGTCCTCTCATCTTTACTGTTCATCTGTATCCGTCCGACTGCCTTTGCCGCATAATAAGCGGGTAGGCATTTCCCCGGGCTCTGTGAGCTGTTCTAGCAGATAATCTACGGGGCGGGGGGCGGGGGGGTTGGGTTGTGAGAACCTTGGTTCTGAAGTCAAGTCAGACAGAAGCCGTGGGTGACCCGGGCTGGCACCTGAAGTGGGGGACTCCCGTGGAACGGACCCCTCTGCCAGGGGCTCTGCGCTACCTTCGGCCTGTGTCAGACCTGAACTGAATTGCAGACACCACGTTGGTGCCTCAGAGAGGGGCTCGGTGTGGGGACAGAGGCTCCCGCTGCCGCCGGGGTGAGGGCAGTGGCCGGGGAGAGCAGAGGAGATGCACCGAGGAAGGGGAGTGAGTCCCTCCTACTCACACCTTGGCTCCCAAGGGCCCGGGCTAATCTAACGGGACCTCACGCGAACAGCCCCACGGGCAGAGACCCTGCTTCCACGTAAGGCCACGTTCTGAGGCTCCAGATGGACGTGGGAGCTGGGGGAACACTGTTGAATGCAGTGCAGAGAGAAGACTAAGTCACCTTACGTTCTGAACTATGCACGGGTGTCCAGGCCTGGAAAACTCTATGGCTTCTGGATTTAGTTTTTAAAAAGATATTTTTAAATGCCTTAGGTAACCACCCCTCTCCACCCCCCACGAAGCCCACGGAGCCCACGGAGCACCAAGTCTTAGTAGGTGTATCACTGAGTTATAGGACGGTCTATACACGTGACACCCTTTCTGTCTGGGGTCCCTGGGGCGTGTTCAGGAGCACAGGGACGCCGGGGGCTCAGCTCGTCCGTCAAGGTGTGTGTGACGGGCACACACATCTGTGACAGAGACGGCTTGTTCCCGATGGGGACCTTTCAAAGGAAAACCAACCCTGCCCTCCCTTCTCCTGTACGCGGTCAGGAAAAACTCCCAGCACCTGGCCCGACCCCACAGAGCTACCTGCCATCTTTCCAAACGTGGTTCGTGACACAACGCGCATTGAAGCCACCAAAAGTTGGGAGTTTTGTTTGGGGCCATTCTCCTATTCACGTGTTTCCTTTGTTTTTCTATAACGACACCTTGACAAAAATTTGGAAATACAGTCATTGAAAACCTGACACTCTGATTTCTTAAAGGACATTTGTAGGTCCAATTGTATATTATGCCCCCCACCCCGAAATAAATACCCGCAACCCATAGCACCCTTGTTTCCTTACACACGTGCTTCCTGGTGAGGAGGCCGGCCCTGGGCAGGGCGGGGCAGGCAGATGTGACTCGCAGACGGGCGCCGCACGCGGGGCATACACCGCACTTGGAACAGAACCCACAGACCGGTTTTTGTTTTTTTAAATTTTTAAAATTTTCAACCCCGTGAGTCTTTATAAAACCTCAGCAACAACATTTAGGCAATTTCTTAAGCTAATAAGCCTGCGTTTGCACTTAGAGGGCAGTCCCGCCTCTCCGCCTCAGGGAGCCTGCCTGCCGGAGGTCGCACGCGGACCTCGCTCGTATCGGCAGAGTTCTCGGCAGAGGCTCAAGGAAAGTCAACAGTTTATTCTTCAGTAAGTGCCACAGGACAGATCCTTAAAGACGCAGGAGACAACGTTGCAGACCACGCACAAGGGTGTGCCCGCTGGGCAGCGGCGCAGAAATCAGGGTTGGTTTTCGGACCGCTTGGCGGGGTCTGAGGGCTGTTTGCGCAGGGAGGACGGCGACGCCGTTGTCATGGGCTGAGTGGCCTCCTTGACATCACCAAGCTGTCTATTAATGAGCATTATTAAGAGTAACCATAGATACCCTCTAAGCCACGGCAACTGTGGATTTCAGATTTGAGCAGAAGGGGTGTGTTATAACACGTCCTTGGTAGCAGGGGTATCTTTTTTTTTTTTTTTTGCCCCTGGATGGTTCTGTTGTAACACAGCACAGATGTGGGCACCTGCCGGGGCAGACCGTGGCTGCCTTCTCCTGACACTTAGCGACGGAAGGGACCACTCTTGCCTGTAAACACGTTAGGCTGCCGTGATTAGAGGAAGGGGAAAGGTGTCACTGGGAGCAGACGGCCTTCTCTTCGGTGAGGCCCCATTGTTCTTGGTGTTTATTGCTGGATGCAGCCCCGCGGTCCCTTCGCACCGTCGCCCTTGCCTAGACCACCGTGACCACGGGGCCATCCCGTGCGGACCACGCTGTGACCTTGTCTGTGGCGTAAGTCACGCCATGTGAGCATCTGGCAGACAGAGCCGGGTTTCAGGCACAGGCTCTGGTGCTGCAGAGACACTTGGTCCTAGTTCCTGACCAAATGATGGAGGAATCTGGCCTCTCATTTCAGGGGACCGAAAAATGCCTTTCTAGAACCTTCCAAGGAGTCTGAGAAGCAAAGGCAAGCTGGTTTCTCACTGTATCTTTTCTTGCCTTGTCAGTGTGTTTGTGCTGTGGCTTTCAGGGCCCATGCCGGGAGTGGCCGCCCAAGGCTGGCGGAGGCCCTGGGGCCCTGGCCCGGCTCCGTGTTGCCTCTTCAGCTTCTAAACGAATCACCCCGTCTCTGGGCGGCAGCTCGTGGCTTCCCAAGCCAACGCCGCCGTCTGATGCCGCTGCCATTTCCCCACGGAGCTGATGGTGTCACCACGGGGGAGAGGGGCCCCCGTCAGCCCTCCAGCTCTCGGACCAGCAGCAGTGTGAGCGTTCCCCCAGGACCTTGCCCGGGAGGATGACAAAGCATTTTGCAACCGTTCCTGTATATTGGCAGCTCAGAGGCAACCGAGCGAGGGAGACGCAGGCAAACGGGCTGGCCGCACAGTCATGGAGTCACGGAGCAAGTAGGCCAGTGGGGAGCGCCTGTCCGTGGCGCTCTGTCCTGAACTCTCTGTGCTGCTCTGCGCTGCCGGGGGAGGGGACGGACACTGCTCAGCAGCCTGGGGCGGCGTCGGCGCGCGGTCCCTGACCCGACAAGTGGAGGTATTCATCACACCGGGGGCTGGAGGGAACCACAGAGCGGGATACATATTGAAGGAAATATGCACACAACTCGGTTTATTTTTCTTATCTGATTTTTCTCTGGTGCAATTTGAGTACTGCTGAACACTCGCCAGCTGCCTTTCCATGCTTGAGTTGTTTGTCATTTCTGGGGCCGCTGATGCTGTTATGATCTCCCTTTTGGGAGGAATTTACAGGCACATGTTGACCCAGTTGAATGGGAACAGAGAGCATTGGGGACCATCGCGGCCCGGAGAGCAGGAATTAGCTCCTTTCCCTGACGGCGCCGAGGGCATGGGCCGCTCTGGTGTCGTCGGGCCGGCCGTGCAGTGCTCCTCGGTTCCCGTTTCGAAAGCCCACAGCCTCTCCCAGCCTGGCCTTGAAATGAACCTGCCTCCCCTTTCAGTCCTGCCTGCGAGTTGCAGTCGGAGCCCGAGCGCTATTGTTGGAGCTTCAGAAAGCGACTCTCCATAGCAGCTGTTGCTAGGTAAGGCACGAGTGCGCAGAGACCAGCGTGGGAGAGGACGGCCGGGCTCCTGGCCGAGGGCAGGGGCCTCAGAGGGGCCCGGCCACGTGAAGAGGCCGCTCCCCACCTGCCGCTGCCGTCTCCGGCTCTTCCAGAGACCTGCCTGGCCTCCCGTCCCCCAGACACGTAGCCTGCGTCTCCTTCCCACAGAGACATTCACCCCATTCTCAGACCCCTCCCACTGGCCAGAGATGGGGGAGGGGGAGAACCTGGCAGGGCCCTGCGCTCCGAGCCCAGCGGGAGGTCAACCACATGCTCACGGAATGGCCGGCGCCCTTACAGTTGCTGGGGACGCCGCCGGCCCCTCGCCCCTGTCCCTCTGGTCCACCCCGGCGGTCCCCTGCTGGGCAGAGCGGTGGCCTCGTGGATCGCTCTACCTCAGAGCTCGTCTTGGTCATGGGAATTAGCACCCTACCTGCAGGGTCTCTCAACCACAGGAGGCTGGGAATCAGCAGGACAATTATTAGAAGTGGTCAAAATGGTAACTTCGTATATGTCACCATAATAAAGCAGGACTGAAAGACAGGCGTGGAGGTGGGGGGAGAGGAGGTGGTCAGTGCCCTCTCGGAGGGGCGAGGACCAGGGCCCCCCTGCCCACAGTTCAAGCCCTCGTCCTCACCGACTGATCTCCAAACCCGCTCTGTTTTCTCTTCCGTGAATGGGTTGGACCTCTGAGGGCACCTGCCTCGGGGAGCTGCTGTCCAGAGGAGGTGGCTGGTCACTGTAAGCAGTGGGCACAGTGCGAGGTGCCGCCTGGGTTTTGGGGCGCGTGTCTGTGCTTGGCACTGTGGCTGGCGCTCCAGTTCCGTCTCTGTGCGAAGACCCCGAGGGCGTCGGTCTCCCGGGTCACAGCACCCTTGTCCTGCATCCAGGCCGTCCCAGGGAAGCACCCAGGCCCTCAGGCCTGCATGGCCCCTGGCCTTTGCCCAGAGCGCTGTGCCCCAGCGTCCTGGCCTGTGGGGATGGAAGGGCAGTTTCTGAATTAAAAACAATGCTTTAAACTGAAAGGGAAACCTAGCAAAGAAATGAAAGTGACACCACCGGACCGTTGACTGGCGTGGCTGCAACTCCTCATCTTTCCCCAGTGTCCTGTAAACCCCCTCAGTCCCACCCCAGCTCCCCCCCACCCCGCCCCCTGGGGGGTGGCAGGGAGTGGCGCACAGGCCACCCTTTGGAAGACAGTGAGCGCCATTCCTGGTGTTTTATAACGGCTAACTCTGAACTTTCCCCTTTTTGTTTTGCCGAAATGCATTATTTTCAGGAAACTTGTGTTGTAAGGCAGGAGTCAGCTACGGTTCTGGGGCCAAGTCCATCCCATGGCTTGTTCTTGTAAATAAAGTTTTATGGGCACCCGGCCAAGCCCATTCATCTCCGTGCCGCCCAGAGCGGTGGCCGAGACCCGCCGTTGCGACAGAGGCATGCGACACACAAAGCCAAAAATATTTACTATCTGACCCATCACAGAAAACTTGGCCAGCGTCCTGTTGCAAGAGATGCTGAGATGTTTAATTCTTTGAAGGGTACGTAATTAGATTTTTTCTTTTACTCTGACATGCTGAAGGAAGGAACACTTATTTACTAGGACATGCTCTGTCACAGCCTCAAAACGCTGTCTCATGGAGGAGTCAGTGTCAGATGAGCACCGGCCAGCAGGCTAGAGAGCTGCAGAGAGGGCGGAAGGCGATGGCGAAGCCATCCGGCGGCTCTCTCCTCCCCAGCTGGTGAGGTCCGCACGTCCAAAGACTTGTGGCGGTTTTATCTGCATCCCTAGAAGTTTATATGTATACGTTTTTTTGGGGGAGGGGGGGTGGGAGGGATCTTTTTGTTCGGAAATCCTTCCTAAATTCAGACATAAAGGTATAACCAATAATACCGTTTTTGCCTTGTTCTTGTGTCTTTCTACCCAAAATGACGTCAGAAAGTTTGAGCCTCCCAGAGGGGGAGCTTAATACCGACTGGGCGTGCACGAGGGGAGCAGATCCCACGCAGCCCCCCTCCACGCCCTGTGGTCGTCTAGAGAAAAACCTTACCTGGTTTCTGATCACGGGGGCCCGGCTTTCTCAGCCGCCACCCTACAGGTGCTCGGGCCAGAGCCTGCCTTGGGGCGGGCTTGGGGCTGTCCTGTGTGTGTAGGGTGTTTAGCAGTGTCCCTGGCCCCCATCCGTCGTCCATCAGTAGGAAGTACTACCTTCCCCCACCTCGTCCCAGCTGTCCCAGACATTGCCACATGTCCCCTAGGAGGCCACATCACCCCCCACCCCGGAAACCCCAGAGTTAATCTAGGGAGAAGCTACGTGGCTACTTCTCTCCTGGTGAGAGGCTGGCACGTGGCACCTGGGGACCGGTGGCCAGACAGGCGACAGCCGAGAGTCCTCAATGCCCGAGCTCTTCCGAGAGAACGACTAATTAACTGACTTTCAGAAACTTTGCTCCCCTCGGCGTGCCATTTTATGTAATTTTCTAACATTGAAACAACAGCTCTTCTGGTTTAAAAAAAAAACCCAAACACCAGTCCCCCCTCACAGGCAGCAGAATCCGGGTTTTGACTAATCTCTGTCATCAGAAACTAATTTGCTTCAGGAATAATAATAGTAACAACATGCCCGTTATGAAAGAGTGTGCTTTTATTATTTTATTTGCCTGGTTATGTAAATTCCAGATACAGGGGGACAGGGAGGGAGCGGTGTCCTGCGCTCGCTGTGGGGGCCCCCCCGCCGGGGGCCACAGGGGGCTGGCAGCGCCAGAAGGACCTTCTGCTACAGAGGAGCGGCGCTCGCCCGGGCAAGGATTTATTTTCGGCAGTGTGGCTGCACCATCGGACAGCTTAAATACTAAACGTTGGGAGGAGAGCTGAGCGGAGCCCCCGTTCCTGCTGCGTCCCCCTTGCCCTCTGGTTTTGAATATCGCTGAGTGTTCCCTCTCATACTCCTGGCAGGAGAGACCCGACCCCGTGGCATGCGTGTCCCGGTCTCAGTCCCCTGCATTCCCTTCACCGCCCTGCTCCGCCATGCAGCCTTCTCTGAGGTCCCAGCTCTGGGGCTTGGCTTTGCCTCCCTTCTGCCCGGTGGACAAGCGCTCCTTGGCCCTGCGTCAGCTGGAAGGGCGTCCTGTGGGGTCTCTCTCTCTCTGCTGTCTGTGGGCCTCAGTGTGTCATCCCCAGAATGACAAGGTGGCCCCGAGTCCCAGGTGCTGATGTCCTGTGTGCCTTCAGTGCGAGCTCCAGGACTGGGCCCCCCGCCCCCTTCTTCCAGCCAGGCCAGAGAAGGTGTGCTTCTAGGTGTTTCCTGCCCGTCTGGCTTCCGTGGGAGGAACCCTGGGGATGCACGTGGCTCAGTTGCGTGGCACGTCACTGCTCTCATTCAAGGACCTCCCTGTTTCAAAAGCTCTGCCGCATCTCTTCTCCGATTCAGCCTCCGAGGGGCAGGCGGCTCCGTGTCTTCTCAACACAGAGGTGTCCAGCCTGCGTCAGAGCGGTGGGTGCAGCGGGTGGGCTCCATTCCCCTCTGGCTGTGTAGGCGAATTACCTCACATCTTTGTGCCTCCGTTTCCTTTCTGTGACGTGGGAACAAAACTGTGCTTCTAGGCGTAGTGTCTGCAGAGGTCTCAGTAATAGCTGTGTCGGGACACCCGCACGATGCCCAGCTGAACGGGTGCCAGTTGCATGTCTTAATGGTTGCACTGTTCTAGGTCCCCAAAGAGAGCAAGGTCCCCCTGAAGCGTGACCGTCTCTGGGATTTCACCTGAAGCTTCTCGGCTCCTGGAACATAAACGAGTGCTTTCTGCTCACCAGCCGTAGTTCCACGAAGAAGGAGACCTCATTATCAGCTCCATTTCACAGATGAGGAAACTGAGGCCCAGAGGTTACGTAGCTGCTCGGCGTCACCTGGCTTTTGAGCCTCAGATCCAGAATCCCAGTGTGGGGGCCTTGGCTGCGGGATGGTGCTCTGCTCCCCGGGGCGGCAGCCCCGGTGGACATGCGCCATCCAGCCTATCCAGTCGTGTGTGCTCAGCGCCTGGTGTCTTCACGTTTTTGTAACTCCTCTCATTTGGAACCACTTTTCCACCGAATGACAGAAAATTCGGGATTTAGTGACATCACAGAAGGGGGTACCAATGTATTGGTACCACTTGGAAATATTTCAGCTCAGCTCTTGTTCTCCCCAGCCTGATGTCAACTTTCCTGGGTAGATTTCTTCTCCCCTCCTTCCCTTTTCTTGGTGCCCCCGTGCCTGTCGCGGGCTTCTTGTCCGGCGCGGTTTCTTCACGCTGCCCCTGCACTGCTGTCCTGAGAAAGAGGAAAACCTCTCTCTTCCCTTCCTCCGCTCCTCCGACAGCTTCCACGGCCCCTCACATAGTGAAGGACCGGGCCGCTCTTCAGACCTGGAAGTGAGGGTCCCCCGAATTCACGGGGGGGTGTGGGTGTTGGGGGGCTACCAAGGCATGTGGTTTAGCTCAGATCTCAGCTAGCGGACTCTCCCAGCTGCTAGAAAACATTTCACGAAAACACATATTTGGTGAAAAATAACATTTCACCAAAGACAGCTGGAGTTCTGAAGACACTTTTTTTTTTTTTGGCCATGGCTGAAAACCACATTTTCCCAAACCAAATTACAATGAAGGTAAACCAAAGAAGCCCCACTCTGTTGCAAAGTTGACTTCAGGGTAAAATTTTGAAGTTCAGGGGAGTTTTAGAGCGTTTGAAAAACATTTCTAATTACAGAAAATGGCATGGGCACAGAGGAAAATTTGGAAAAACCTGGACTAAGTGGCTAAAGAAGTTGGGCAACCGAATGGCAACCCCGAAGCCGAAGGCTGCTCCAGGCTGACGCAGATCCAGGTGTCTTTTCTTCTGTGGGTGTCACTCACACATGGTCGACCTGCTCTCTGCCCAGTCATCAGGGCGTTCCGGGAAACGGGCCGTCCTTCTCTAGCTGGACAGGGAGTGTCAGCGGGTTATCGGCAGTGATGCATGATGGGAAATTTCTCACACATCGCAGAGCAAACGCTGGCTTCTGAGACTTCCTCTCCCATGGCCATGGGGGCCTTTGGGACACGGCAGAAGAATTAGCGTGCCGAGGGCCACTCACCCCGCCTTTAAAGTCGCTCTTCACGGCTGCTGTGCCCCATGGCACAGCGTCCCCGACACGGGTGTTGCTGCGGAGAGGGCCGGGTGGCAAAGCAACAGATAGATAATTAGGCACGACTGAATAAACTCAAGAATGTATGTCGTTCTTAGTCGCCGTCTTCCTCATTTCCTTAGACTCAGCCCTGTAATGTCTTCTTCCTTTCACTCAGTCGTTTTTAACCAGTGCCGGAACCAGCCAGAAAATGGGAGAAAAGTGCCACGCGGCGAGGAGACTGTATGTGTTCACTCCGCTAGCTCCGCCTGGGAGATGTCTGATGGGATTAGCTCCGCCCAGAGACCCCTCCGGAGGCACTGCCGCCGTACCCGCGATCCGGCAGTTCGCGTGGGCACGCGCGTGTGTGTGAGCGTGTGTGCGTCTGCGCACACGCTCTCAGCGGTGGTGGCTTTACCCTTTCTTTCTCTCAACTCTGAGTCTAATTCGGTGGGTGTGAAAGCTTAAAATCTTCCACGAGCAGAAGGATTTCCTGCGAAGGGCAGAAGTCCGCAGCCCACGGCACCTTCTGGTGTCTTATCTTCCCCAGGGACAGGAACCTGACTTGGGAGAACCGTCAGGGTGCCCCGGGCACAGGTGCCTGGCTGAGAAGGGAATGAGGCCCCCACTCCCATTCTGCTGCCCGGGCCACAAGCCCTGGCACAGAGCTTCTGCCCAAGGAGGCAGGGGCACGTTCTGGTCTCGTTGGCCCAAGTCGAAGCCTTCGGTCATTGACCCCTGCACCTGGGAGCCAGGCCTTCCCAAAGGGGACACTGTCTGTGAATTCCCATGAAGGTGTCGTAAGGACTGACAGTGGCCCTGAGGGAAGCTGTGTGTTCAGATCCAATTGGCGTTTGTTGAGGGCCTTCCTGAGGGCCCTGGCGGGCGCGCCGGCTTCTCAGAGATGGTCAAGCAAAGTGGAATCTCGTGCTATCCTCTTCCCTCCCTCCCTCCCTTCCATTCTTCCAATTCAGATCTGTCCAATGAACATTTATCAAGGGCTTTATACCAGGTCACATGCTGGTTTTGGGGACATACAGTCCAATAGAACTAGGCCCGACTCCTTGGGTTTTAGAAGGCCATGTGACAGACAGCGGGGTGCCCACCAACGCTGGTGCTTCACTTGGAATTCTGCCCACTGACCCCAGCGGACAACCATCCTTTGCAGGTCCGTGGTGAGCAGAGAGCTGTGGGGACACGGGCATCTCCTGATGGACTCACGGTATTTTTGGGGGTATGATCGCTCCTTTGGCCTTAACATATTTTTCAGCGATTTTAATTTTTAAATGCTCGTCCTTTCATGCGTTGGGTGTTAGGGTGACATCCCAGCCTTTGCAGAAGGGCCAACAGAGTTAGCAAGAAAAACAAAATAAAAACAACACACACTTCCCCCCTAGGATGCCTGCTTAAATTTAAATTTTAGATATGCAGTGAATACTTTTCGTTGCTATAAGTAGGCCCCGTGCACTATTTTGGGTGTATTCCTCAACCGTCCTAACTTGTTTGTTGTTTATTCTATGATACAGTTTAACTGAGTGTCTAGGGCACTGTCTGGTGCATCACCCTTCTCGGTGGGACTCTGTAGATGTTACTTAAAGCCAAGTGTGGATGAAGAGACACTAAGGTTTTATGCCGTAGTTTTTTGACTTTGAAAAGAGAAGTCGAAATACATGATGTTCAACTTGTTATTGAAAACAAGGGTGCAATACGGAGTTTGCATGGGAAGGACGCAGGCTGTGCGACTAGGTGGGCACAGGTCCCGTTTCTGTCTCTAAGACACCTGAGGTCCGGGGTGGCGTCCTGGCTCTGTCCCAGCAGCCAGCGGGATTGCCTTTCTCTGCCCATCGTTAACCAGGCAGCCGTGCCCAGTGGGATGCGAGTGGGGGTGACACCAGTCATTTCCTGGCGGTGGCAAGAAGGGCCAGGGCGTCACTGGCTCCGCTGTCCCTCTTCCTCGGTGACCCGCAGCGTCCTTCCTTGGTCAGTCCTCTGGAGAAGCGATGGTGCTGCCTCAGAGCAGAGCTCCCCGGCCACCGTGATGGGGACGTAAATAGTGTTGCTTTAAGCCGCTGAGGTTGGGGATTGTCCTGCCACTTAACCAGGCCGCCCCGACTGACACGTGATGTCTGCGCCCCGGGGCAAGCCCCTTCCTCTCCCTGACGCTCGGCGTCCAAACCTGAGAGGATGGGGTGACACAACCCAGCATTTTGTATACAAATTATTTATGGTGAGATGGTCTAAGCCCCACAAGAGAAGCTGCAGAAGTGGCACGGTTTAGGCCGAGACTTAAGGAAAGAGCACTTATTGTCCCTTGTGGAACAGCCTGGCTTGGTTGACCTGACACATAGCTCTTCCCGGTAATCAGTGGATACTCTTTTTAAAATCTATTTATTGACGGGAGAGAGAGAGAGAGAGACAGACAGGCAGACAGATCCATTTGTTTTTCCACTTATTTATGCATTCACCGGTTGATTCTTATATGTGCCCCAACCAGGGATCGAACCTGCAGTCTTGGAGTATTGGGACGATACTCCGACCCACTGAGCCACCTGGCCAGGGCTCTGGGACCACTGTCAAGGTCAGGAGGGCCAAGCCCAGGAGCTCTGCAGCCCTGGGCAGACAGCAGCGCTCAGTGCACAGCCCACCGACCGCTGGCGGGGCCGACGTGTCCGGCCTGCAAAGGGCCGCCCTGCTAAGGAAGGGTCTGCTCTTCATTAACTGCGAGTTGACATTTGAGGTTTCTTCTTTCCTTAGGGAACGGGTCCAAAGGGTTATGTAAGTTTTCTCTCTTACACACATTCAAAAAAACATGTTAGAACAATACAAAATGTCTGCTGACCCCACACGAGAGCTCGGGGAGCTGGTGGAGCTCGGCTTTGCACCTCGGACACTGCCTTGGCGGGCCAGGGCTTCGCCTGCGTCCTTGTAGGAACTTCTGTCCCATTCCTGGGGATGCTGAGGACTGGCCATCTGTGTCGCCTTTTGGCCAAATGAGATTCGCCAGTTCTCCCCCCTTGAGAGGTGCCGTGAAGACAGGGACAGTTCAGCAGGGTCCCCATGAGGGGCGGCCCCAGGGACAGACGAGCTCTGGAGAGCAATGACATAGGCCAGGGTCTCACTGGTGCTCACGTCCAAGAGTGTCTTTCTGTCCTCACCCCACAGTTGAGCTTCTGGCCACCTCGGAGTCCTCTTTTTTTAAAAGAAGGTTGGGAGGCTTCTCCTTCCAAGTTCCCTTTTAGTCCAGGAACTCCGTGTGTGGGTCCTCCAGCCTCTGGCAGGTCTCTCACTGGGACGGGGCCCTGTTGGGAGCCTGACGCGGGGGCCCCGCGGGGAGGGGCTGGCTCCCATAAGCGGCGCTGTTTTATCGGTCTCCCCTCACCAGCATTTAAATTATTTCAGTGTTTAAGACTTTTGGTATCTAAAGATAAGGCCGAGACCCTCGAATGAAAAAGATGGATTGAAATGGGAGTGGAATCATTTTTTACTAGGAGCTACTCGTTTAAAGTGACAACCGACTTCCCTTGTAAGTATTGTTTTACCCTTTAGCTGGCTTTCGATGCCCACGGTGGACGGATTTACTGCTTCTCAGACTTGCGCTGCCCTGCGGAGCCCGTGGCGCCAAGACGGGAGCCCCTCTCTTGGACTCATTTGCATGCGTCGTGTAATTTTTTTCTGGACGCGCTTACTTAATGCCATGTCTAGGTCCAGAGCTTGGTTTCTGAGGCTGCCAGCCGTTGCCTGTTTTGCTCTTGGATTCGTTTCAAGTTGCTGTGAGCAGGAATTTCTGACGCTGCATGGGCTGGGGATTTCTACACAGGTAATGGGCAGTGAGAACCGAGCCAGTGGGGACTGGAGACAAATCGTCTCTGTGAAAGGAGCCTCGTATTTAATGGGATCCAATTAACACCTGATGAACTCGGGGCAGAATGAAGGATGAGCCAAGGGACTGTGACGCTGCTCGGGAGAACTCGCGGAGCTGCGCACCCAGGTGTGCCCCACCTTGGCTCCGGACGGGCTTTTGCCGGCAGCCCTGCATGCTGAATGGCACTCACCCCCCCCTTAGTTAGTTCAAGCGGCTGTAACACAATACCTCAGGGAGTGCAGGGGTGGGGAGGCTTAGAAACAAACATTCACTGCTCACAGTTCCAGAGTTCGGAAGTCCAAGACCAAGGCGCCAGCATGGTCAGGTGAGGGCTCTCTTCCTGGGCTTGCAGGCAGCTGCCTTCTGGCCGTGTCCTTGCATGGCGTGGAGAGAGAGCTCTGGTCGCTTCATCCCCTTACTGGGGCACCAGTCCCGTCACGGGCCCCTGGCCTCGTGACCTCATCCAAGCCGAATTACCAGGGAGGGATCAGCGCAGCAGCGTGTGGATTTGGGGGGGCAGATTCAGCAGACATCACTTCTCCCCCCACCCCATTCATTGAGCATCTACTTTATGCCTGGCTGGAGGCCGAGGCTCCCCACATGGAGGAGGGACAACTCCTGCCCCCTCTAAAACACACACGCTCCCAGAGGCGGATGGTCGGCCCCCCTCCGTAAATCAGCGTGGTCACGAAGGAACTGGAGGCGTGGGCCGATTACTCGTGCTCCATGTTGGCGCACAAAAGTGCACGGTTTTGTCTGGATAAGCAAGACTGACCTGTGTCGGGTTTACGGAGAGGCGGCAACAGGAGAACGGGCTCAGATCAGGTGGGGTCGGCCATGGCGGGCCTCGGTCATGGCGGGCCTCAGATGCTGAACGAAGGGGTTTAGATTTTATCTGCAGGCAAGAGGGCAACTGGCTGGGTTTCCCCCCGTGTTTTGTAAGTGCAGGAGGAACACAGTTTGAGCTACATCTTAGAGAGGATGCCCTGGTTTGCTGGGCTGCCGAAGGGAGGGCCCGGGTCTACGTCCGGCAAAGAGGCTCACGTGACATTAGCTGAGGTGAGCAGGACGTGCTGGGTCCCCTGTGGGAACAGCTCTGTGTGTGGCCTGACGACTTCTCAGAAGGGATGTGCTCTTCACCTCTTTGTCCCCCGCACCAGTCTTTGGTGACCGTTTGAATCTCCGTTGACCTGTTCTGTTCGGTGAACATTTTCCACGTACTTCAGATGCCCAGGGTTGCTTATGTGCACACGTGTCACGTGACATAAAAGCAGCCAAGTAAGGAAGACACGTGACTTGTAAAGGAACAAGGTGGCAATTGCAAAGACGTCTCATCAGAAACTGTGCTAGTTAGAGACAACAGAATGACATTTTTAAAGCGCTGAAACACAGACAAAACACTGTCAGGCCAGAATTGCATAACCAATGAAAATATATCTCAAAAACGAAGTTGAAATAGGCACCTTCCAGGCAAACAGAGCTTGTATGACTTTGTGGCAAACAGGCCCCCACCCCGTACAAGTGTTAGAGGAAGCCCTTCAAGCCCAAGGAAGATGACCGTGGATGGAAACTTGGATCTAGACACAGCATTGAAGAGAGATGGGGGGGGTGGCTATGTGAGAAGATATAAATTTATTCTTGTTTTTAGATTTCTTTATAGATAACGGGCTGTCCAAAACAAAGAAACAACAGTGAGTCACGGGGTTTATTACAGGTGCCGGAGTAAAATTTATGACAGAAAAGCCCAGAGCGCAAACCTAAGCCAAAGTAAGCAGAAAGAAGAAAATAAGAAAAGTGAAAGTGGAAATAAGTGAAGTAGGGATCATAAACATCTAAAAGCTGGTTCTCTGAAAAGATTGATTAATAAGGGTTTAGCAAGACTAATGAAGAAGAGATAAGACACAAATTACTAATATTAGGAGTTAAAGAGGGGAAATTGCTACAAATCCTACAGACAGTAAAGGCAAAGCAAGGCAATACCGTGAGCAACGTGAGGCCATACATCCTGCAACCTGGATGAAATGGGCCTATTTCCTGAAAGATGAAAATAACCAAAACTGATTTAGGAGGAAATAAAACAGCTGAATAGCTCTCTATTACTTTAAGCGAATTTTTAGTAACACTTTCCCACAATCATTCCAATTTGGATGGCCTCCTGGGTGAATTATAGCAACTATTTAAGTAATAATTAATATCAAGGCTACACAAACTCTTTTGAGAATGCAGAGGAGGGTGGGAAAACACTCTAACTCATTTTATAAGTTAGCCCGGTGTTAACCCAGTACCAACCCCAGACGATACCTTTATAGGAGAGCCACAGACCAGTATCCCTCATGACTTAGAAGCAGAATCCTAAACAGAATACCGTGAAGCCAAACCTGGCAATTCGGCAAAGGAATAAGGAACTGTGATCAAGTGGGATTTCCCCAGAAATATAAGGTTTGCTTATCATTAAAAAAATTAATGTAATTCACCGTATTACCACCAGAACAAAGAGAAAAACCCTGTGATGATCTCAGTGGTTTCAGGAAAAGAATTTGACAAACTCCAGTACTCATTGATGATAATAACTCTCAGTAAACTATGAATAGAAGAGAATTTCCTCAGTCTGCAACCACAGTGACCCCCAGTATGTTAAAGACAACGCTGCTTAAATGAGGAACCAGGCAAAGATGTCCACTCTCACTATTTTCATTCGACATTTTATTGGATCTCATAGCCAGTGCAATAAGGACAATAAAAAGAAAGTAAAGGCATACAGGTTAAAAAAAAAAAAAGAGAGAGAGAAAGATGAACTAAAACCACCTTTATTCACAGGTGACTGTAAGAAGAAAATCTTAAAGAACTTATTTTGAAAAATTACTAGAATTCGCAAGTGAGCTTAAGATTTTAGGGTACCTCTATATTACTCTGCGACGGTAACTGATTTCGAGTAGCATAAGCACATTTTGAAACAATCAAGGATAAATTCAACAAAATGTACAAAGATCTGAACCCTAAAAATTACAATACATTTTGGTGCAAAATCGAAGCAGACTTAACCTGTGAAGAGATAACCATGTTTGTGGACTGGGAGGCTCCGTCATGTTCAGACGCCCATTATCACCAGAGTAATTTATAGATACCACACAGTCACAGTAGAGCCCCCGGTGGGTATGGGTTTTCTTTTGTTTGTTTGTTTGTTTTTTGGGGGGTAGAAAGTTTTAGCTGATTCTAAAACTCGTTTGGAGATGCAAAGGACCTAGAGCAGCTAGAGCCTTTTAAGTAAGAAGAACAAAGCTGGGGCTGGAGCTGCCTGATTTCAAGACTTCGGTAATTCAACAGGAATCAGGAAAGTATTGGTTTAAGGACTGACGTGTAGATCAGTGGAACAGAATAGAGAGTTTGGAATAGGCCAGACGTATTGGGTTCCGATAAACGTACCAAATTTTGATGGGGAAAGGAAAAACTTTCCGACAAATGGCACTGAAGCAAGATCTTTATATGGAAAGATACAAACTCCTCTGGTCTCATGACGTACACAAGTTAACGCCAAGTGGGGCAGACACTGACGCCGAAATCCTGAAAGAATAAAACTCTTGGAAGAAAACACTGGAAAAGCCTTGTGACCTCGGAGTAGGCGGCAAAGATTTCTTAGCTGGGACACGTGTACACCAATCAAAAAATTATGAGAATTAATTTTGAACTCATCAAAAGCATAAACTTGCTTTTCAGGACACATTATTAAGAAAATGACAAGACAAGATGAAGAACGAAGAAAATATTTAGCATATATACCTTTCGAAGACCTGTCATCGAGAATACAAAGAACTTAAAAAAATAGGTACTGTGCAGAGCGACATTGGGAAAACAGAACTGGAAACTTAAAATGGGCTTCTTCTGTTGTATGTAAATCATACCTTTAATCCCCAAAGTGGATACCAATATTTCTTTTGATACTTCTGCCTTACAAGATGGAGCCCCAGACACAGGATTTATCCCCATGCCTAAAGCAGCAAAACAAAAACAAAAAACAAAAACAAATACAAACAAAAAAAACTAAACTAAAAGAGAAAAGCTGGGCAAGGGGTAGGCAAAAAGCCCCAGAAGTTTTTGAGGCCCTGGATGTTAGACAATGAAGGACACGGATCCCTGGGAAGGGGAGGAGACAGAGGGGCCCTGGGACGCCCCAGCTCCCTTCCGCCCAGCCGCCTCCCAGCGCCGAGGACCCAGAGCTGAGTCTGGGGAGGCCGAGTCGGCACCGGCAAGCGCAAAGAGCTGCAGAAGTCCCTCCCAGAGGCTTCAGCAGAGTGGGGCCGGCACACACACGCCAGGAAAGTGCCTGAAGTTGTGGAAAACCACGTGGCAGAAGCGCACAAATGGGACCGCAGCAGCGCCTGCTCCCAGCAGCCCAGTGGGAAGCCTCTTCCACACGAGGCTTCCGAGAACCCTCAGGAAGGGCTCGCCGCGGTCGGGGGACTTGCTGGACTGAGCTCTGCTCCAGCCCCACCTAATGAAGCATACGAGCAAGACCTGAAAGAATTGACTTTTCCCTGGTAACTTCATGGCATTCTCAAGTTAGGCCAAGAACACTCAAGAAAGCTTAAAAAACCCAGCACCCAACAAGGTGAAATTCACGGAGCGCGGCCTCTAGCCCCAGATTTGCAGACACGCACGGAAGCAGGAAGACGTGACCCGACACGAGGAGAACAGTCCGTCAGCCTGTCAGAACGGACTCCGCGCTGGCACAGACGTTAGAGTTAATGGTCACGGACATGAGAATGGTTGTGAAAACTGTATTCTGTATGTTAAAAAGTCAGGCAGAGACCCGGACAATATAAAAATGGCCTAAATTAAACTCGCAGAGGTAAATACTACAACGTGTGGGAGAAGCAACACGCTGCGGGAGATTGGCAGGAGATTAGACATTGCAGAAGAAGAGCTTAAGGGGTTTGAAGACGGGGTAATAGGAACTATCCAACATGAAGCACACAGAGAAAAAAGAACTTAAAACAAAAAGCATAGCGACCTAATGTGAGTGAAACTGGAAGCCCTGAAAATGGGGGCGGGGGCAAAAGCATAAGCATGTCAAGGAAAAATGGCCCCAGGTTTCCAAATTCTCTGAAAACTATCTGTCTATGGCTCTGAGAAGCGCAACGCACTCCAGACACAGAAATATGGTAAAAACTACATCAGTGTACTTCATACCCCAGTTGGTCAAAACCGATAAAGAGGAAGTGTTATAAGGAACCGGGGAAAAGCCATGTTATGCCTGGAAGAAAAATGATAAGGACGACGGCAGATTCCTCACTGAAAACGACGTGAGAAGAGCAACGCCTTTCAAGGGCGGGAAGAAAGGGCTCCCAGGCTGGCGGTCTGCACCCCGAGGAAGCACTTTTCAAACGTGAAGGGAAGGTCAGATCCCCCAGGACCCCAGAACAGTGGGTGGCCACTGACTGGCCCTGTGGGAAGGCTGACGAAAGTCTGCCAGGCTAAAGGGAAACGACACCAGATGAAATAGGGATCGACACAGAGGACCGAGGACATCAGAAACGGTAACTATGTAGGCAAGCAGAGAAGATGTTTTCTCGTTATTTCCATCTCTTTCAACAGTAGCCGTCTGTTGGAACAAAAGTTGTCACCGGGCACTTTTGGGGTTTAAGATGTGTAAGTGAAAGTGTGGAACAATGGCATAAACGCTGGGGTGGGAGACATGGACGTGAGATTCTTCTAGCGAAGTCATGTAATGTCCCTTGAGGATGATAACATCACGTGACAAAGATGCAGACCTCATACACTAACCCAACCGTAAAGTCACAAAGACACAGAGCGAATAAGCCAACAACAGAGATAAAATGAACCCTTCGTATGACTCCCTGGGGAAAACACACAGCGGCCTACGGGACCACTGTTACCCCAGCTGCCGTTGCAAGATGAGGAGAGACGTTGGCTGAACACGGGTCGAAGGGCCTTTTGGGGATTATGGAAACATCCTCTACCTGGTTACGTGAGCGTATGCGTTTGTCCAAACTCACCTGGAAACCTAGAATGTGCCCATTTTGTTGCATATAAATGATACCTTTAATACCAATGCAGATTAAAAATATTTCTTATCATTGTCACCGGCGCCATCATCACCGCCCCCATCACCACCGACACCGAGTGTAGGGGCATTTATTTGGTACTCATTATGTGTCAGGAACTACGTTAGGGCTTTGCCTGGGTGGGGTCTTTCAATGATCATCTCGTAACCCGTCGAGTTAGGTGCTCTTATTATCCCCAGCTAATGGGTGAGGAAAGGCGGGCTTACAGAGTTGCAAAGCAGGGACTGAATTCTTAGCGGTCCAGCCCAGAAGGCCAGTAAATAGCATCTATGCCACTTTGCCTCCCCCTTTCCACGAGGATAACAGTTATATTTGTACATGAAAGAGGGCCCTGTAACTCACGCCGCTGTACAAACACAAACTGTTCTTCTTCTCGTTGTTGTAATTCTCCCCTAACGAGTCAGTGACCAAATCCTGGGAGCGGTCATCTGCTTTGTGCTCGACTCGGGACCGTCCCTCATCGGAAGAGCTTTGCGATAAGTTGCAGAAACAGAGACAGTCACGGCGAGCTCGTGAAGTCATCACTGCCGCAATCGGAGCACAAGGCATGCCAGACGTCTCCCTGGGCTAAGAGAAGAAAGGCAAAGTGTTATCTTTAAGAACGGGCTGGATCAGAGCTTTCTTTGATCAGCCGAAAGGTATTTGGGGACTGTCTACACGAGAAGATCTCAGTTAAGCAGAAAAATCTAAGCGCAAACACGGATGGTAAATACACAGACACACGTAGCCGGACGGAAGAACTGGAAAGAACGCACCAGTGATAACGCTGTTATTTTTATGGGCTGGGATTGTGTGTGCTTCACGCTGCTTTTTCCTTTACACTCCTCCGCGCCTTTGATGTTTTCTGTAGGAAGCGCATGCTAGTTGGGCCGGAGCACTAAGGTTGGAGGCAATGAGAGTGGCTTTAAAGAGAAGGAATTAAGTGCTGTGGATATGGGATTCTGGCCCTAGATGCGGGGCTCAAGTGGCACGAAGACTCGGGCACAGGGGTGGGGCGTGGCCTGAGACAGCCTGGCACCGGCTCTGCTGGCCCAGCCGGAGCACTCCTGCAGGGTTCCGGGGTGTCATTTTGTTGTGGCTGTGATGTGCGTGGCGTTCCTCTGAAAGGGCTCTCTGGGGGCTGGTGGCAAATGCGTGGGGGACTGAAGACCGTCCTTGTAAAAGGAAAGGGCTGGGTCACACCAGGTCTGCGCTTCCTACCCGGCGGGAAGTCCTGGGAGGCAGGACCCTGAGTGCCTTTCGGGGGCCGTAGCCACAACCATTTCTGTTTTTTCTGTTCATGTCCCCCTTTCCCTCCTGCGATTCTGACTGGCTCTCAGTCAGGTAAAAGGTATGTGGCCTTGATAAAATCCCGTCTTCCTCTTCACTCCGTGGTGCTTTCTGCTTTAGGGGCTCCTCAGGGCTGTGAGGCCACGTGGAGGGGACAGAGCAGAGCGGGAGGTCAAGCCCTGGGATCCCCGAGCCACCTCCATGACCTGGAGCAATGATGTGACCTCTCCGTGCCTTGGCTTCTTATTAATTAATCATTTCCTTTATTATCTCTTAAAACACATGATTATACAAAAAGTTGTATATAGCTTATATTTAGGTGCAAAGCAGAATCATAAACAGCCCATGAACCAAAACTCGCATCCACCCATGTGCACCCTGCGTCAGAGGGACCCGCGACCCTAAACCCGTTCTCATGCCCCGCCCTTTAAATACCTCTCGTTTGTGTGTTCATGGCTGGGTGCGTACCGCTTTATCATTTAATTTTATTTGCTTTTGGACTCTGTAAAAATGCGACGTTGACTCACAGAGCTGTGAGTTTTTTATCTTCATGCTTCATACTCCGCTGTGGGGGACGTTTGGGCCGGCGGCTCTACCGCGTACACCGAGCAGGCGGACTGTTGGGGTGCCTGCAGAATGTGCGGCTCAACAAAGCGATGACTGGCTGTTTTCCAGTGTGTCTGCGTCAGCTTGTACCCCGACTAGCCAGCGCGTGAGAGGGCCTGTTTATGTCCTCTTCGACACTTGGTGTAGTCAGGCTTTTCAGCTTTTGCCGATACGTTATAAAGCGATAGCTGATCGGTGACCTTAATTTGTAGTTTTTGGCAGCTTACGAGAGTAGGCCCCTTTTCAAAAATGTATTGGCATTTATGCTTCTTCTGCGAAATGCCTGTTTATATATTTTACTTACTTTCAAATTGGAATTTTGGGTTTTTTTTCTTTTGATTTGAAGGGATTCCTCATATATTTTGGATATTAATTCTTTGTCCTCTATGTGTTTCAAATATTATATCCCAGTCTGTGGCTTTTCTTTTCACTGTTTCCTGGGGACTGTTGATGACCATGCTGTGAATGGTAATAACTTAAAATTTATTAATCGTTTAATACTTTTTGTATTTTAATAAATACTTTTTTTTACACCACGATAAAACATATATGATCTTATATTTTCTCCTAAAAGGTTTTGGTTTGATTTTCACATGTGAGCCTTTAATCTTTGGGGTTGACTTTTATGGTGGCTTGAGGTGGAGATGTACTTTTCTTGTCCCATCTGAGCGGTGAATGGGACCAGAGCCATTTGCTAAATAGTTCCCCGTCTCCTCACGGGTCCGCAGAGCAACCTCTGTCAAGTACCAAAGTCCCATGCGCGTGCGGACCTAGTCGGAGGTCCTGGGTTCTATTCCAGTGGGCGTTCTCGTTGATCTGTGCACCAATATCACATTGTCTTATCTTCTCGAATTTTGTGACTAGGCCTTCATATTAGGATAAATTTCTAACTTATTCTTATTTAAGAGTGCCTCATCTAGACTTGACCCTTTGCTTTTCCGTAAACATCTTAGAATGAGTTTGTCAGTTCCATGAAAAACCGAGTTGAAATTTTGATTGGGATTGTAGCTCTCCTCTTGGGAAAGGGCGCTCCTACCCATGAACATGGGACGTCTCCGCTGACGGAGGTGCCCCCCGAGTATTTCAGCCGAGTCCGACAGAGTTTAAAGCAGACAGATCTCACCTCTTTCCAATGAGACGCACTTCTGGATACCTTTTGGTTGGTTGCTGTTATAAAAATTGTCTTTCTTTTTAAGAGTTGACTCCAAGTGTTTGGTGTTGGTGTGCACTAAAGCAGTTTATGTTTGTATACAGCTAGCACCTTGCCGAAGCTATTACTCTAATGGTGTTCTATGTAGATACTTTTGAAATTCCCTGTTAACAGTTGTCTTGTTTTCTTTCTTTTCTTTTTTATTTTTTTCATTCTTTTTAAAAAAGATTTTATTTATTTACTTTTATTTTTAGAGAGGGGAAGGGAGGGAGGAAGAGAGGGAGAGAAACATCAAAGTGTGGTCGTCTCTCACGTGCCCCCTACTGGGGAACTGGCTTGTAGTCCAGGCCTGTGCCCTGACTGGGAATTGAACCGGTGACCCTTTGGTTCACGAGCCAGCACTCAGTCCACTGAGCCACACCAACCAGGGCTCATTCTTTTTAAAAAATTTTTATTCAATTACAGTTGTCCCCATTTTCCTCCCATTCCTCTCCCCTGCCCTACCCACCTCTACCTCCCACACTGAGTCCTCCCCCCTTGCCCACCCAGTTGTCTATGTCCGTGGGTCTTTTATACATGTTCCTTGATGACCCTTCCCCTTCTTCCCCCCTCCCCCCACCTCCGGTTACCGTCAGCTTGCTCTTTATTTCCACGTCTCTGGTTCTGCTTTGCTCGCTTGTTTGTTTTGTTGATTAGGTTCCACTTACAGGTGAGACCATTTGGTATCTGTCTTTGACCGCCTGGCTTATTTCACTCAGCATATCGCTCTCCAGCTCCATCCATGCTGTCGCGAAGGGTAGGAGCTCGCTCTTTCTTTCTGCTGCATAGTATTCCATTGTGTAAATGTACCATAGCTTTTTGACCCACTCATTTATTGATAGGCACTTAGAGAGATGCAAATTAAAACCACAATGAGATACCACTTCACACCAGCCAGAATGGCCATCACAAACAAATCAACAAACAACAAGTGCTGGCGAGGGTGTGGAGAAAAGGGAGCCCTAGTGCACTGTTGGTGGGAATGCAGACTGGGGCAGCCACTGTGGGAAGCAGTGTGGAATTTCCTCAGAAAACTAAAGATGGAACTGCCTTTGACCCAGCACTTCCACTGCTGAGATCATACCCCAAGAACCCTGAAACACAACTCAAAAGAACCCATGCACCCCAATATTCACAGCAGCACAGTTTACAATAGCCAAGTGCTGGAAGCATCCTAAGTGCCCGCCCATCAGTAAATGAGTGAATTTTTCCCCCTATTTTAAAATTGCTGTAATAATAACGATTCACCTGCTTATGAGTGCTAAAGTGCTTAGCGATGGGAGCTGTCCACATTGTTGTCCTGATTATTGTTTTAAAGTAATGGCTTTATTGCTTCCATAAAAGTTTTACATGCACACGATAAAAACTGAAGCAGTTCAAGAGAAATGCAAAGAGGAAACCAGCAAATCACCTCTTGCCCAGAAACGAGCGGGATGAACATTTGGTGAATGTCACACCAGATTTCTCTCTGTGGAGAGAGAGAAAAATAGGTGAATATCTTGGAAGACCAAATGAAATATAAAAATAGAATCATATTTTGCATGATTAAAAAAATCACATTTTAATTTTGTTCGAGTTTTAAAAAAAAAGAGAAAGAAAGAAATCTGACAGGGTAGCTGAACTTTTTTCTTTAAAAATTTTTGTTTTTTCAAGGACCGTTGACATCTGTGTTATTTTATATTCACATCAGGTGTACAGCATGGTGGTTAGACAGCTACGTAATATACAAGCACCCACCTGGAACCACACAGAGTCATTGCAATAATATTGACTGTATTCGCTAGGCTGCGTTTCAGGTTAGTTTTGTCACCATGAGAGAGATCAGTGTTTAAAGATGCTACTTAGGTTAAGAAAAAGGATTTGGAAAATCATGAAGCAGCCCAGTCATTAGGCTGTTTACCAGCTGCACGTTTGGAGTTGCCGCTGCAGGTCTGACTCCCGGCTGTGAGCCTCCCTGACCCGCACCGTCCTCCCTCCTCCCTCTTCCTGGGTTTGTCTGGCGAGGCGTGCGGGCTTGGGTCCTTCGAGAAGTAAGTAGAAGTGCAAGAGGTCTACTGGGGAGTAACACCTGCGAAGGGGAAGGGCAGGGGGAGCTGTTGGTCTCCGGTGCCACGGACGAGGAGGACCTCCTGCGAGGAGTCCCACATTGGGCAGAAGTGACCAGACCCTCTGTCACCGCCCTGCTCAGTCATTGTCCGTGGCCACACCGAGAAGAACGTGACCCCTCCTCGAAAACAGAAAGAACGAACATCTGATGAGTGTCAACCGAGCCCTCGCAGCTGGACCCTGTGGGAGGCTGGAGGAGACTGGAGTGTCACCCACAGGGTTTGCCGTGTTGACCATCACCGCACGACCCTCTGCCACTTCATGTCCCTCAGAGTTGCACGTCTTTGCGTCCCCGGCCCCCCGCTCTTTGCCCACACCAGCGTTCTTTATCTTGGCTCTCCTTTTGTCTACCCGGATTTCTCGCCCTGTATTTCTTCCAAGAAGGATTCCCGGGCTCCAATGTCCTGAATTCTTTTGCATGTGAGAATGTCTGCCTCTTGCTTTCTTCCTGGAGGACCACGTGGCCAAGCCGGGCCGCTTTCCCTCCGGCTCGTTCCAGACACGGCCCGTCGTCTCCTCTCCTTGCACGATCGATTCTGTGAAGTTGGAGTATGAGGGTTTTCCCCGCTTGCAGGAGATTTGCTTGCTTCCTGGTTGTGTGCTTAAAGAATTGGTTCTTTAACGTTGGTGCCTGATGGCAGGACTAGATCGCAATCTTCCTGGGTTACACTTTCCTGGCTCCTGTGGGCTCCTTCGTCCACCTTTTCCTTCATTTCAGGGAAAATGTCTTGAATGATGTCTGGGAATAATTTCGTCCTCTTTAGGGGCAATTTTTTCCCTTGGACTTGGATGTCCTGTTTGCCCCCCCTGTTCCTTATCTTCTCTTAATTTACGTTCACTTTTTTTCCCTTCTGCATTTTCTGTGATTCCCTCAGATCTTGACGCCAAGTCATTAGTTTCCTTTAAACTTTATATTTATTTATTTTTAGAGAGAGGGGAAGAGAGGGAGAGAGAGAGGGAGAGAAACAGCAACGCGAGAGAGAAACATCAATGGGTTCCCGAACCTGGGACCTGCCTGCAACCCCGGCGTGTGTCCTGACTGGGAATTGGGCTGGCGACCTTTCGGTTTTCAGAATGACACCCAACCCACTGAGCCACACCAGCCAGGGCCATGTCATTAGTTTCCTTTTCAGCAGTGTCTAATCTGTCCTTGACTGTGACTTTTTTGTTCAGCGGGGATGTCGAGACCACAGTGGGGAGGAGGCTGGGGGAGGGGCGGGCATGGAGGAGAGGCTGCAGCGGGCTTGCTTGCGAGGTGGAGAGAGGTCTGCCCAGGGAGGGAGGGCGGGAGGGAGGATCAGGGTGGAGAGGTGTGAGAAGCAGGGGATATGGAAACGCTTTATAAACACAAAAGCAGCGGCTATGTGGAAGGTTTGAGCCCTGTCATTTGAAGGAGCTGAAAATGTGGGCTGCAGATGTGACACCTCAGTCTACTCTCTCTAGGCCACGCGCACGTTGTTCACTGGGGACCAGCTGGGACGTCCAGGGGGCGTTTCTGTTGCCCCCCAGCCAGCCAGCGTCTGCAGACACGCCTGGCAGCAGCGCCGGGTCCCTCCTATAGCTCAGGTGGGCAGCTCTGTCCAGGGTCAGAGAGGCGTCGGACCCTCTGCCAGAGGCCATGTGGCGCAGGGCGGGGCAGCCCGGCGCGGGTCCCTGTGTCCCTGTGGAGCGGGGTCCGCCCACTTCCCCTGAAGGCCCAGAGAGACGGGAAGGGTCTCAGGCTCTGTGGGCCTGTCTTCTCCCGCTCGGGCTGCGGTAACAGAGCCCCTCGGCCCAGGGGGCTGAGAAACAGCGGGAGTTTCTCACAGTCCTGGAGGCTGGAGGTCCTAGATCAAGGTGCTGGCAGACTCAGTGCCTGAGCGGGAGGGGCTCTTTTCTGGTCCATGGACAGCCATCTTCTCTCTGTGTCCTCACAGGGCAGAAGGGAGGTGGGAGCTCTCTGGGGTCCCCTTTGGAAGGGCACTACTTCTGCCCGGAAGGCTCCAGCCTCATGCCCTTGTCACCTTCCAAAGGCCCCACCTCCTATCACCATCGCTCGTGGAGCTTAGGGTTCCAACATGTGAATTTGGGGGAGGAAACAGGCTTTCGGGCCATTGCGCTGTCACAGCTGTCAACTCAGCTGCACCGCGTACTGCAAAAGCAGAAACGGGCGTGGCTGTGTGCCAGCAACGCTTTATTAACAAACCAGGTGGCGGGCGGTGGGTTAGAGGGGGGTTGGGAAAAGTCCAGCTGAGTTTTCGTTTTCTGGAGGAGTGTGATCATGAGATTTTGGGCATCAGGCTAAGTCACCAGGTTGACAAAACTTCCGACTCTCCACCGCAGTCCCCAGACCTGTTGGCTTCTCCCAATCGAGAACCCCTACTCCTCACCGTTGGGCAGGACAGGGGGCAGGGTGAGGATCCCACGCCTGGTCTGCCCGGAGGTGGAATTTGAGAAGCAAGTTCCTGATGCCCTCTGCCCCAAGGGCTCGGAGCCTGGCCGGCTTCCAGGTGGAGAAGCGCTGAAGAGAGCAGAGGAGGGAGCGGTGACATCGGGTGGGTCCCTCCCTGCCTCTCTAGGACAAGCCCTCTGCTGCTGGTTGAGGATGGGCTGGGCGGAGAGACGTTGGCTCCAACCTCCCGGCCCGGGTGCTCCCTGGCATGTGGCCTTGGGCTCCTCTGTCGCTGCTTTGAAACTCAGGGACATAAAGACCAGCATTGCAGGGTTGTCACAGGACCAGCCAGAGTGGTGAGAAGTGGGGTCACTGTGGCTGTCACCCCACCCCCCAGCCTTCGGAGAAGTGGCCTTTTCTGTGAAAAGGTGTCCTGGAAGAAAACAGAAACCCAGAACTTGATGAGGCTCGAGGAGAGAGAGAACGAGCTGGGAAGATTTTCTGATTCGTTCTTTTTCAATGATGATTTTACTTTTAAAAACAGAGGTGGAATGCACGTTCGGGACAATTTACCCCCGAGCCCTCAGAGGCGCTCTGACTTTGGGCTGGGGTGTCGGGTCTCGAGGCTGCGTGGGCGGCCTCGTGAACCTGGGCTTCGTTGTGAGCAAAGGCGGGGGTTACCACTAAAGGCCGAGGTGCCGGGAGGTTCGCCGTGTTCTCATGAGCCAGGGAGGCAGGTGGCTATTTCCCCGTTGAAGGTTTTTGGTTTCGATCCCAAAAGCGCAGGGGACGCGCTGGAGGCTCGCAATTCAGAGGCGGGCGCGCTGCGGGTCCCGGGCCGCCCTCCCCTCTGCCCGGCTGCCGCTCGCCGCGCGGTTTACCAGACACGCCAGGAGTTTTCCCCAGCTGGTATATTCTTTTCATTTCTTTCTCAGTTGTTATTTTGCATCAGGAGAAAAATGGGAAGAATTTAATTCATTATTAAGTGCTGAGAAAGAAAAATGCAGCGGAGGAGCCACAGCCAAGGAACAGCATGAAATGGGAAGGCGGGGCTGACCGAGCCCACTGGCCGGGTGCAGAGGAAGCCTCGCCGCCCGCTCGCCACCCTGCCCTCGGGGAGCCCCCACGCATCCGTTCCTGGCCCTTCTGGGCCGCCCCGAGCGTTCTTTGGCCAGCTGGCCGCTTGGAGAGTATTCATAGGCACCCGTTGGCTGTCCCCCGCGTCCCCCAACCCCTGGCTATAAGGATGAGACTTGGCTTCAGTCCCCTTCCAGTCTTCAGTTATTGTTACTTTTAATACTTTAGGTGTGTGCATTTTCTGCACAGTTCATGTACATCATGAATTAAATTATGCTGGCAATATATTTTTGCATATACAGTACTTAGAAGAGTAGTTCACCCTTTTTTCTAGGTTTTAAAAATTGCAGTAAAACACACAAACGTAAAACTTACCATTTTAACTATTTTTAAGCACACAGTTCGGTGGCATTGGGTGCAACCATCAGTCACCACGGTCCGTCTCCAGAACTTGTCCATCTTCCCCGACTGCAACTCTGTCCCCGTTACATGCTGACTCCCCACGGCCCCTCTTTTTTCTTGGCCCGCCCTCAAAACTAGCAGCTTTTAGGGGGCGACTTGCTAAACAGGCAGGAGTAGCACCCCCCCGCCCCCACCCGAGGACTACGCCTCCTAAAAACCCAAAGAGGCCCGCCAGGTATCGTGCCTCTGTCTTGGTGCCTCGGGACCTCACACAAGAGGGACTGTGCAATATTTGTCCTTCAGTGCAGTCCCTGCTCCATGAGACAAGCATATCACTCAGATGCCCAGTGTCCTGCAGCAGCTGAGCTGCAGTGCTGGGGGTCAAAGGCCAGGCACTCCAGCTCCTAAGAACCTCTGTATTCCCACCGGCAGTGGTTTATGTCGTGAGCAGGGTTGAGACCTAGGAGACGGGGCTGCTCTTTGGGAAATCCCCATCTTACAGAGGGATGTGCGGCCGCTGGGACGTGTCACTGGCGGCAGCTCCGTCCCCTGTGACTCAGCGCCCAGGCCCCGCCGCGAGGACAGCACTCTCGGAACTGGGGAGAACAGGTCACCGTTGTCCCGGAGTCCGGGCCCTCCCTCCCAGTGACTTCAGACACGGGGGATGCAGACGGAGGGCCTCAAGGCTCCTGCCACTCGGGCCTGTTTTTGCAGGAAGCCTCCTTGTTTATTCCACTTTCACCATTTCTCCTGGCAAAGAGTCATCCCGGGACAGCTGACCCCGGGGCTCTCCTGAGACAGCCTGGGAGCCTGGACGCGGCCTCCCGCCCCGAGGAGTGACCGTCCTGGCCAGACATGACAGGAGAGCCTCTAACAGCCTGTTCTCCCCAGGCAGCTTATCCCCAGGGAGCAGGGATCCGGCCAAACCCCCGCAGGAATTCCTTCCTTCTCATCCTGCCCCACCCACCACCTTGTCCTGACAAAGTCGGACGGGACCCGGGGGAGGCTCGGGGCCACGGAATCTGGGCCAAGCACCCTGCGCGCCGGGGCGAACCCCATGTGCTGTTTACACCCCCTTCTACGGAGGCAGCAGCTGGTGCCGAGAGAGGGGGTGCCTCCCGCCTGAGGTGGCCCGGCGGGCGAGTGCAGGAGCTCAGGCTGAAACCGGTCCTCCTCCCGTGGGCAGCACCCGCGTCCCTCCTGTGTGCTGTTTGTCGGCTGCGGGCCGAGGGACTGGGCTCTGCCTGCACATGGTGTTCCCTGCAGCAGCAGGACGGTGTTGTGTAACCCCGGGGCCGTGCGTGGTGTGTGGGATGCTGACCACACGTGTGGGCCTCCGCGGGGGTCAGGCCAGGTTAAGCCCAGGCCTGCGAGTCCGATGGGATGCTCGGCCAGCAGCACCCCCTCACCCTCGCGTGAACCGAGCGGGAAGCGCCCGGCGAGGCCGCCAAGGCTCCGGCTGATTTATGGAGGGTGGGGCCTTCCCTGATCCCACTGATACAGCGTTTTCAAAGTCCTGCTCGCAGGGCTGCCGGGTCCTGGGCAGGCGGGGCTGCCGCTGCCGGGCTTAAACCACACCCAGGCGGAGCTTTGGTAACATTTTCATAGGGACTGTGGGCAGATGATTTATGGCCATCTCTTCCCGTGGCAGCGTGGCCCATGCTTCTGGAGGGGACGTGAGACCAAACAGATGGTGAGAGGGGCTCTGAGGAGACCACCCTGGGCCCTGCTTGCCAGAGCCGAAGCCAGGCTAGGAGCCGGGCAGATGGGCTTTCTGTTTCCAAAACACCGTGTTGTTAGGGAACAGCTCTAGAGCTCCCGGGCCCCGTGAAGGAGGCTGCCGCGGCCGCCCCGAAGTGCTGGGGGTTCCAGGGGCAGAGCAGCTTGGCTCGCACGTGGGCTGCACTGACACACTCCGTGGCCGTCCCATCTCAGCGCTGTAACTCACAGGTAGCATGGAAACCACACGGAGGTAACTGGGAAGCACCGACCTTCCACGCGCGAAAACAATGCAGCTTCACAGGAGAGGCTGCCCTGGCCCTGGAGCCGGCCCCGGCAGCAAGCCCCGCTCGGGGCTGAGGCTGGCCGCGCAGGGGCTGCAGGTGACCCTCACTTGTCGCTCCTGCACGTGGCGACTCCGAGGCATCCTGGCCTGACTGCGGCCGGGCTGCGTGGTGAGCCAGGCAGCGACACGTGCAGAACACGCACACCCAGACCAGCCCCTGCAGTGGGAAGGAGGGCTGGCCTCGTCGGTGCACCCCCGGGGAGCTGGAGAGGGGCAGTCCTGATGGGTAGGCTGGCGCTGCTGCCACAGGGGACGTCCCTGGGGGGTGACGGGTGGCAGGACAGGGACAGCAGGGTTGGGGCCGGACGTGTGGGCAGAAGGAGCTACGTGCGCGGAGTACGGATGCAGGGCGGCGAACTGGGTAGAGCCTGGGTGGCCCTGAAACTCAGGGTGTGTGGGGAGCGGTAGGGAGGGGTGCCAGCCAACCACGCTGAAGACCCAGGCCATGTCCCCAGGGCACCCGAGGAGCCCATGGGTTTTAAGAAGAGAAGATGCTGTGACCCATTCAACAGGTGCGCAGGGGGTGGGTGGTGCATCGGGGTCGCTCTTCAGCTCCTGGCCCAGGGAGGCTCACGCTGAGGCTGCTGGGAAAGCACTTGAGACCTGCCGCTCTGGCCGTGGTCCCGGGTGGGTTGGGGCTGGGAAGACTAGAGGCTTTGCAGTCATTCGGATGTTGGGACTCTCAGAGCCATCGGGAGGGGTCAGAGTGCCCTGCCGGTGGGCACGGACCTTGTCCGAAGGTCGGATCCCCTGCGTAGAAATGTGTTTTCAACGCCCAGCAGGTTTTAGGAGGAACTTACTGATGCGGAACGACTCCTGGGGGAGCACAGACCCAAACGCACTCGCTGGAGACGGACGCAGTGCACAAGCAGCATGTGAACAACATGGGTGCCCCGTGCGGGTTGTCGGGCCAGTTGGCGCTGTCTCGCGCACCCAGTGGGGAACTTGGGGCAGGGAGCGTCGCCACCGCGTCCCTGTTTCCGTGACTCATGGCACAAGGGCGCCATGTCAGGGGAACACTTGGTGATCGCCACCCTCAGGGGACAGCGTGGTGTCAGGATTCATACCTTCCCTGGCATCTCGTCAGGGCTTCTGAGGGCAACAGCAGCAGGGTGACCGTGCGCAGGCCACCCACCAGAAGGGGGTGGCATGAGGTGTCCAGGACCGGAAGCCTGGGTGACTCAGGAGCGTCGAGACCACGGCCAGTCCGATCCTCCCGTTTTAGAGAAAGAAGGAGCCGCCGTGACAAAAGTCAGGGTGTAGCTGGTGGCCTTCTTAACTGGGCGTTTGTTGGTGCAGATTTCTAGGACCTGTCGTCTTTGGGTGGGCAGTGGGAGTGGAGGGACCACCTTATGCCTGGCTAGGTGTCTAGTCCACATTTTCCTCCCTGACCACTGTTAGCGCTCCCATCTCCGATTCCCACAAAACGTCACCTCACTGTCAGCCAGGGGCAGCCGGGCCGGTAGCTCCGTTTTGCTTTGGCCGTAGGATCCCGTGGTGACAGTGCGCCTTTGTGTTTCCCGGGGCTGTGAACTTTTCCAAGACTGGCTGCTTTTTAAAGAGTGAGTCCAGGCTGCTAACCTGCGTGGCCTGGGGACGCCCACTCTCACCATCAGTCCGTGGCCCAGGGCAGCAAGTGGCAGATGCCATGTCCTTCCCTGTCAGCCCTGGAGGCCCAGCCACCAAGCCAAGCCAACCATTCCCCGGCTCCGCCCCGGTGCGACTTCTGACCTCACTCCACCTCTTTCGCGAGGCTGATTAATGACTGCGCTCCATCCAGACAGCTCTGTGCCAGGAAGTTCAAAGCATCTCCCAAGAGTTTCAAAGCATCTCCCAACCTGGACCCATTCACCCCATTGGCGTCCCAGGGGGAGCGGAAGGCACCGTCTCAGGCCCGGGGCTCCCACCTACTCGGCTGCCCTGCCGGGAGGGCGGGTGGGGACTGGGTGGACTTCAGCAGAGAGGGCCCGAGTGTCCTCACTGAGTCAACGGCAGGCCTGGGACAGAAGCTGAGTTTCCTGACTCAGGCCTCGGGCCGCGTTGCCAGCGCAGGCTCTGTTCCTTACAAAACAGCCATTGTCCACGTCGGCAGAGATGCGCCCATCCCCGGTAGGGGCGGCTGCGACTGTCTCGGCGCCAGCAGTGCAGGGCCGTCCGCACTGGGCTCTGAAGACAGGAGTCCGAGGGTCGGGGCGGCAGCCTTGGGCCCTGCTCTCTCCCCGCGAAGGGGCTTGCCTGCCGAGCTGAGGCCCGGGCCCCGGTGCACAGCCCCACAGCTGTGCGATCAGGGGCTACCTACCGGGCAGACCTGTCCCCTGGGTGCTCGGGAGGGGATCCACGAGCGAGGCAGCTGGGTGAGGAAGAAACAACATGTTCTTTCTCCGGCCGTTCTCAAGATTCTACATTGTTTTTAATTTTCAGCCTAATTTTAGTCCAAGAACTTGGTGAAGCTGGAGAAGAGTCTTAAACCTTTTTTTTTTTTTTGTAAACAAGTGCGCTTTCTGGCCAGATGTTTCTTTTTTCCTGCTTCTTATGGGGCTGCGCCGCTGAGCTGTCCGCTGAAACTGAATAAATCTTTGTTTTACGGCTTCTTTGGGTCTTTACAACTAAGGGCTTCAGGAAGGAATCAGATCTTTTCATCCTTCTGGTTTTAGCCTTGAATGACCTCGCCAAGGAACCATTAGCTAAAAACGCTGAGACATTTTTGTGGCTGCCCTGAGAGCACGTTACTCAAGTCCAGGACCCTGATCCTGGGAGGGTGAGTCACGCCCGGAACGGGACAGCCAGGCATGGCAGGCCCCAGCAGGGAACCGTGAAGAATTACAAATTGAAAACTTTTTTGCGTGAACAGTACGCCTTGTGTGATTAGGTGCGTCTTAGCAGTGACGGAGACGGCGATGGCCCAGTGTCCAGCTGGGTGCCCTGCATAAAGCTGAGCCCTGAGAAGAGACAGGTGCAGGATGGGTGCTCTGAGTGGCCTCTCGAGGGCCCACGACTGGCCTCCTGAGAAGCGCGGCGGGGTCTATGCTGGCCCAGCAGTAGGTGGAAGTGAGGTGTGGGAAGATGCTTGCGTGGCCCCGGGAGAGCAGGCTTGTTTCCACTGTCACTTGTATGGGGAGCGTGGCCAAGGGCAGCCTTGTGAAGCCCGAGTGTGGGATGCGGCTGTGGCCAGCTCGGCGCACTCCAAGTGTTGGAGAGAGCAGGGGAGCCACCCTGGACCGCTTTTTGGAGAGGTTTTCATCTGCGAGAAGAAAACGCTCTTGCTCAGTCTCTAAAGTTGGATTTTAGGCCCTGGTGGCCCCTCTGACCCCAGGGCTGGCCTTGGCGGGATTCCGAATGGGGCCGTGGCCCCTACCCTCCACCCGTGGGGGTGCCCACGCAACCCGGCCCTACCTCCCCCAGTGGTCCAGCCTGTGCACTGGACGCCTTCGCAGGCCCTGCCGCACAACTCGCCTGTCTTCGTGTTCCCCTCTCTCTGGAGACATACTGCCCTTTCCTGCCTCCCGTCCCCTCTCATCACTTGCTGTCCACTCCTCACCCTCTTCCCACATCTAAGCCGTTGTCAGATTGTGTCCGTTCTTCCTTTATGACACCTCGTTGCCACCCCATCCCAGTCCCCATCACCTGGACCGTGTCAATGGCTTCCCGGTGGCCACGCCGCCTCTGAGCTCTCGGAACGCCACTTGTCTGCATGCGTAGCTGCTGGCTTTTCCCGAACCCGGCCCGGACCGTGGCCCTCTGAGCTCTTCCGTGGGTCCCTGTGACCAGGGACGTGAAGTCCGGCCTCTTTCACTTACTGTCTCAGGCTCTGCCCCGGGCACCTTAGCTCATCTTTCTGGGCAAGAACGCTGCTCGCATGCCCTGGACTCTGGCCACACTGGCTTTGCGCGCCCTGTCTCTGGGAGGAACCCCCTTCCCGTCCCCGTTAACTGACCAGGGGCCTCAGGAGCAGAGAGGAGGGGGCTCTGGACGCGGGTCAAAGGAAGTAGGTGCGGGGCTTATTTAGTTCTGAAGCAAAGAGAAATGGACTTGAATCAGAAACCGCGAGAGATATTTCGATGTGCCCCCTCTAATGTGGCGGGCTCTGCGTCGGGGACACTTTGATAGCTGTGCGATGCAAGTCTCCATATTGCAGCTCTGTCACTTTCCGAAGTGATGTGCAAAATGGGCACCCCGACTTCATCCCTGGGCCTCGCCCTTCCCAAGCCCACCCTGGAGGCAGGACTTCGGTGGGTGAAGTGGCCGTCAGGCGCCGTCCAGGAAACGAACCGCAGAAAACCGGGCCCCGGGGCCTCTACCACTGTGGACTGCAGGCCCGTGGGAGGGGCATGCCCACCACTTCTTGGCACTTATTCCCGCCAGGCAGTGGGCTCTGTTTCCTCAACTGACGGAGCCTGGGACGGGGAGGTGCTTGTGACTTGCTCTGATCAGTAGAATGTGGGGGAAGTGGGGCCTTCGGAGACATGCGGCTTCTCCCTCCAGCTGCTCTGTGGAGGCAGGCTGGCCGCCGAGTGGACGCGGGCACGAGAGACCACGCGGAACAGACACCAGCCCTCCCAGCCGAGGCTCCGCGGCCAACAGCCAAGGAGGAGAGCGAGGCCCTCTTCGACCCTCTGGCCAGCCGCTGACCTGCTCGCCGATCTGACAGGTCGGGGGGACCAGCAGACCAGCAGAGCCCAGTGGACCCACACGATCATGAGCTTAATGAAATGGATGCTGTTTCAAGCCACTAAAGGTTGGAGTGTGTTAAGCGGCAAAGCTAAGGACACAGCAGCCACTGGTCATTCAAAGCCAAGTGCGCGCTCACATCTGCATGGTGAATGGTCTGATCTCTCTGGGAGCATTTAGGGATTTTGCTCATTGATTTCCAATTAAAATCTAGAATCAGCTGCTTAATAACGGAGCTTATTCTGGTTTCGGCTGACGAATTCAGAGGATGGACTCTCGTACATTTTTTTTTTCCAGTGGCAAAGTACGAATAACATAAAATCTGTCATTAAAATGTATGCTTCGGTGGCATTCAGTACAACCATCACTTAGTTCCGGAGCTTTTCATCGTCCCCCAAGGAGACTCCGGGCTCATTAAACTCTCGCTGCCCATTCTTTGCTGCCCCCCACGCGCAGCCCTAGGCAGCTACGGGCCTGCCTTCCCCGTTATCGGTTTGCCTGGACAGTTCACGGAAGTGGGATCATACAACCTGTGGTCCTTTGCGAGTGGCTTCTTTTACTCAACACGGCGTTTTCAAGGCTCCCCCGTGCCGCGGCATGAACTGGCACTTTATTCCTTTCTGTGGCCGAAGGACCCCCGTCCGTGCCCAGGCTGCTCGGCGCTGGCCCCTTGTCGGATTGCGTGTTTGGTAACAGGCTCACAGGTGTGCGGGGAACCGGCCGCGTGTTTGCCTCGGGTGCTCCTCACAGTTGCTAGTCGAGCTCGGAGCTGTCCTTCTCTGCATCTGGCAGGTGACGGACCTGAGGAATGAAGGGGTGAACTACTTACCACAGATGCCAACCGAGAGCTTCGTTCTCGCACCGACCGGGCGGTCCTGGGGTGAGGGGTCAGGCCGCGCTGGTCGCTGGGCAGCAGGCTGCCCACGTTCCGAGCGTCACACAGCCCAGACAGCTGTCCCCTGCACTCCCGGGAGCACGACGGCGTTATTTATTTGAAGATGTTTGCTAATTTTTCAGATTGTAAAAATAATCCCAACTGACAACAGTTCAGACACATCGAAGGCGAAGAAAATGAGAGAGCTCCTGATAAAAAGAGAAAAGACGGCGAAAACGGAACAGGAGAACGAAAGACGTAGGACTGTCAGGGAGCAGTCTGCCGAGACGTGATGCGGGGGGTGGACTGTGTCCGGGGCTCTGCTGTGGGCATCATTTGATAAAAGAGCAGCGATTTTGATAAACTGACAAGGCCATTTCGGCGTCAACGCGTCCCAAACACTCCGGTATCAAAAGAGCCTCGGAGGGCTTACAGGGCTGAAATGCACATGTCTGATGGCCTGCATCAGGGAGAGGAAGATGACAATAGTGGGGGCTGTTCTCCCACTTCTGTGAGGCTCAGTGAGAGGAAAATGGAGCCGATGGCGTTTTCCGGTTCCTGGGCTCCAGGTTCCTTACTCACAACTTCTGCAGGTAACAGCCCATGAAGTCTGCCCCCCCACCCCCTGACGTGGTCCTTCGTGGTTGAGGCTCAGTGGCAGGAGGCTCCCCGTGATGTCACAGAGGCTGGCATTGCACCCACTGTCCCAGTGCTCCCACCGTGTGCTGTTTCTGCATCTTTGCAGCGTCCTCCTCCGATGAACCAACAAAGCCCCTCGTGGCCCCAGCTTGCCCAGGCCTGAGGCTGCACACGGATTGGGCCTCATCTCTCAGGAGAAGTCACAGCGCAGCTCAGGGGTCATGTCCTGCTCATGGTGTCCCCAGCATTAGCTGGACTTGATGTTCTGTGAACATCAGCATGTTGTCACTGTCTTATTTCAGCGGTTTGAAAGGATGTCCCCTCTTCCGTGAAATGCCTTTCTCAACAAGCCCCACTCTCTGATCGCTACTGATTTGGTCACACAGACACGCGCTGAAGCAAGAGCAGGGAAAGAAAGAGCTGGAGGCAAGGGCGTGTCGTCGCCAGTCGGGGGAGGGCTGCCCGGTCTGAGCCACCACAGACCGGGCCCTGCCCATTCCCAGGACGGTCCCGGGGACATGCTTTCCCTGTCCTTTCTCTCTTGCACTGACTTGCACTGAGGCCTCTCCTTTGAACCGCTGGCCAGGAAGCCTGGAGAGGACCCCGGCCGGCCAGGTCGCGGTTCTACTGACATCAGCAAGCCCGGCAGCCATTTAGCCGAAGGGCGCATTTGTGGATGGAGGGGTCGGGGGGTGGTCCCCTAGACTCCTGCCCTACATCACAGGAATCGCCGGAGTTCTCTGCAGAGACATAGAAGTTCACAGAGCACCAAGGAGGAGGGAGGACCGTAGGGACCGAAGCAGGGAAAGGTCCTTTTTGTGTGGGTGGTGAGAGGTACGGAAGGACGGCCCAGAAAGTGTCCCCACAAGGGCGCATGGCTTTGGTTAGCCACCAGTGAACTGACTGAATGTGGATCCACTGAATTTCTTTGAAGATAGATGATGGACATGCACATTTCATTAAAAAAAAAAGATTTTATTTATTTATTTTTAGAGAGAGGGGAAGGGCGGGAGAAAGAGAGGGAGAGAAACATTGATGTGCGAGAGATGCCCGCAACCCAGGCATGTGCCCCGACTGGGAATTGAACTGGCAACCCTTTGGTTCACAGGCCGGCACTCAATCCACTGAGCCCCATCAGCCAGGGCCATGTGAACATTTTAATCTGTTTCCCTTATAAATAAAAAAAATAATGTCACGGAGCAGATGGAAGTTAGGACCAAACACACTGCCATACGTTAAAAAAGAAAATACAGAACAATCTCCTCTCTAAAACAGGAGCTCGAAACATGGAAGGACACGGGGGACGAAATGGCAGGAGGGAAGGAAGGGAGACGCGCTTGCAGAAGGCGGGAAAACACGGAGCGAAACATGCGACCGTGTGCGGATAAAAAGGGCATATTGAACACGGGAACGACACCGGGAGCAGACACTGCCGGGAACATAGCGAGGTGCGTGGAGGACCGGACGGGGAAAGAAGCGAGCAAAACAGGATGGGGCTACACAAGGCATTGAAAGGGATTGGGGGGGGGTGGTAAAACGGATCCCATATGTCTGTACTCGATGAGGCTTAAGAATAAAAGAACTCCGATCATGAGAGAAAAAAATATTAAAACTTAACATAATCGAAGGAACATTTCTGGAAGTGAAAAGATCTGAAGCTGCAGATGGAAAGAGAACACTGTGTTCCAAGGGAAATAAATGCATACAATGGTCAACCTTAAAGCAGTCAAGTTACTGAAGTTACTAAATTTCAAAAGGGAATTAAGGAAGAGAGAGTGGGTCCCCTATCAGGGGAAGAACATCAGGCTGGCTTTAGTCTCCTCCCCAGCCAGGGGACGGAGGCGCGACGCCTGTGCCGTAGCCAAGAAGGCCTTTTACAGCTAGCGGAGCCGTCAGCCTACAGGCGCAGGCGCGCGTGGCCGTGCACGAACGCGGGAAGCAGGGCTCACCGGGCCTGTCTTGAGGAAGGTCCTGGAGGTGCAGCTTTAGCTAACAAAAGGATACAAAAAAGAATTGGCTCTGAGCATCGACTCCATTTCACTTTCAAGTTAGGTCATAGACGCTGACAAAAATATCCCAGTAGAGAGAGAAAGTGAACGGCGTGGGAGAGAGAAGAGACCGTCTGAGCACTGCCCTTCTTCACGGGGGTGGAGAGATGGTTTGGGAACATGGCGGGAGTTACCTTCTGGCTGGAGCATGACAGGTTCATCACTAAAAATCGAATGAAGGCGGAGCGCATGGGTGCAGGTGCCGGCACGTAGGTAGGTGTGGGGATAGAGGTTTGGGGAATCCCTTCTGTTGCTTGATGAGGTGTCAACTGAGTGAGGGTGACAGAAGGGCTGTTGGGATTCGAGGAGAAAGGACAAGACCTGAAACAGTCATTTTGGGTAGTGGCCTTTTATTTGTTGTTTGATCCATCTATTGAGTGAATGACTTCCAAAATTATATCTTTCCTTTCTAGAAGCTCCTTTTGACTCAAGGATCGGCACGATCCTTCCTCATCCAGACACCATCTGCATATCTTCAGGTCCCTCGCGTTCTCATCAAACGTGGTCCACACACCAGCTCTACATTCTGTTTCTGCCAATCCCAGTGTCCGGGTTCCTCGGGGCCCAGGTGTTTCTGTATTTTCCCCACGCATGGGCCACCTGCTCTCTGCCTGGTCATCTTTGTGAGCCTGTATGTGCTTCTTTTTGGATCAGGGGAATTCTGGCGGCCCAGGCCGGGAAGGGCCTTCCTCTAAGAGGACTTTCCTCTGCATTAGGAGCAGCCAGGTCAGCATCCCGGGGGGCCCGGATTCTGTAGGGGTCCCCTGGGCGCTCCTCCCCCACTGTGGGGCGCGGCATCCTGAGACTGGCCTGCTGGTGACACTTGCCTTCACGGGAACCTCAGGCCCCCTCATGCCTTGAGCTCCAGGCCCGTTCTGGTCCCCTCTCTAGCTAGTCCCTTTCTGTTGCTGGGTGTGTGTGGGGGTGTGTGTTCGTCTTTAGATATTTCCCTCCCTGTGAGTCCAGTGATGCATCAAAATGTGGTTTTCCACTCTTTTGTTTCTGTTGACCCAGCATCGGGTTGTTTCCCAGAGCTTCCCAGTGTCATGAAGTGAAAGGAAACTTAGTCTGTGCTTTATAGCCTTTGAAACTCCTACCTACCAAGATAGGGAAATAGAAAAAGTTATTAAAAACCGTGCTCCTGGCTGGTGTGGCCCAGTGGATCAAGCGCTGGCCTGTGAACCAAAGGGTCGCCGGTTCGATTCCCAGTCAGGGCACAGGCCTGGGTGGTGGGCTGGGTCCCCGGTAGGGGGCACGTGAGGGGCAACCACACATGGATGTTTCTCTCCCTCTCTTTCTCCCGCCCTTCCCCTCTGTCTAAAAATAAATAAAATCTTAAAAAAAAAGAAAAAGAACGAGGCAAGCATGGCAGTTGTCCCCTTTGGTCAATGACTAGGACACCAAGTCCTACTTTTGAGGTCCTGCGTGTGTGGCCCCGGGGGTATTTGTACCCGGCCTCTCGCCGCCGGCACACAGCACCGTTGGCACCCAGGCCTTGCTCCTGTGTCTGTGCCTCTGCTCACCCCGACTCCTTCCCCTAGAATGGCCTTGACGACCCACGCAGCCTGCTTCTTAAAGCCTTGGCTGGGCTCCCTCCTCTGGAAGCCTTTGGAGCCCCTTTCATCTGTGCCCTCCTGCCCCTGGAGCGCCTCGCCCCCCTCTGCCCCTCCTGGAGGCCCACCGGGGCTTCCCCTCCTCCGCTTCCTTCTCCACATGGTGCAGGATCCAGTGAAGGGCCGATGTGCATCTTCTACTTGGGATGAATGAGCTGGGGGCATGCGGGGGCCTCCAGCTCCTCCTAGTTTCGCCATCTCAGACAACTGCTTTCAAAGGCGAAGTTGAATCGGAGAGGCGTGGGTTCTGGAACTTGCCTGGCCCAGCGAGCCTGAGTTCCTGGCATGCAGAAGGACGTTGGCAGGTGGAGAGGCCTGATTCCCACGAGGGCTCCTCTGGCGATGCTGGGGGCGGGGCCCTGATGGGAATGTGGGGGAGAGAAAGGCATGCTCGTTCAGGAATGAACTGTGGTTACTGGGGGTGGCTCAGACGGAGCTGCCCTCGGCCTTTCTGGAACCCACTGGGGCTGTCCGGAAGGGCAGACACTGCGTGAGTCATCTCAGTTCTGGTCAGAAGCTGGAGGCTGCTGACGCGAACTTTCACCTCCTTTTTTGGCATCTGGGAGAACAAACAAGGGATTGTTCACTTGCACCGGCCTCTCCTTGGGGTCTTCCTTAGGATGAGGGCAGCCACTGAGCCGGCCTTTCCTGCAGCTTCTCCTGGGGACCCCGGCAAGGCTGACGATGCCTCGGGCCGCCTGGTAAGGCCCCTTCTTGGAGCCAGGTGCGCTCCTGAGCGGGAGGCAGGGAGCTGCGTCAGGGCTCACTTGGAGACACGAGTGGGTCTCCTGTCCCCATTTCTGGGCAGCAGGCGGGGTGGCATCTGGAGCAGGTCCAGGTCACACTCGCTGGCTCCTGGTCCTTTAACTTCAGCTGCTCCTGCATCTTCAGAAGGAAGCTTTGTTTCTTCTCTTCTTTGAGACCTATTTCTAGCTCTGGGTGTGCCATTTACTCACCAAGCACACGCCTGGGGCCGCGCATCACGCTGGAAACTGGGGCTGTGGGACCAAGTTGCCCACTGTGTCCCTGGAGTGACCCGCAGGTGATGGCGCTGAGACCGGGCTGACAGCAGGGGACAGGCGATGTCCCAGACCCGACCTCGAGTCCAAGAAAGATGTCCAGGAGGAGCTGGCCTGGGAGCCCGGTTTCCTCAGAGCAAGAGCAGTGAGCTGGGCCGGTGAGCGGGGCTGGGGCGGGAGGAGGAGAAGCTTGTTCTAACCTGAGTCCTGTAGGGTAGGCAGGCTGGGTCCTCCAGGACCCATGCATGTGCCAAGCCGGCCCCGGGAACAGCCTGTAACGCCCTGGCCTCCTGCTCAGAGAGTCTGCTGTAGTCTTTGAAATGGGCACAGCGTCACCTAGAAAACAGAGACACAGCCGTAAGTTTTAAGTTGTGCCCTGCAGCTTTATTGAAATACAATTGAGTTACGGTAAACGGCACGTATTTAAAGCGTACAGGGGTGAGTCTGAACACATGTGCGGGAAACCATCTCCACGGTCACAGAAGAGATGAGCACATGAACCACTGCCCCCTGAGGTCCTTGGTTGTCCCTCCCTCCGCCCTCCCCGTCCTCAGCGAACCGCTGGCCTCCTCTCTGTGGTGACGGATTAGTTTGCATTTTTCAGATTTTCACGGAAGTGGAATCGTGCGGCACGTACTTTTCGTCTGACTTCTTTCACCTGGCGCCCTCGCTTCGAGCCTCACCCGCGTCGCTCTGTGTGCTGCTCGTTCATCCCTTTTCAAGGCTGAGTCGTATTCCGCTGTGCGGACAGACCACCATTTGTTTATCCAGTCACCTGTGCATGGATATCTGGGCTGTTTGCGGAATTTTATTGTTACAAATAAAGATGCTATGAACACTTGTGTCCAAGTGTTTAAATGGGCACATGCTCTCCTTTCTGTTGAGTAAATACCTGGGCGTGGGGTGGCTGTATCACGTGGCGGGCGTATGCCTCGCTTTTTAAGACGCCGTCAAGCCGCTTTGCAGGGCGGCTCGTTTCCATCACGCCCCGCCAGCAGCGAGTGAGAGCTCCAGGAGCCCGATTCGATGTGGCCGTTCTAGTGGGCGTGCCGTGGGACGCGCCATGGTTTCGTTTGGCCTTTCTGTGACAACCAGGGGCGTCGAGCATCTTTTCAGATGCTTATTCTCCGTCTGCGCCTCGACTCTGACACCGGGTGCGGTCGACTCTCCCGCTCCTATTCACGGGCTCGCTTATCTTACTGTTGAACTGTAAGAGCTGCTGCTTCTTTCTTGGTTCAAGTCCACTGTCGGAACTCTGCTTTCCAGATAGTCTCTCCCAGTCGGTGGCATTGCTTTCATTTTCATGACACTTTCTGTTGAAGAGTAAAAACTTTATTTGTATGTAGTCCAATTTATTAATTTTTTTTTTTACATTTCATGCAAACCCTTGCCAAATGCAAGATCACGGGGATTTGTTCTTAGGTTTCCTTACAGAAGTCTTACAGTTTTAGCTTTTACATTTAGGGCTATGATTCATTTTGAGTAATTTTTCATACGGTAGGAAATGTCGAAGTTTACTTATTTATTTTTTACTCTGTATATCATTACCTAATTTTCCAGTATCATTTACCAAAAAAAAAAAAAAAAAGTCATTTCCTCACTGGCTAACCTTAAAACTTTCGTTCCAAGTCCACCAGCTCTTCTTGCCCCGGTCCTGCAGCCACCTTGGCCGCTGTGTCCCTGTGTACGTTAATAGAATACTACCTTGGTCACGGTAGTTTTGTAAGACATCTTGACATTTCTTCATGGGGTTTAAGTCTCCTGACTTTGTTTTGTTTTTTTCAAAGTTCGTGTGTGTGTACTGGGGGTTATTCTCGGTGCTTCGTATTTTAATATAAAATTTTTGACTAGCTAATCAATTTCTATAGTAAACCTGCTGAGATTTTGACCAGGATAATATTGAATCTGCACATTAACTGGAGTCTTTTAACCTGTGACTGGATTCTCCATTTATGTGAGTCTCCTCTCAGCGCTATTTTGTTGTTTCGGGGGTTTGCACACTTTTGTCAAATTTAACCCAGGCATTTTAACTGTTTGATGATATTGTGAATGACTTTATTTTTATGTTTCTTTTGGTTCACTTGCTAATATACAGAAACACAGTAGTTTTTACTGCTCTTCATTTTACAAACTTGGCAAAGTCCCTCATTAGTTCTAGTGGCTTTTTTGTAGATGCCATAGGGTGTCCAGCCTTTCGGCGTCTCCAGGCAGCACTGGAACAAGAAGAGTTGCCTTGGGCCACACGTTAAATACACAGACACTAATGAAAACCGGTGTGCAAAAAAAAGGTTTTAAGTAAATGTACAATTCTGGGTCAGGCCGCATGCCTGGCCGCCCCGGGCCGTGTGCAGACCGTGCGCCGTGGGCTGGCCGCCCCTGCTGCCGTTTTCTACGCAGATGGCCACGTCAAGCGCAGATAGGGCAGCTTCGCTTCGACTTTTAGAACGTGTCTGCTTTTTCGTTTTTCTCTTTGCCGTAGCGCATTAGCCACAACCCCCAGTACAGTACTGAATAAAAGCGGTAAGAACAGAAACCCTGGCCGTGCTCTTGAACGTAGGGGCGGGCATTCAGTCTTCTTTCTGCCACCAAGGGTGTCAGTTACAGCCTTCTACAGATGCCCTTGATCAGTTGGAGGAATTTCCTCTCATTTCAATTTGCTGAGAATATTTATAAGGAGTAAGACATTAGGTTTTGTTAACTGAGTCTCCTGCGTTTATCGATGTGATCATAAAGTTTTTCTCCTTTATTTCTGTCAACATGGTGAATTATGTTATTTGATTTTCAACCATTAAATCAACCTTGTAGTCCTTTACAACCTCCGTTGGGCCACACAGTAACCTCCTTTTTGCATATCGCTGGATTGGATATTCTCAAATATTGTTAAAATTTGCATCTCTGCTTGCGCGGAATACCACTCTGTAGTTTTCTTGTCGTCGTTTTCTGGCCTTGCTCTCGGGACCGTGCTGGCCACATAGCGTGAGTTGGAAACTCCCCCTTCTCTTTAGTTTTTTGAAAAAGTGTGTGTAGAACAGGTTTTGCTTTCTTCTTAAATGTCTGGTGGAACTCTCCAGCTAGGCCCTATGGGCCTTGGATTTTCTTCGTAAGAAGGTTTTTAACTACAAATTCAATTGCTTTCATAGATATAAAGCTGAACTGTTTAGATGATCTATTTCTTCTTGAGTGAATTCTAAGAGTTTGTGTCTTCCAAGTAATTTTCCAGTTTTATTAAGTCATTAAATTTATTATATTTATCTAAAGTTGTTTATAATATTTCTCATTATTATTATTATTAGTCTTTGTCCCTCTTATTAGCGATGTGTCTCCTGTCCCTTATTTATAATTTTGGTCATTTGTTTCCTTTTGTTCTTTTTCCAGATCTGCCTGGCCAGAGCTTTATCAGTTTGGTTCATCTTTTCAACGGAATTTGGTTTTATTGATCTTCTCTATGATTTTTCTTTTCCCTATTTCATTGATTTGTTATTATCTTTATTATTTCTTGTCTTCTGCTTCATTTGAAATCAATTTTCTCTTTTTTCTTATTTCTTAAGGTAGAAGCTAAGATCATTGTTTCAAAAACTTATCTTCTAATCAGGTGTTTAGTACTACAAATTTTATTTTAAGCACTGTTTTAGCTGCATCTCACACATTTTGGCATGTCATGTTTTTATTTTCATTCATTTAAAAACACATTCTGGTATTTCTCGTGGTTTCTTCCTTGACCCATTAATTATTTAGAAGTGTATTATTTAGCTTCTAAATGTTTGGGGATTTTTTAAATCTCTTTCAGGTATTGATTTCTAATTTAACTTCATTGTAGCCAGAGAACACATCTTGTAAGACTTGAATTCTTGTCAATTGATTGTAATTGTCAGTTTTTATTATGTTGGTCCCAGAATAAGATCTACTTTGGGAAATTCTTGTGTGCATTTGGAAAGAATGTGATTTCTTCTCTAGCTAGGTAGCACACCCTCTAAATCTCGCAAACGTCAAACTGGCTTACTGTGTTGCCCAACCTTTCTATATCCTTCCTGATTTTCTGTGTACTCGTTTTATAAATTACTAAGAGAGGACCTAAGGTATCCAACTAGAATTGTGGATTTATGTATTTTTTTTTCATTCTATCAGTTTTTGTTCCAGATATTTTGAGGCTCTATCTTTAGGACTGTAAACATTTAGCATTGTTATGTCTTCTTGATGAATTGACTCCTTTGTTATTATTAAGTGGGTTTCTTAATCCTTGTTAATACCCTTTGTTCTGATTTCTACTTGGTCTGGTGTTAAGGTAGCCTGTCTGGCTTTCTTCTGATTATTCACAGCATGAGATTGTTTCCATCCTTTTTCTCTTAATTTATCTATTTCTTTTTAACAAGGTGACTAGGCAATATATAGATTTCTCTTGTGTTTTTATTCAGTCTCTGACAATTCCTGCCTCTTATTTGAGGTCCTTAGAGCATTTACGTTTAATGTGATTATTAATATAATTGAATTAAAATCGATTATATTGTATGTATTCTCTATTTGTCCCATATGTTGCTTTCTTTTTCCTGACTTCTTTGGGTAGATTGAGTAATTTTTATTTTTCAGCTTATGTCTTCTGTTGGTTTATTTACTTATACCTCTTTTAAAAATATAGGTTGCTTTAGGGCTTATGGTATTAAACTCACAGTCTTAAGCTTATCAGAGTCTATCCGTAAGTAATATCGGGCCACTTCACTGACAGTATAACGACCTCGCAAGGCTGTACTTCCGTTTTTCTGTTGCCAGCTCCTTTGGTGGTGTTGTCATGCCTTGTATTTCTACTTGTATTTTAAATCCCACAATATATTGTTAGTATGTTTGCTTGAAACAGTCGATTATCTTTTTTAAGAAAATCCTCACCTGGGGATATGATTTATTGATTTTAGAGGGAAAGGAAGGGAGAGTGAGAAAGAGGGAGGGAGGGAGAGAGGAGGGGGAGAAGCATTACTGTGAGAGAGAAACACGGATTGGTTACCTTCCACGTATGCCCCGACCGGGGGTCAGAGCCGCAACCTTGGCATGTGCCCTGAACGGGGATCGAACCTGTAACTTGTTGGCGTACGGGGTTGCGCACCAACTAGCCACCTGGCCAGGGCCAGTCGATTATCTTTTAAAGGGGTTTGTTGTTGTTTTTTTTTCATGTAAGAGAACATTTCTATTTATCCAATATTTACCATTTCTGGTGCTCATTCCTTTGTGTACATCCAAATTTGGTTATTTGCTTTCTGCTCAGAGGACTGACTCTACCATTTCTTTCAGCAAAGGTCTGCTTTCTGCTGAATTTCTTCAGCTTTTCTATGCCTGAATGCCTTTTTTTCCATTTATTTTTGAAAAGTTTTTTGTTTGTTTGTTTGTTTGTTTTTTGCTGAGTAGCTCATTCCAGGGGGGCAGTGTTAACTGCTCAGATGTTGCCGTGCTGTCCGCGTGCATTGTCTCCGATGAGAAGCTGGCTGTCACTGTTACGTTTGTTCTCTGTACACGACGCCTCCCTCTCTCCCTGCCTTTAAAGCCTCCTCTTTATCCCTGGTTTTGGGCAATTTTAGTATGATGTGCTTTGCTGTGGCTGTAGACATATTTCTTGTATTTGGGGTTCACTTAGCATCTTGTATTTGTGGGCTTATAGTTTTCACTGGAATTGAAATTTTTTTCATATATTTTTCTCCCCATATATTTGCCTCTCCTTCGGGGGCTCCACTTATATGTATATGAGGCTGTTGAATTTGTGCCAGTGCCCACTAATGGTCTTTTCAGAGTTTTCCCCCATCTTTTTACTCTCTCAGTGTCATTTCTGGGTCTGTTACTATTGATTATTATTTTACCTGATTATGGCCCATATTTTCCTGTTATATTGTAGTCTTCGTAATTTTTTATCGGATGCCAGCATTTTAACTTTTACTTTGTTGCCTTGGCCGGGTGGCTCAGTTGGTTGGAGCATCGTCCCGTACACCAAAAGGTTGCAGGTTCGATTCCTGGTCAGGACACATGCCTGGGTTGCAGGTTCGATCCTCGGCTGGAGTATGTACAAGAGGTGGCCAGCTGGTGTTTCTCTCTCACATCGATGTTTCTCTCCCTCTCACTAAAAATCAACGAGCATGTCCTCAGGTGAGGATCAATATAAATAAATAAATAAATAAATAAATAAGTAAATTTTATTTTCTCGGGTGCTGGATATTTTTATGTTTCTTGACATATTCCCGAGCTTCGTTCTTGGGAGCCATTATGTGACTTGGGACTAGGTAGATCCCTTGGAGGCTGTTTTTAGGCTTCGTTAGGCTGGACCAGAGTGGCCATTGGCGTAGGGCTGAGTTGGCCCCGCGCTTGAGGCAGCGCCGTCTCGTGCCCCTCCGATGCTCTCCGTGTTACAAGGTGCCCTGCTTGAATGAGAACACTAAATACCATATTTTGTCGTGTATAATGCGCACTTTTCTGCCCAGATTTTTTAAGGAACCACGAGGACGCGCATCATACATGGGTATAATGACCGCGTGCCACGGGTATAATAATCCCGTGTGTAACGTGCACAGAAACGCGGTGCGCATTGTTCACGGCAAAGCACGGTGTTCCTGCCCCTCCGTGAGCTTCGAGGGCCGTTTTGCCTGCTCCTCTCTGGCGGGCCTTTCTGGCCTCACAGGCGAGTGCTGGTGGGACTCGGCGCACGGCCACCGGGGAGCCCTCTGCAGAGTCCCAGAGCTCTCTGTGCACATGGCCCCTCCCCTGCACCCCTTGCCCTCCAGGACGCTGCCCTGCGGGTTCAGCCTCCGTGCCATCCGGGGTGGGGGAGCCCCAAGCTCTGTGCAGCTGGCCTCTCTTGCAGTGTGGCCTGGGAACGCTTTCTGGGTGGCAGCCGGAGGGCTCACCTCGTTTGTCCCCCTTGTCTCAAGGTCGCTGTCCTGTGCTGCCTGTTGTTTTGTGTCTGAAACCTGTATCGTCTTATCTCTCCTTTTAGGTGTTTCATCTGGCGGTGGTGCAGTGTAGGAGGGTCAGTCTGTCCCTTTGACTGCATCACGGTCAGAAGCAGAAATCCTACTCAGGCAGCTTTTTACTGGGGTAAAATACACATAAACTTTACGTTTTCTACCCCGTTACATGCAGCCATCCCCACCACCCCCCTCCAGAGCTGTTCCCGCCTCCCAGCCTGACTCTGTCCCTGTTACACCCGACTTCCTGTCTCTCTCCCCCAACCCTGGGCACCCACCGTTCTATTTTCAGTGTCTATGAGCTCGACTATTCTAGATCCCTCATATAAGCGCCATCATAGTGTTTCCCCTTTTGAGCCTGGCGCACTTCGCCAGCTTAATGTATCAGGGTTTCTCCGCACTGTAGCTTCTGCTAGAAACCCCTTCCTTTTTCAGTGTGAGCCGAGTAACAGTCCGTTGTGTGGCTGCACCGCAGGTCTGTCCGCTCAGCTGTCGGCGCACACCTGGGCTGTTTCTGTCCTTCGGCCATTGTGCCTAAGCAGATGCCGCTGTGCGGCGGCGTGCAAATACTGGTGAGAGCCCTGCTTTCAGCGCTTGAGGGTGTTCACCTCAAGCGCTCAGTGGAATTGCTGGGTCACACGGTACTTCTGTGTGTGACTTGATGAACAGGCAGACTCTGCTTCCCCAGCAGCTGCACCGTTTCACGTCCTGCCAGCGACGCACAAAGATGCCAGTGTCACCAGTTTCTCGCCAACACCTGCCATTTATGTTTTGGGATAGTAAGATCATAATGGGAGTGAAGCCAGACGCTGGGAAGAGCAGTTTACGCTTGCCCTGATGTGAGGTGTCTGGCACACGCAGACAGCCTTCAAACTTCCTTGGCAGCGTGAAAGAGCGGCCACCCGGTCCAGCAGGGCTGGGGCCGGGGGCCGGGGTGCTCGCCCAGGGTCAGGGCGGCTGGGGCAGGGTCGGCACCCTGCGACGTTACTTTTAATGTTAATTTACTGCAAACCTGGCCCCCGTCACGGTGCTGACAAGCCCCTGGCACTCCCTTGGGGTTGCTTGGTTGGAGGCACGGTGGTGGCAGCTGGGCGGGGTGGGGGGGTCCGTGGGATTCAGTCTGTGGCTGCAGCAGAGGGTATGGGCGGGGATGGGGGGGTGGGGAGTGTGGCCCCAGGGTCACACTGTCTGATGCCTTCAGCGTGAAACGTAGGAATTTGATCTTTCTCCCAGGAGCAGCTAAGGGAAGATTTTAAGTAGGGGTCCACCTGGCTAGACTTGTGTGGTTCAAAGTCACGCTGACCATGGCAGCTTGGAGGGCACTAGAGAAGAAGAGACTCCGGGTGACGAGTGAGGACACAAGGAGTGGAGGCCGGGCTGTCTCAGCGGTGATGAGCGGGAGGGTGGGAGCCCGCCAGCCCCTGGCTTCCTCCCGCGGTGATTACGATGCCCGTACAGGGCTCGGCCCCCGGCAGAGCACACTTCCCCGGGCGGAGCAGGGGCTGAGAATCCACTGGGTGTTTGGAAACTCACAGATTACACGAAAATAGGCTGACACGTGAAAGGGGAGAGGGGCTTGCCTCAATCTGGGGGGGGGTCTGTTCGGTTTCTAGAATCCGCGAAGGGGATAAAAGGCATTTCTGAAGAAGCCTCGGTTGCTCGTCTTGGAAACTCAGCAAATGCGAAGGACGAGCCGGAGTTGCCGGCTGGCGGCACCGTGCTCAGCGAGTTTCGGCTTGCCTCCCGCCTCGGCCCGCTCTCTGCCTGCCCGCCTGGACACTGTGGAAAACACGGTCAGGAAAACAGAAGACTTCCGTTTGTTTCTCCCCATGGAGCTAATGGCTACTTCTGTTCTCCGATTCGAGTCGGCCTCTGGGTAACTGGCAAAGAGGCATGTGCCATTTGTCATGAAAAACAAAACACATGCTTATCTGAATGAAATAAGCCTTCCAGTGTCAGGAACTGGTTGGTTTGGGTCTGCTGGCCATGCGTGCCACTTGGAGTTTTAGGCTGGTGGGCGTTTTCAAAAGGCAGTGAAGTTCAAGAGCGGGACCTGGGAGAGCAATGATTGTATCAGCAGAAAACTGTACTCCCCCGCCCCAGTTTCAAAATTTCAGGACATTTTTATATAATTAGAATGGAACTCTGATAAGCTGCCCAAACCAATATACCCAGGACTGACGTTTCTAAGGTCTGGTGGCTTGTGTGCCCGGGGGCCCAAAGCGGCCCCTCGGCGCCTGCTCTGTCTGAGTCTCTCTCTCCCTTCCCCGTTCCTGCTCTCCCCCAGCGCCCGCCTCAGGCCTCCCTCCCTCTCCCTCCTCCTCTCTCACAACCCCACTTACCTATTGCTGTTCTTCTGAAATTACTGTTACCACTTATGAAAATTGGTCTTCCTGCACTAGCAGCAATGACAGGTCCCCAGGCAATTTCTTCCTTGGAGAATTTCTGTGCTTTTGAAAAACGCCTCTGGGTATTTAAAAAAAAAAAAAAAGCAGCTGAGGGAGCTGTGAAGAGAGGCTAATCCCTTTGTTTCTAGTGATATTTTTACAAGGTTCCCGTTGGGAGACATGGAATTCTGTTGAGAGAATGAAAGGCTTAAAACAACGCTAATCGTGTTGATGGGGCCTTTATTCATAATCGAAGGGCGGCCCTACTTTTCTAAAACTCAGCCATTAGGAGCCCAGATTTGGAATCTCCTGTGTATTTTGAAGAAGGGCTAAGATATAAATCCTTAATTGATTCCTCCCGAGCAAGCACAAAATTTCATGGGCTGGATCTACCGTGAAACAATGTAAATACCGGAAAACGCGAGGGAATTCGGCATTCTCCAGCAAAAGCACCGCTTTAGGGGTGAGAGCTCAGCTCAACAGCTTTCCAAGGGCATCGTTGAGAGGGGGCGGGTCACGTCCACGCAGAAAACACAGCTGAGTCCTTCATCCCTCCCTCCCTCTCTCCTCCTAGATAGTAGGTGTGGGGTGCACGGGGGGCCGTGGCGCGGCCTGGGCACCCGAAGACGGGGCTCCCAGAGAAAGAAGTCGAGGCTGGAACGGAGGAAGAGGCAACATCGCAGGACCCAATGTTCAACGTTTGCACGTTAAACCCCTACCTTCCCCTAGGCTGCCACGCCCCCTGTTTGTGTCGCTGTGTCTTTGGACCAGGCTGGTGTGCTGTTGGCTCTATGAAAGTGTCAGGCACCTGTGGTGCTGTGTTAGCACCGGGCAGGCAGCGGGGGACAGGAGGGCACGAGCCAGCTGCCCCAGAGGGTAGCCCGCTTCTGCGCGGAAACACCCAGCGCACAGCTAAGGAGCAGTTCAGGATGTGGTTGTGACTGTCCTCAGTTACAGCTGGAGGGGTCTGGAAGGCCTAGAAGGGGCGGACTAGACCCCGGGTTGAGGGCCGGGGCCGGAAGCCTCCCAGAGGGGTCTGTGTGTGAGCAGGGCAGCTGCTGCGTCCAGGGTGGGGAGGGGACCCTGGTGCAGGGAGAGGCAGGCTGTGGAGGCGGGGGCGGGGGGGCGGTCGCTGTGACCCTGGGAAGGAGGGCAGGGCACGGAGCCAGCCTGTAGACGTGGGCACTCGGCCCTGCCAAGGACATTGCCTCCCAGAAGCAACACCCCGACACCTCCTTCCAGCCATGGTGTCGCCATAACCCCTCAAAGGCCATGACGGGGCCGCCTGGACAGTTTTGTCCACAGGGCCTTGGACCGCCTTGGAGCAGAGTGCAGACCCTCCTCGCGCTGGGGCAGCCCCGACGGCACTGCTCCCTCTGGCCCCTGCTCGCTCCGCTCTCCGCGCCCCGCAGAGACGATGGCAGCCACTTCGTCCCTGGCATCTGTCCCCGATGCACCATCTGCCCTAGACAGCAGCCGGCTTTCTTCTCATTCCTCCTTCTCCACTTCTCGTTTGGACGAGGGGACAGAGGACATCACTGCAGCTCACACTCGACGAACTGTGCAGAGCCAAGGGGCACAGGGATGCTCGGGGGACATTCTGGGTGCTTCGGTCTCTTCCAGCATTTCCTCAAGGACGCCCCCCTCTGCCTCCCGCTCGGCTCTCCAGGTGGCTGGCACAGGTAGAGCGGTGGAGGGGCGGGGCTCCAGTGGACCCTGCCCACAGGCTGCAAGTGCAGGTGAGATGTTAGAGACCCTAGGAGTCGCCTTACATTAGCTAATGTTCTTTCGAAAAAAACATCCTGCAAACAAATTGGACAGAGGGCTAGCGCGGGGAAAGACGCTGGGGAAAAAAAAAGAAAATACCAAAAACCTGTTTTCTCCTCGAAGCGCTATCAGTGACACGCCATATGGTTCTGGCCGCACCACTTGGCTGCTGTGAGGCTCTGCTCCCAACGGCAAAACCGAGCTAATAGCATTTGCCACCCAACCCGGACATCACAGGCACTGAAATCAGAGTGCTTGTAAATGCCTTTGAACTCCTTGGGAAAAACATGCGACCAAAATACCAAGTGAAATTCATGTAAATGTCATCCTAACCCCAGGTCTTCATTTCGAAAGTGGGAATTTAGGGCCCCCGTGGAAGCACTTGTTACAGTTCTCACAGGAATCACAACGACTGGGTGCCTCGAGTCTTAATTATTTTAAAAATAAGACTATGAAATGTGCCAGGTTGAGGCTCAGAAAATTTTCCGATATGAGTAAGCCCATCCCAAAGACCTGTTTGCATTTTGGGGAGCTGCGTGGATGCCTGCGTTCTGTACGTTTCTGCTTTCCTTGAGCCGAAGTCAAGGCCGCCCGGCTTTATCCCCAAGTCTTAGGAGCCGCTGTGATGCGTGACCCCAGCGCACACGCATTTCTCTTTCCTTTCTGTTGGGAGAATGGAGAAAAATCCTTACCGACGGACCTGCAGGGGTCCCTCCCTCAGGGAGAAGCCCTGAGACCGTGGCTTTGACTCCCTGGTGCGGCTTAATTAGGCTTAAGTCCGTGGGTTTACTTCAGAGATCTCCAAAGAGAGCAGGAAAGATCTAGCAACCCCAAATTAGTTTAGGAACCAGCATGTCCCTTGCTGTAAGGGACACTGTAAACATTTCAGAAGAGCATGCCAGCTTATTATCTAACTCTCTGCTCAGCGACTTCAGGGAAAACAGCGGTAGTTAAGCAATGTTTGCCAAAAGCAAATCTGGGGGACCGGTGTCGATTTTAAAAGGGAAGGAAGGAAGAGCTCCTGCTAGCCGCAGGCTCCCAGGCCCCCTCCGCGGCCTGCAGGCAAACGCTATCCCTGCAGACTGTTCATGGGGAACCCTGGCCACCGGGTTCCGTGCAGGGGGGTCCCGGAGAGTTGAATAAACTGATGTGTCCAGCAGGTTCCCTGAGAGATGAGACACAGCTCCCAAGCCTGGCGGTGGAAGAGCAGATACACAGCCTGTAGTTTCCTCAGCAGGCTCCCTCCCCAGAGCCTGGCCAGTCCCTGGCCCCGTGCTCAGGAGTTCGGGTCCCACGGGGAGTGCGGGCCGCCAAGACACCAGTGCCTCCCCGATCCCTGCCCCAGATCCACCCTCGACAGTCTGGCCAAATGTAACCAACATGTGCTATGGCTGATGGAATTCTCGTTGGTTTAGAAAGAATGAACTTCCTAACACTCTGGAGTCCAAAGGCAAAGAAATGCTATTTTGCGATATGCATTTGGGTATGTGTGGCAAAAAAAAATGAGCTTTAGCCACTGCTTCGTCTGTCCCCCCCCGCCCCCACCCTGTCGCACAGCCCCGCTGCTGAGAGTTGGCGTGTCTCTTTCCTGGGCTGCAGGTGCTGTTCTTTTTCTGCTGGGCGCTGGGCGCCTGGCACGGCAGAGCAGCCACCGCTCCCGCGACCTCCTGGCGATGTCAGAAAATCACCACTTTGTTGCACGGGTCACAGGTCAGCCGTCTGCACAGGCTCCTGTAATTGCCTGGGACGGGCTGTGTGCGGGCTCAGGACATCTGTCCTTCCCGGCCCATTCATTAGGAGGGCGCCCGAGCCTGCCGCTGACCGGCGGGCCTCTGCCGGGATTCTTAATTAGGAGGCATTACTGGGACGGGCGCATGAAGTAGCCACAATTCACCCTGGGGGCACCTGAGCCCCCTGATTTTCTGGTTTCCCGTGCTTTCTCGCCCCAAAAGTGGCGCCCAGAAGGCTTGGTGGCCAAGATGGGCATGTGTCCAGAAGTCTGCTCCTGACCGCCAGACCTTTGCAAACGGCTTCCTCTCGCGTGGGCCCTGCTTTTCTTTTCCGCAAAGCGGGAAGGGAAGAGAGGTCTCGGGTGGGCCTGGACCTGCTTCTGTCGCCCCCGCCCCACGTGCCAGGTGACAAGGCCCTTCCATTCCCTGTGCCTCGGTTTACCCAGCAGGAGGGCAGGAGGGAGGAGCTGCCGACACGCAGTCGTCAGGATGTATGCACGCCTTCCCGCAGGGCTGTGGCCCTGCGGCGGAGGGACGCCCACTGCTTCCGTGTGCTTTTACGCGGAAGGTCACCTGGGAGCGGCCGTCTTTTGTCTTTACCTGCTCTCTTTGCCACGCCCTTCTGAGCTATGCCAGTGAGCTAGTCATGCCCCCGCTGCCCTGGGGGGCGGGACTGGGGCCCCGTAGCATTTCAAACGTCTCCCCCGACCCCCTCCTGAGCCGGTTTGCACAGAGTCTGGGAAGATGTGGGCACATTTGCACAGGAACCTCCTTGTAGGCAAAAGGCTCAAGATGGGGCCCTCTTCCCACCTTCACTGCAAGGGCAGTGGCTGGGGCTGTGGGGCGTCGGCCCTGGCGGCGTGTGCAGGATTGGCAGGGGTGGGGCTCCACGGGGGCTACCTGTGCGGGGCGCCCAGCAGGGCTGCAGTGTTGGGGCCCTCTCAGGGCGTGTTGCTGTGATGCACCCGCAAGGGTATCCTGGTGGCTGTGGACAAATGCCCGTTAGACGAGACGGGCGTCGCACACGGGCCCCACCGCCCGCACCGGGCACAGGCACAGCCGTGGCAGCTCTTTACCCAGCGTAAGCTCAGCACGCACTTTGCTCCCCTTTGCCTGGGTCTCCAGGGGGCCTAAATGTGACTGGTTCCAGATGTGGTGCTATGGCTACGTAGGCACTGGGGGGCTGGTTGGAGGGGGGCTGGCGGGCTGTGGAGAGCAGGGCACCAGGCAGGCAGCGGCCCTACCCTCTCCCACGGGCCCGGGTAGCCAGGCATCCCGGGATGGCGCTGGAGCAGAGCCCGTCAGCCTGCTCACCGCGGGGGAGACTGTGTTTAACGTGTCAAAGGCCAGTGTCAGCAGAGGCCAGCTTTGGAGATCAGCTCCAGGTGGCAAGAGCCAGCTTCCAATTTGGTTTTCTGGATGGGAATGGCTAATATGACTGACCTCTGACCCCCAGAGGGTTCTCCGAAAAAAATACACAGTTTTGAAGAGATGGATGAAAAGTCTTCCCGAGGTTTCGTCTGGTTCGACAGGGAAGGCTCTGCTTCGGGCTCCGTGGGTCTCACGCGGTCTGTCTCTTCTCGCTTTCCTTCCCGTGCAGCCCCTGCTCCCGCCCTCCCCTCCTCTATCCCGTCAGCCCCTTCCTGCTACACCAGCATGTCTGTAAGTTGTGCCTTCCTGTTTAGTTATCACCTCCATCATCTGTCACGCCGCCGTCATGCCGCCGTCATTATCCTCACGCACATGCTCCTTAAAAGGCTGAGCTTTACAGCGTAAAAACGGCGCACCTTTGAAAGGAGGGGCGTCTGGGTGACGGTGCCAGCTTTGGGATCAAATGGGGGTTTGGGGTTACCTGCATTTTCTTATTTTCTGGGCCTGTCCTACTAACTGTGATGTGTGTACCCATTAAGCCAACATGGATGTTACTCACCGGGTGCCCCTAAAATCCTCCCTAGAGCAAAGTACAGCGTAAGAATAAACCAAGTTGACCAATTTCCGACGCGTGCACTTGAACATGGACCTGCCGGCAAATGACTTCTTTTTTTAACCATGCAGCTCCATTAGGGGATGCGTCAAGGAGGAGTGCAGGCTCTGGAGAAGGACTGAAGGGACAGACAATGGAGCCCCTAATTTGCTGCTCTTCACACGTAGCCTCCTAATGGCTTTCTGAAGGCCACCGCTGCTGGCATGGGCTGGAGGGGATGCTCCCGCCTGCAGGGGCAGAGCCCGTCTCTGATGCTGCCTGGAGACAACAGGAGGCCTGCGCCCGGAGCCCGGAGCCCAGAGCCTGGGGGCAGGGTCCCTGAAGGAACACAGGGGAGGTGCCCCCGGGGCTCCGCCACGAGGCAGGGTCAGTGCCCTGCGTTGTGGATGAAGGGAGCGCGCCATCACAGTTTGTGTCTGTCGACAGAAGTCCGAGCCCAAAGAACGGCTGATGAGTCAGGAGTTACATTTGAGCCGCGACCGAGGGCCAGACCCAGAAGCAGAATCTCAAAGGATTAGGAAAGTGAGGGATCGCAGCTTTGCAGTTCATTTTGTACCTTAGCATCCGAGGGCGGGGAGTAAGGGGGGGTCCGTGGGGGCTACTGGTGGTAGACTGGGGAGACTCGTGCTCTGTTTCCACTGGCAGGCATGGGCTGGTTCGCGCTGGACGCCCACCGTGCACTGGGGCGCGTGGGAAGGACAGCACAGTGAGAAATGTCAGGGTGGCCCCGCCCTGCACCACGCGGTTTAGCGAGTTCAGCTCTGCAGGTCAGGAGAACATTCTGACGTTTGAAAGGCATGTTATCCTGGGGGCACAAGGAGGGCAGACAGGGCTGGCCTCAGGCGGAGATCAGCCTCTCATTAAGTGAGAGGCCTGCAGCGGGACGACCTCCAGGACTTGCTTCACGCGGAGGGAACGCTCACACCATCCCGTGCGGCCACCTCCCGTCCCCCGAGCTTGTCAGACCTCCTCTGTTCCTGTGTCCAGGGTAGGAAGTGGCCACCCCGGGGCCTGGCGTTCTGTTCAACATTGTCATAGGGTGGACTGTGCCCCCAGGGGCCACCCCTTAGCGACCCTTCCAGATGCGACCCAGACGCTGTGCCCCTGTGCGTGGTGGCGGGCCCAACAGGAAGGCGCCTCCAACGTGGATGGACTCCCGGCACGGAGCTGATTTCCCCAGGGGACAGGTGGCCTAGGCGGCTTGTGGTCGCAGGACCGCTGCTTTTGGGATTTGGAGACTGACCTCTGGCCCTGCCTTGGCCACTCACCGGGCTCCAATCCCTTCACATCTCGGAGCCACCCCGCCTGTGAACGCATATGACCAGCGCCCATCCCAGAGTCCCCGAGGGGGCCGGTGAGGAGCCGCAGGGCGAGGACCCTACTGTGAACGTTGTCACTGCCTGCCCCCTGGTCTCCTCGAGTCGACCCCTGAGTTCCGAGGCCGGCGTTTGTTCCCTCTTGGCCGTGTTGAGATTTCTCGGGGGCGGACACGCTGCTGGCCGCGCCGGCGCCTAGCCCTCCCTCCCCTATTAAACGGCATGTCCTGCTGGCTTAAGTAGGCCCTCTGAGAAATTCCAGGTGTTCGCTGGAGGGGCGGCCGGCTTCCAGGAGTCAGGGCCAGACGCCTCAGGGTTCGAGCTGAATCTCTGCTCCCCTGCGGGGATGTTGCCCCGGCAAGGAGACACCTGGCACGGCCAGCGTGGGGCGTGCACGCGTGTGCATGTGCACATACCACCGCAGCGCACACCGCCCCGCCCCGCCGCAGCGCCTTAGAGCCGCGGATGAAGACGGCGGTCACCCTCTCGGGCTGTTCAGGCTGTGGCTGGGACGTCCGGGCGCTGTCAGCATTTCGGAAGCGTACCTGGACGATTCGGGTGTTGAAGGCCCTTTCCGCAGAACTGGTGGCTGCAGGTAGGGCCCGGTGCCGGGGGCTGTTACAGCGCCCAGACCACTGCCCTTGTCGTGAGCGGAGGCGTCGTGATAGCTGCGGTGCGTACCTGGTGGTGACGTTAGCTCCTTCCCTTTGCAGCAACATGGGAATCGGGTTTAAAGCAGCTAAGGGGCCTTTAGCATGGGGGTTCACGGGAGGCAGCCACGTGACACGGCCTTTAACGAAAATTTCTATGCAGGTGGTTCTGGCAGTTTACTAGTTCTTGCTGACTTTGGCCCGTTGGGACCCAAGTCTCACGTTGGTTTATAATCGCTGCTGTCCATGGCTGAAGTGGAAACGTTCCCGGCACAGGGGTCGGGAGTGGAGATTTCGCTCTCCCTCATCCTGGCTGATCACACTGAAACATACAGGCCTGGCTTGCCTGCGTCCCCACCCTGACGGCGAAAGCGAAGGGGGAGAGAGAGAGAGAAGAGGCAGAAAAAGCTTCAGCCCGGGGACACATCGGCCCCGGGACACATTGGAGAGCACTAGTCCCTGCGACTGCCCCTGAGCAACCTTCCGCTCCCACCAAGAGGAAAGATGCCTTCCCACCCCCTGCGAGGGGCTCCCTGCGGCTCAGGGCTGGCAGCACCGCCGGCCCTGCAGGCAGGCGCCTCGTCCAGCACGGCTGAGCCGGGTCCGCGGCGTCGGGCTGCGGGAGCAGTGCCGGCAAGACAGCAGCCTCGAAAGCCGCGGAGCGCTGGGCGGCGAGCTTTCGGCAGGCGGCGACCGGGGGTTTCGGGCGGAATGGCTGTGGCTGTCCGCGCTGAGCCTTACCACGTGGGCGCCGTTACGCTGGTTCCTGGTGCTGCGTAGCTGCCGAGGGCGCAGTGGCGGTCGGACCCCCCTTCCTTTGGCAAGATTTTATGCTCGGGAGGGGCGTGTGCTGTCAGCATCCCCCACACCCTCAGGAACCTGACACTGAGGATACCCGTGCAGGGCCAGCTGGGCTGTCAGGTGCGGGGTCACGGGGCAGGCGGGCAGAGTGCGCCCCCGCCTGAAGAGAGTCACCCCGGATGAAGACTTGAGTGTTCTCCTTCCCGAGGAACATGGTCTTGCTTTTCTAAACGTGCCTTTGAAGTGTGACAGACCCACGGGACAGTGCACACGAGTGTCCAGGTTGTCGCGTTTTCACCAACTGCACAGACCTGTGTAACGGGCACGCCGCTCAAGAGACCGAAGGTCACGGAGCCTCGGAAGCCCCTCCCCCTGCCCGCCCCCCCGGCCCCGCCCCGTCCTGGCCCCTTTCGCTCTGCCTGGCTGCTAACCGCGCGGCTGAGTTTTGCCTGTTCTCCTACATCCTGTAAGCGAAAGGACATAATCCGTGTCTTCCTTACGTGTTGCTTCTTTGGTTCCCACATTCGTGTTTGTGAGATTTGGCCGCGATCTCCCGTGTCATGTCAGACTGTTCTTTCCTGTTCTGTGGCCATCCGGCCGCCCCAGCCTGTCCGTCCCACCGAGAGGCAGCACCGAGGTCTGGTCCAGGCTGGGGCTGCCCTTCTCCCTCAGCTAAAGAGAGCTGCTGGGGACGCCCTGGCTTGTGCTTCTTGTTGGCCGTCTGTGGGCGTTTCTGCCTGGGCGTGCGCCTGGGCAGGAAGAGCCCTGGGGGAGGACGTCACCGACTGCTCCGTGGGCGCCTCGCCGGCGGGGAGAGCGAGCTCGGCGGGGCCACGTCTTCCTTTGCCGACGTGTGGTGTTTTGCGTTCGGATTTTGTGTTGTATTTGCCTTTCTTCTCCTGCTCTCCCCTCCCCTCGCTTCACCTCTAGAAATACGGCCGTCTGGTTTTTGGCAAAGCGATTTTGACAAAAGCAATTCAGTGGAGAAAGAGAAGTCTGTCCAACAAATGCTGTTTAATTGGTCACTGATGTACAAAAAATGAACCTTGGCCTAAACGTTGCCCCTTGTACGTGTTGTTTGCAAACACACATGATATTCATAAAAGTCATGTTAGGAACAAAATCTCAGTAGGGTCCCCAGCGCAGAACGCAAAGGCTCCTTTCTCCGGCTTCAGTGGACTGCAGTTAGAAATTAGGACGGAAAGACTGGCAGCGCCGGGGGCAGGGGTGTCTCTGGTGTGGCCCACAGCTGTATCCCTGGAGCCTAGACAGGGGCTTACCACTGGTGTTTGAACTGATGAGCTGATGAACCAATGATTGGGCCGAGCAGCTGGCATGCCGTCCACGAGAACCAGCAGAGAACGTCGGCGAGGGGCGCTGCTGTCTTCTGAATGTCTACAGCGGGGGCGCTCCGGCTCTGCTCGACACCCTCATCAAGGACCCGACCCTTCGCTTTCTCCTGCGCTGTGCGGCCACTCTGCTGGCTCTTTGTCCTCGTGGCCCCATGATGGCAACTATAACGGTAACGGCATTAACGATGATAATAGTGGCAGCGATACCGCGTCTGACTGACTTTGTGCCAACGATGTTCTCAGCCCGTGAATGTGTTTTCACTCCTCAAGTAGTCACATCAGTCCATGCGGCGGGCACTCTTACTCCTCATTTAAGATGGGGAAACTGAGTCAGAGAGCTGCGGTAACTTACCCAAGGTTCTGTAGCTAAACAGCAGATGGAAGCAGGAGCTGAACGGAGGCCTAGCCCGTCACCTGGGCTCACCGCCGATGCTGTACGGTAAGACCTGGTATTTCCTTTTCACGGCCAGGGCGGGACAAGGAGGCCAGGGGCTCATACGCTGCCCTGGTTACAGAGCAGTCTGGGAAAAGTGACTGACCAGTCATGGGAACCGGGTGCCCCAGGAGAGCTTTAGAGACACCATGATTCCTGGCTCGGAGCCGAGCATATGGCGACCAGAACGGAATGCGGTCCCTGAAGCAGGAAAGAAGTGGGGCTCGCACTCAACACCCAGTGAATAATATTCCTGCCACATTAACAACGAATCCATTCACTTGCGAATTAAAAAGCAATTTTCGAAACAACTTGCGTTAAAAAGAAAATTGAAAACAAAATTTAAAACTATTTAGAAATAATTGAGACGGGCTGAACTACAGTGGACCCCGAAAGAGGAAAGACCTACGGAGAAAAATAACCCGCAGACAATGGAAGAGGAAACCCGAAGACCACACGTGAAAACAAAGTGGAAGGCAGGCCCCAACCTTAGCAGGCAGGCTTTAAAAATTTAAGAAATGGGCGACACCTGTATTATACTTACATAAACCGTTCCACAGAGGAGAAAGAGACGACTTCCAGCTCATTCAAGGAAGGTAGCAAAACTCTGATACTAAATCTAGGCTAGCCCAACACAAAAAAACACACAGGCCACCACCCCACTTACGAAAATGGTACGGAAAATCCCTTCGCAAAGAAAAGCGTAACAGAGAAAATGCAGCAGTGCACCAGAAGACGACATTCGTCCCAGGAAGGAAAAGATGGGTCAAATGTAGGGACTCTGTTAGTGCCACTCCCGACAATAATAGTCGGATGAGAAAATGGTATGGCCGTTCCTCTTTGTGGCCTTCTGAGCTCTTCCCAAAGTGCAGGAGCTGGAAGTCGGGAAGCGACGTTTCCCAGGTGGTCTTGAAACTGGGTCCTGGTTAATTTCACCAATGAGCAGTGCCCACTGGTTTGCTGAAGAGAAGAAGACCGGACTGCAGGCGCAGGCAGGACCACCGAGCAGCTGAGCGCCAGGCCACCGGCTGCCTGACGCTGGGAGCATTCACGGGCACCCATTCATGGGAGAGACCACAGCGTGAATGTGGTCCCGAAGTCGGACCACACGGAGGCTGTCCCCCGTGACCCTGTCGTGTCACCTCTGTTGAGCAGAGGGGCGCCCCGCTGCACACAGCGTGAGGTGCTGGGGCTCCCCGTGACGTGATGCGATGGAACTGGGGGAACTCCTAGCGAAGAATTCTAATGTACATTCCATCCGTACGCATGTGTGTGCATGTGCAGAGCGCGTGCAGAACAGCTTTCGTCACCCTCCACACGGCGTTTGGTACAGCAAGCTCCGGTCACCCCGGGGTTTACGGACAACAGTTTTGCAGAGGTGCCTTGTTTACCTAGATACGTTAGTGACTTGTGGGAGCATGTAGCTCCGTGTTGAACGTTTCTGTGTTAATTAGTGGGAGAGCGAAAGACAGAGGCGTGATGGGCTTGGGTTTCTGCAGGTGATGACTGGCGCCATCCTTTACGGGTGCCGGGCATCTTCATGACAGACATCATCCAATTCTGTCTTTGCCGTGTATTGACGGGGCTGGTGAAGTTTGGAGGAGGGGTGATTGTGTGAAAACCCCGAGCCCAAGTCAGGGGAGGGAGACTTCCGCTCTGCCCGCGTGAGCTTGAGATGCGCAGGGAGGAAAGGCACGGAAACGTCATGGGGACCACCACGGAGCACGCACACCCCACCTTTCTCCTTGGTGTTCCAGCATCTCCTAGTTTGGACTCAAGGCAACCATGTGACAGAAAAAGTCCCAAAGGAAGCCCTCTAGTTCCAGGCTGGGGACAGTGCAGTCAGAGGGAGTGAAGGACCGCCTCCCCTCCTGTGTGTTTGTGGCTTTCTTGCTGCCCCCCTCACGGAAACTGTGACTCCATGACTGCAGACTGTCCCTCACAGCAACCACGAGGGCCAGCCAGGGGACGTTTCTCATCTGCCGACAGACAGAAAAGGGGCTGCTGTCGTAGAATCCTACATCTGCTGGCAACATCCTGTAGGAGTGAGGATAAAATAAAGTCGTTCCCGGAGGAAGGGACACTAGGGAGTGCGCTCACCTGTTTGATTTCTGCACCTGCCGTGACCCCTCCCAGATTAAATCAGCGATTACCATGCCACGGAACTTGCTCGTTCACCCTCGTCCTTAGAAATAGCAGGACGCCTTTCAGACCCTGAAGTCTAGCGATCTTGAGGGCCGGCTTTCTGACTTGCCCGAGGCCACGCACCTGGCTGGCGGCTGTGGCGGTTGGCACTTGGAGGAACAAATCCACTGGTGCCGGGGTGGTGATAGATGGCAGCGGGCCGGCGGGGGGCACAGCCGCCAATGACGTGCCAGTGGCCCAGCTTCTCACTGGTTCAGACGGGCATTTATCATGCGTTGAATACATTTTATGACCAACTGAAGCTTTTATGTTTTATTTCTATACTTTCGGGTGGTCCTCTGACTTGCCTTTATCACAGTCATTCCATCGTGAAGAGGTAAGTGCAAGCCATCAGTTTGTAAACAGTAAGAAGCAGAACGTAGTCACTCACGTGGCAGATGTGCTGTCCCTTCCAGGAGCCAACCACCTGTGACACGTGCATCTACATGTTTGTTGACTAATTCGTTAAGGTGCTGCACCGTGAGGTCTGACCCATGCCAGGGGTGGTAGCCATCACCACAGTTGACATAGAACCCCTGCCCCCCACCAAGTCCTCCCCGGTCCCCTGGTAGGCCATATCCCCCCCGCCTTTCTGGCACAGGAGGCCACTGACCTGCTTTCCACGAGAAGGTGGGATCACGTGTTAAGTGCTCTTTCAGGTTTGGCTTAGTGCGCTCAGCGTAGCAGTGCCAGTGTGTAATAATGTTGCTCTGTGTGTCAGTAGTTCTTCGTTTTGTTGTTAAGTGTATTCCATCGCAGGGATAGGCTGGAATGTGTTCGCCCATTTACCTACAAATGCACATTTTTGGATTGTTTCCTGTTTGGGGTTATTGTGAATGCATGTGCTTCAAACATTTGCGTATCGCCCTGAGTGAGTAACTCAGCCGGTTAGAGTGTCCTCCCGATAGGCCAAGGTTGCGGGTTCAATCGCCAGTCAGGGCACATACAAGAGTCAACCAACTGAGTGAATAAATAAGTGGAACAGCAAATCTATATATTTTTCTCCCTCTCCCTCCCCCTTTCTCTCTCTCTCTCAAGATCAATAAAAATAAATAAATCAATGTTTGCATATCAGCTATTTTGTGGACATATTCCTTCATTTCCCTTGGGTAAATATCTGCACATGAAATTTCTGGGCCATGCGATAAGTGTATGCTTAAGTATTAGAAAAATTACCAAACTGCTTTCCAAACTGCAGTCATTTTATGTGTATACTGGCTCGAGTTGATCGATTTCTCCTTAGCGAGTTTGGTCCGTCTCATCCAGGCTGTCATATTTGTGGAACAGAGTTTTTGATAATATCCTTTATGACCCTTCTGACGTCCCTGAAATCAGTTGTCACGGCCTCTCTTTCGTTTCTGACGTTAGGCGTCTGTGTATTCTCTCTTTTCCTTAATTAGCCCAGCTGGAGATTAGTCAATTTTATCGATCTTTTCAACGAAGCTGCGTTTGGTTTCTTGACTTTTCTCTGCTGATTTCCTGTTTTCAGTTTCCCTGACTTCCATCCTGGTTTGTATCATCTATTTGCTCCTGTTTCCTTTGGATTTAATTTGCTCTCCTTCTTCTACGTTCCTAGGGTGGAAACTGAGATTATTGATTTCAGATCTTTTTGAACATGGAGATTCGATGCTCGAACATTCCTTCTCATCACTGCTTTTGCCGCATCCTGCCCATTTAGATACGTTATATTTTCACTTTTATTTAGTCAAAAATATGTATTACTATCTCTCGAGACCCCCTCTTTGACCCCTGCGCCAGCCGGGGGAGGGGGGTGTTGTTTAGTCGCCAGGTGTTTGGGAATTTTCCAGTGTCTCTCTGTTACTGCTTTCTGCTCGAGCCCCGCCGTGGCCTGGGAGCAGACTTTATGACTTCTCTCCTTTGAAACCTGTTGAGGTGTGTTTATGTCTCGGAATGTGATCTGTCGCAGTGGATGCTGCAGGGGAGGGACGTGTATTCCGCTCTTGTCAGAGGAAGATCCTGCAGACGTCAGCTGCCGCCCCAGCTGAGGGACGGTCTGCTCCGCCCCGCCCCGCCCCGCCCCGCCCCGCCCGCCGTGGGTCACTCTGTGCCTGCCCCAGCGGATTCGCCTCCTGTGTTTTACCACTTTGCGTTGTCTTCTTGGGGAATTGGCCCTTTTATCATTAACGCCCCCTTTAAAATCTCTGATCTTTTCCCCGGCCCTGAAGTCCGCTTTGTCCGACGTGAACGCTTCAGCTTTCCTTTGACGGGTTAGCGTTGCACAGGGCCCCACCCCTTTGCCTGAGATCTGCCTGAGCCTTTGTGTTAACACTGGGTTTCTTGCAGACAGTTTATAGTGGATCTTGTTTTTCTCCACTCGGACGATCTCTGACTTTTCATTGCTGTCTTTACACCATTGACGTTTACAGTGGTTATCGATCCATTTGGCATCTTAGTCTGTCCCGACTGCAGTAACAAAATACCACAGACGGGGTGGCTTTTCAACAACAGGACTGTGTGGCTCACGCTTTCAGAGGCTGCGAGGCCGAAGCCCAGCACAGACACGGCGGCCTTCTGTTGAGGGTCCTCTTTGGGTTCATGGCCTCCCCTTGCCACTGTGCCCTTGAGGGACAGGAGGGAGCTCCCTGGAGCCTCTTCTGGAAGAAGAGGCGCATCCCCTTCACGAGGGCTCCGCCCCTGGGGATTCGGCGCCTCCCAAAAGCCCATCTGTTTGTACTGTCACCTTTGGGGGTTAGACAGGGTTTCAACACATGAATGTTAGAGGGACACAAACATTCAGACCGTAGCAACTAGATTAATATCGATCATGTTTGTTACTGTTTTCTGTTCGTGGCCCTAGGTTTTTATTTCTTCCCCGCGCCCCCTGCATTCTGTGATTTTAAGCATTTCGTTATTCCATTTTCTCCCTTCTCTTAGCATATTAATTGTATTTCTTTCTTTTGACTTTTTTAAGTGACTGCCCTAGAGTTTACAAGATACGTTTGCAGCTAATCCAAGTCATTTTTCAGAAGACATGATGCTGCTTCCTAGGGAGGGCAGGTGGCTTGTGACAGGGCAGCCTCAAACCTCCCTGCCATCTGTTTGGCTCTCGCAGCCGTCATTTCGCTTCTCCATAAGGATAATCACAGAGTAGATGGTTGCCACTGTTATTTTGTAATATACGGTTATCTGTTAGTTTAATTGAAAAAAATAAAAACAAAGGTTTTATATTACCTTTCTTTATTCCTTCTCTTTTTGTAGATTCGGTCTGATCTAGATCCTTTTTCTTCCCTCTGAAGAAGTTCTTTTAACATTTCTTTCAAGGCAAATCTATCGGCAACAGATGTTCTCAATTTTTGTCTGAGAAAGTATTTCTACTTCCCTTTTGGAGAATAACTGTACTGGATATAGAATTCTAGGTTGGTGGCTTTTTTTCTTTCTACTCTTTACATACCGCACTCCACCTTCTTCTTGCTTCTGTCTCATCTGAAGAGAAGTGCAGTGTAATAACTTTCTTCCTCCTTAGTGGTGTTCTGTGCACTTTTTCCTCTCAATTATTGAGAGGAAAACATTGAAATCTCAAATAATTGTGCATTTTCATTTCTCTTTTCAGTTCTGTTTTTTGCTACATATATTTTGATGCTCTGTAATAGAGGCATACATGTCTTTTTTTTTTTTAATGTTGTAGTGATGAAGTGAGCATTTACCTTTACAAAATGTCGCTCTTCTGGAAGTATTTCTTGTCATGAAGTCTGCTTTGTTACCTGTTGACATAAACATTCCAGTTTTGTTATCAGTGTTTGTGCAGCTCTTTTTTCATCCTTTTATTTTCATCCCCGAGCCTCTATACTTAGACTGGGTCTCCTGTGGACAGACTGCAATGTGCCCTTGCTTTTTAGAATGACTTACATTTTGTTGGAAGTCCAACATGGTGTATCCGAGGAAACAGGCCTTTAGTGTGAGGTTTACGTTTACGTTAATCTGGCTAGGAGTTGAATTGTGTTTAATGTTTGCTGGAGATATAAGTTCCAGAGGTTTCTTCCGAATTCCCCCAGTGCGGCCCCATAGCAACTTCCTTTCTTTAACATGACCTTCTCCCCCTTCTTTCCTTTTCATTCAAGCTGGCCTTGCCGAGCACCCCGCCCCCCCCCGCCTCCTCCCTTGCACAGCCACCCCCTTAATCATTAAACCCTAAGGAGAAGGGGGTTCGGCTTGGCATCAGAGAGTCTTGGCAACAAAGCCTCAGGTCTCTTGACCACAGAGACAGAGTTTCAGTCCAACCAGAGACAACAGCTGCTTCAGCTGCAAACCACTGTTGTGCACGGGGAGCCCTGTGGACATGGTGACCAGGTGTGCAGGCCGGGGAGCCCCTGTGTCCCTGGCCTGCGACCCTCGCAGGTGCTTCTCCGCTTCCTCCATGACGGAAGTGAGCCTGGAAGCCGAGAGGGGCCGGCAGTGGCGATGCCGTTCTCCTGGCTGAGACGCGCAGGGTGTCCCCCAGCCCGGCAGGCCTTTGCTGTGAAGGTGCCCTGGGAATGTTTCACGGGATTCACTGACCCTCTCCCTGCCTGAGACGCGGGGGGATTTTTCTTGGCTCTTCAAGGTGAGATCTTTGTAGGATCAGAGATAAAACCCACTTAGTTGTGCCGGCCCCCTCCCCCACGCAAGCCCCAGTGGCTTCTCATCCTCGTGCTCATCCACGCTCCTCTCTGGCAGTTTGTCACAATCACCATTTAAGTATTTCCACCAGCTTCAGGCTCCAGCGGCGTCTGCTCCGGGTAGGCAGCTCTCAGCAGCTCCCGTTCGCAGGCAGTGGTGTGTCCTGCGACCTCGATTCTCTGATGAGCCTAACAAAAGGCATTGATTTTCACTTTGTTCAGGATTTTTTTTGGCGGGGGGTGTATGGGAGAGATTACTTTCAAGCACTTTACACATCAAAGCTGAAATTAGAAATCTCAAGCCTTGCTTTTTGATCTGGTCTGACAATTTGCTTTTAATTGGTGCATTTAGATCATTTACATTTTAAATTAAATTGTATAAGCTTACTGTATGTTGCCCCCCCCCATCCATTCTTTGTTCATATTTTTGTTTCTCTGAGTTCTTTTGGATTGAGTACTTTTGGCATTTTATTTTATCTTTCCTATAGGTGTATTAACTATACCTGTTTATTTTCTTTAAAGATTGATCGAGGATTTATGACATGCACCCTTAATTTATCACAGCCTGCTTAAAACACGTATCAGTTCAGTGAAATGATAAACTGTATGTTTCCATCTCCCCTCCTGTCTTTTGTGTTATTATTCTTCTACACATTATTTCTACAAATGGTACAAACTCCGCAAAGCTTTATTATTATATTTGCTTTAAACAGTCGGTTGTCTTTCTTTTTAAACTTTATTTTTTAGAGCTGTTTTAGGCTCACAGCAAGACCAAGAGGAAGGTACAGAGATTTCTCATCCACCCTGTGCTCCCCACAGACACAACTTCTCTCCGACCCACAGCCCCACAGAGTGGGACGTGCGTTGCAGCTGATGAGCTACCCCGATGCAGCACGGTCACCCCACATCCACGGGGCGCAACAGGGCTCACTCTTGGTGTGGCATATTCTCTGGGTTGGGACAAAGGTGTGCTGACATGTACCCATCATTATGGTACCGTACAGAGGATTTCACTGCCTTAGACATTCTTGCCCTGACCGGCATGGGTCAGTGGGTCGGGTGTAGTTCAGCAAAGCGAAAGGCCACCAGTTTGATTCCTGGTTAGGACACATGCCTGAGTTGTGGATTTGGTCCTTGGTCGGGGCCTCGCAAGAGGCAACCGATCTATGTTTCTCTCTCACACTGATGTTTCTCTCCCTGTCTTTCTCCCTTCCTTCCCCTCTCTCTAAAAATAACATCTTTAAAAAAATTCTCTGTGTTCCACCACCCTCCCGTCCTACTCCCTGCAACCACTGTGTCTTTATTGTCTCCATAGTTTTGCCTCCTCCAAAATGACATATAGTTGGAATCCTCCAGCCTGTATCCTTTTGGGACTGGCTTCTTTCATTTGGTGATATGCATTTAAGGTTCCTCGTGTCCATTCGTGGCCTGGTAGCTCATGTATTTATGGCACCGAATGACATCCCCGTCTCCGGGTGGCCCGCCGTCTGCTTGCCCAGCACCCGCTGGAGGACTGATTGCTCGGCTTCTTCGGAGTTTGGGAATTATCAGTAGAACTGCTATAAACATCTGTGTGCCGGCTTTCGTGTAGGTACAGGTTTTTAGCTCCTTTGGGTAAGTACCAAGGAGCCCGATTACTGGACTGTACGTTAAAAGTATGTTTAGTTTTGGAGGACACCCCCTCTTGTCTTCCAAAGCGCCATTTTGCGTTTCCCCAGCAGTTAAGGAGCGTTCCTGTTGCTCCCCATCCTCCCCAGCAACTGGTGCTGTCAGATTCCGGACTCTGGTTGTCTTAGTGAGCATCGTGGCACCTCACTGCTGTTTCGACGTGCGTTTTCCCGACGGTATTCGACGTGGAGCGCCTGTTCCCACATTCATTTGCCATCTGCGTGTCTTCTGTGGTGAGGTATCTGTGGCCCACCTTTGAATTGTGTTGTTTGTTTTCTTATTGTTGGATTTTAAGAGCTCTCTTTTTTCCTTTTTTTTTTTTTTTTGGATACAAGCCCCTTTATAAGATCCGTGTTTTGCAAATACTTTCTCCCAGCCTGCGGCTTGCTTTCTCATTCTCTTGATATTGTCTTTATCAGAGAAGACATTTTTAATCTTAATGAAGTCCAGCTTCTCAGTTATTTCTTTTAAGAACTGTGCTTTCGGTGTTGTATCTAAAAAGCCATCACTGTAAGCCATCACTGTAACCATCTGGGTTTGAGCCTGTGTTGTCCTCCAGGAGACTCACAGTTGCAGGTTTACACTTAGGTCTGCGATCCATTTTGAGTTATTTTTTGTGAAGGGCGAAAGGTCTGTGTTTAGAGTAATTTTTTTTTTTTTTTTTTTTTGCATGTGGATGTCCAGTTACTCCAGCACAATTTGCTGAAAAAACTATCTATGGTCCATTGCATTGCCTTTGTCTCTTTGCCAAAGATTATTTGACGGTATTTCTGTGGGCCTGTGTCTGGGCTGCCTGTTCTGCTCCACTGATCTGTTTGTTTATTCTTTCTCCAACACCACACTGGCTCACACACTGTAGATTTACAGTAAGTCTTGACATTGAATAGTTTCGGTCCTCTTCACTCTTCACCTTCAAAACTACACTAGCTGTTCCGGGTCTTTAGCTCCTGCATATAAACTTTAGATTTCGTTTGTTGATATTCACAAAATAAGTTCCCGGGATTTCGATTGCTATTGTACTGAACCTGTAGATCAAGGAGACAAGAACCGATAGCTTGACAACGTTGAGTCTTGCTACCCGTGAACATGGAGTATCACTCTGTTTATTTAATGTTTAATTTTTTTCCATCAGGGTTTTGTAGTTTTCCTTATTAGATCTTAGTACATATTTTGTTAGATTGATTTCTGTTTTATTTTGGGGTTTGCTGATATAAATAGTACTGGGTTTTTAATTATAAATTCTACGTATCCAGTGCAAGTATATAGGAAAGTGATAGACTTTTCTATATTAACTTTGTATCCTGTAACCTTTCTATAATCATTTATTATTGTAGTTATGGATTAAAACATTTTAGTAGATATAAACCTATTTAAAGTGTTCATTTTGTCCTTGTAAGTGTGGATAAATTGTGTCTTTCAAGGTATGGTCAATTTTATCTAGATTATCAAATTTGTGGGAATAGAATTGTTCATAGTATTCCTTTATTGCTGTGGACTCCTTTGTGTAGATCTGAGTTTTTATTTTATATTATTTTCTTTTGGCTTAAAGAACTTCCATTATTGTTTTTTACAATGTAGCTTTGCTGGTGGTGAATTGTCTCAGATTTTGTGTTTTTGAAAATGTTTCTGTGTCACCTTGATTTTTTTTAAAAATCCCCACCTGAGGATATGCTTGTTGATTCCAGGGAGAAAGGAAGTGGGGAGAGAGAGACAGAGAGGAACATCAATGTGAGAGAGAAACATCTACTGGTTGCCTACCGTACACGCCCTGACCAGGGACTGAACCCGCAACCTTTGGGCGCAGGGGCTGATGCTCCACCCAACTGAGCCATGGGCCAGGGCTCACCTTGATTTTTGAAAGATATTTTATTGATGTAGAATTCTATGTGGATATTGTCTTTATTACATTATTCTAAAGATGTTTTTTGTTGTCTGTGGCTTGCTGTGTTTCTGATCAGAAATCAGCAGCAATTTTATCTTTTTCCCCCTATTCGTTTGTTTGTTTCTTTCTTTCATTCTTTCTTTGTTTCTGGGTCCTTTTATTATTGAATTTTAGCAGGTTGATTTTGATGTGTCTTGTGTGACTTGTGCATGTTTGCTTATCCTTGTGGTTAACTGAGTTTCTTGGATTTGTGCATTCATGGTTTACGTAAAATTCAGAAAACCTCTGGCCGATTTTTCTGAATATTTTTCTGTCCCCACCTCTCATCTGTTTCCAGATACCCTGCATGGCAGACACTTCCTATTTCCTCCCGGCTCACCTGCATCCCGCCTTCTTTCTCTCTGGGTTTCGCTTTGTCTTTCCAAGTTCACCGATCAACGTTGAATCCACTGTTACTCCTGCCGGTGAACTTTTTGTTCCAGATATCATTTTCTCTCTCTAAGTTGCACTTGATTCATTTTTGTACTTTCCATCACTTTCCTCCTTGCGTTCACGTTTCCCTTTAAACCCTTCAGCATATTTATGCGGCCATTTTATAGAGCGATTCTCTGCTGATCCCATCATCTCTGTCATTTCTGGGTCTGTTCCACTTGATGGATTTTTCTCCGGGTTGTGGGCCACCATGTCCTGACTGTTAGTATGTCTCGTAATTTTTTATCGGATGCTAAGCCTTAACGCGTGGCATGTTACTGGGTTTCTGGCTTTTCTTGTTTTCCAAAGGATGGCGAGGTTAAGTACAGCAAGCAGCGAAGTTGCTTGCAGACCAGTTTGCACCCTTGGAGGTTTGTTTTTGGCCTTGTGAAGGCCCGTCTCTGAAGAGCTAGTTCAGCCTACTACTTGGCCATGAGCGCTCCCAGGCCTCCCGAGCGTCCTGGGCGTTCCCTGGGGCCGCTGCCCTCTGACCCAGTCCCCGAAGGCCTCTGGGGTTGTTCAGCTCCCTCGGCCGTTTGTTGCCTGGTCTCATGGGGTTTCCACCCCACGTGTGCAGCGCAGCGTTTACCTGTGCGAAGGGGCCCCGCCTGCTGTTTGGAGAGTTTGGAACCCCCTCTCTCTGTAGCTGCCTTCTTTCTAGAATTCTGCCCCATGAGTACCGAGCACCTCACCTGCCCCTAACTCTGGCCTGTGCGCTCCTAGCTCTAGCTCTGTGGCACCTTGTCCTGTGCTCGGTCCCCCACCCCCACCCCGCCGCGCCCCAGGAATTTCCTCCAGGCGGGAAGCCAGAGTCGCTAGGACTGCCGCACTCGCCCTCTGCTCTCACAGGCGACCGTCTTTGTGGCTTGCTTTTCTGTGTCTGAAAACAGTTGTTTCATGGGCTTTGCCGTCGTTCACGATGGGAGGGCAAGCTCCTTGCGGTCCTTCCATCAGAGGCAGAGGCCGAAGTCTGCAATGCACATTTCAGAAAGCGCAGAGAATTCGGTGACCTCCACTCGGAAAACCTGAGAGGGAGATAAAGTTAGATGACACATTCCGAATGTAATAAACACTTGACGAGATACTGGAAAAACGTTTTGCTTCTAAAAAAACACAGACTACAACCCTGGGAAAGCAGAGGCTCGGTGTGTACAAGGGGCAGCCGTGGCTGGTGGGGGAGGGGGAGGAGCTGGTTCAGATAAATGACTAACATCCAGAATTAAGTAATCCAATAAATTAATAATAAAAGGACAACATAATCCAGTAGGATGGGAGTCGGTAACCTTTTCATGTAAAGAACCAAATAGTAAATATTGTAGGCTTCGTAGGACACGGAGAATCTGTCACTTCTCCTTCGAAGAGCCTTTGAAAACATATAAAATGGTCCTGGCTCACACGCGGCGCGGCCGGATTCGGCCCAGGCCGCGAATTGCCAAATCCCCACAATAGAAGAGTAAACAGTTCACAGAGAAGCAGATTGAAAATTATTAACGCACGTTTGAGGAGATGCTTCTCCTCCCTAATAATCAGAGAAATGTGATTTAAAACAAACAAGAGGACATTTCACACTAATCACATTGGTAAACATTTTAAAAGACTGACGATATCAAGAGTTAGGGAAGATAAGGCATAAAAGTAATTCTCACACGGCGGTGGTAGGGGCCTAAATTAATTCAGCCACTTTGGAAAGCAATTTGTCACCATCCAAAGCAAAATTGAAATTGGAAATGCGTCTTCGCAGACACTCAGCCACCCCAGTTCTAGATCTATTACCTGGAGAGACTCGTGCATAATTACGGCACTGCTTGTAATAGAAAAATAAATTGGAAACAACCTAAGTACACACACACACACACACACACACACACTTATATCAACACAATTACATCTCAAAAAACATAATGTTGAGTGAAAACGCGATCTTACTGTGTAATATATTTATGAAAATGTTTAAAAACACCCTGCATACCACATTATGAATTATTCATATCTTTCTGTAGGTGTAACCACGAGAACAGTGGACTGGAAAAAAACACACCGAATTCAGGAGGGTGGGCAATGGCTCCCTGGGGGGGGCGGGCCCCGGGGCAGGGCGGGAAGGCAGCGTCGTCTAACAGTCCGTTTCTTTTATGAAGATGTCAAGCAGTTGCGGCAAAATAGCCACTCTCATCAATTCTAGACGGCGCCGTTCTCCACATTCTTGGGCTTCTTCTTAATTTCCTGTGAAAGAAGGAAACCGACCAAGCAGTCTCGGCTGCTGCACGTAAAGTGTAATGAACATCAGAAGCCCATGGGCACTGATGCCCCGAGACTCACCTAGCCGCACCCAGGGCCCCTGGCTCCCTGCTCAGTGGGGGCAGGCTGCTTCCCTCCGTGGGCCTCAGTTTACCCACCTGGAATGGAGGTGGGCCACACAGTTTTGGAAAGTGTAGATTGCTCCTGAATCCTGGCCGGCATCTGTTTCGTGTGACTGACCAGGATGGGTCGGAAAACACAGGAGGGCCTCGCATACCCGGGGCTCCGGGGAGTGGAAGGCAGGCTCGTCGTTTAAAGGGTACAGAGCTTGTTTGGGATGATGAGAAAGTTCTAGAAAGGGACGGTGGCACCACAGTGTAGAAGTGGATGTACGTAACACCATTGAATCGCACACTTACACGTGCTTACGATGGTAATTTTATGTTATGTATAGTTTAGTGTCATTAAAAAAATAGACTAAATGCCACACAGCAAGGGTTAAGTGCAGCTCCGTGGCAACTTGCCTTCGCGTGCTTAGAGGACCGGAACCTCAGTGCCGCCCGTCGGGGGCAGCTGCTGCCCCCAGAGGCTCTCTGCGCTGAGGGCCGGCGAAGGTGAGCACGGGGCCTCTGGACTTGGGCTTCTGGGCCCTTTTTTTTTTTTTTTACCACCATGTTTCCTCGAGGGCCCTGCTACTCCGTCCCGCCCCTGGCAGCAGGCCCACAGCGCGGGGGCTGATGCCACCCTCACGTCCCCCCCACACCCAGCTGGCCAGGTGGATTGAAATGCCCTTGTCTGGAGGAAGAGCTGCACTGTGCCGGGAGCGGCGCCGTCACTGTTAACTGCTCATCACCATGATTACAGCCATTAGGCTGCCAAGCTCCGGGTAGGAGAGCGGGAAGGAGGGGGCAGCGGGGGCGGCCGTGCATTAAGCGAGTTAAGTGGCATAGGGTGCGGGGACGCGGGCCAGGGCTTGCGCGGAGAGCGGAGGTGCATTAGTGCAGAGGAACGGAGCCTGCGGCAGGGGGGCGCGCGAGTGCTGTGCGAGGCGCACACGCACCCCTCCGGCCCCCCGCGCCACTGTCAGGGTCCATCAACTGGAGCAGCCAGCCTGGGGCTTTTAACGCGCCCCAGGGAGAATTAGTTTCAATTAGCAGAGAGACATTTTAGATCTGGAGAAAGAGGCAGGCTTCATGGGCTCCATTTGGCATTTCAGACCCATTCTCGGTGTTAATGGAGTTCTGGGTGGCAACACCGAGGGGCCCTCGGAAACGACCAGACCAGGACGGGAGATGGAACCTATGTGGCTGCGTGGGGGGCACAGTGGGGCTTTGGAGTCAGACTGGTCCCCGAGCCCGGTCTGCTTTCCAGGGCGACCCTCCGGCTTCCCTCCTCTGCCCTGAGGGTGGGTGTGGGGTTACCGGTGGTGTTTCCAGCTCTGTTGCTGGTTGCGGGTGTGACTATGTGTGCATGTATGTGAGTCAGTGGTACGGGCGGGAAATAAGGGGCTCATGATCCCCACACACCCTCACCCCTTGAAGGTGCACCTGCCTGCGGGGATCTCCATCACTGGTCCCTGCCTGGGCGGGTCCAAGGAGGCCCCTGAGAGCTGGGCTCCTGCGGGAGCAGAGCGTGTCTCCCTCCACCCCACGCTGGGGGACCGGGCAGGGGTCGCTCTCCCAGTCTGTTCCTGAAGCTGCCAAAGGCTGTCCGCACCACCTGCCTTGCAAGGCACGTTTAAAATGGGAAATTCGACAGTGGGGTCAACATGCATAGCGCGCCCCTGGAGACGGCTCTCGCTTTTTGTCTCCCTGAAAAGACTCCCCGAAGGCAGCCTCCCGGCCACTGTGGTCTGAGCTCCGTCAGATCCCGCTTTGTGGCATCTGGAAACCACACTTGAGTAGAGAATCAGATCCAACTCGTCGACATCACTTACGTCGCGGTCCCCTTAATAAGGGGGTTCACGTCGTCTTTCCTCGTTGCCTAGAGGCAGGCACGCTTGTCTTTAATCAGCGCAAGGTCATCGCACCCTCCTATCACCCGGCCAGGAAAATGAGCCACTAATTTACTGGAGGTTTCAAGAAAGCGCTTTTATCTGTCACAGTACAACCATATTGAGGCTGCTGGGTTGAAAGGAAACAGAAAAGCTGGCTGAGTCCCCTGCTGACCCGTAGTGGCTTGGTAAAAATTAACTGCCGTGACCAAGGTCGGCTCTCCTCTTCGCCATTGATGAACCTGGGTGTAACTGAGAGAGCAAAGTGCAGCCGTGTTTATGACCGCTGTTCCTTCCAGGGAATCCGTCGGGCTGGCTGTCCCCGCAAGCTGGTTGTGAAATTTTCAGCCTGGGAATCGTGCAGGTAAGTGGAAAACAAGACTTGACGTGGGTTCAGATTTAAATCTCGAGAAATGCCCAGCCAGGCCCTCTCCCCATCCTGCCTGTCAGACTTGCTGTGTGCTGGTACCTGTAGAAACTTCTGGATAAAAGCCTCCAGTCATTCTCGCGGCATTTAGGGGTCACCGTCCCCTCTCTCATGGTGCCGCCCCTCCCTGCAGAAGGCGTCCTGGGCAGGCAGTCCGTCCTGATGATGGGACCTCATGGACGGTCCACACCCCCGTCAGAGACATGTCGGGTCATCCGGCTGGCTGTCCATTCTGGTGGTCCTGAGAATCACCAGTTCCAGAAAGTTCCTTTACTCCTCGGCAGGGATTCCTGCATCCCAGCCTTCACCTACTCGGTCGGTCTGACCCACCCAATATTGAGAGTCTGTCCACTTCAGGGGTTGGGGATGGACGGCCGGAGGGGCATGCCGTCCCTGTCTGGTTTTCATGTTGCCGCTTGGGTGTGGTTGTGACTGACACCGGCATCCAGCTGACCCCACAGAGAGGGAGGGCAGGGAGGCCGCGACCATCTTCGCGTGAATGAACTTGGAGCGGGACTTGCAGTCTGCCTCGTTGGGTAATCACTGACACCCCTCCCTGCTCCTGGGGTGGCCACCAGCTTGGGGGTGACTCTGTGACAGCGGGGACGCCTGGGGAAGGGGCCCGACAAGCCACGCTCCAGTTTTCTAAATTACTGACCAACTTCAACCTCACGCAGCGGGATCTCCAGGGAGCTCCTCACGCCCAGCCCGGAGTCTTCTCCAGCCACCGCCAGCCCCAGGCTCTCGTGTGTGGCCATGAGGGAGAGAGTGTGGGGCCGGGTCTTCCTGTGAGGGGCGACGGGCCGGCCGGCCGTTCCCTCACGCCCGCAGACGTCTGCCTCTGTCTCCCCCGGGGGCCCCCGAACCCTGCCTCCTGCCCACCCCCCACGATACCGAGTCCCCTCCCAGCCCCCGCCTGGCTCCAAGGGCAGAGCTGCACGAACAAAGGACGTCCCGCGAGAGGAATCAGCACGAGGTGCGCACTCTTTCCATTAACCCAGCAGAACACAGACTCCAGGAAAGCTAAGTGGAAGTGAAGACGCGAGGCGGATGGAATGGCATGAAAGCTGTCACATGTCTAGGGCCCCGGCCTGTGCCTGGCGCCCTCCCTGCCTTGGGGAACCCCTCTCTGCAAACCCTGGTGGCGCTCTTCTTCCGGAGCTGGATTCAGGGGACACAGGGGACCGGAACTAGGAGCGACCCCTGGGCACAGGCGTGCAGTGGATGTTCCCAGGGTACCAGGCAGCAGGTGAGGGGACACCTAGGCTGGGCGAGGGCAGGGGAGCAGGCACGAAAGCCGGCCAGGCGGGGGACAGCCAGGAGGAAGTGGCCACGCCTTCGGGACGCTGTGAGGCTATGGACTCAAGGGAGCCTTCTGAACCCACCTGTGGCTTTTTGCTAATTTCTAAGGGATCCATTTTTTTCATCACTTGGCCCGGAGCCCCTCCAGCATGGGGGACACAGTGACCCATCGGCCACCTGCCCTGCCCTCAGGGAGATGGAGACGTAACGAGCCACAAGAGCTGGGCTTCGAGCAGGACACTGTGGCCACGGCTGTTTTGTCACCATGTGATGCACGTGGCCCCTCTGAGGTCCCACAGCCCAGTCCAGTCCACGTGGGGTTTTGCCTGCAGAGCGCGGCGGCAGCCTTGGCCTTTTGGGCTCCGTAATACCTGTCTTCAAAGTCGGTTTAAGCTGGCGGGGAGAAAGCTGGCCCCGTGACTGTGAACTTGGCCCCGGAGACCGGTAGGGGTCGGGACGGAGAGAGTGAAAGTTGGGTCCGCTCTTCCTCTCCGCAGACGTGCTTTCAAACTGCCAGCATCGTAGTCCTTACGGAATGTCCCAAGTCCGCGTCGCAGCATCAAGAAGTGACTGCTTCTCTTGGGGGGGGGGGAGTGTGGAGGGGGGGCCTTCACAGGGCATTTCCCGCTGCTGCTCTGACCAGTCGCCATCAACTCAGAGACTCAGAGCAACACACGTGTCCCCTTAGAGGCCTAGAGGGCCAAAGGCGGGGCCATCCCCGGGGCCATCGGCAGGTGCGGGGGGACTGTGCTCCTTGCGGGGGCTCTGGAGAGTCGGCCCCCTGGCCGGCCCCAGTGCCTGGAGGCCGCGTGCCTCCCTTGGCTCGCGGTCCTGTCCCCCATCTCCAGAGCCAGCGATAGGGGCCGAGTCCCGCCCACCTGCTCTCCGGCCCCCCACCTCACAGTGCAGACCCCCACGATGATACCGAGCCCCATGGGGGCCAGATCATCTCCCCACTTTGTGGTCAGTGAATCACCTGAAACCTTAATCCTTCCCGACAGTTGGCATTTTCAACAGGCTCCCGGATGGGGATGCAGAAGGGATGCGGTTTGTTTGCTCCCAGAGGAGGTGGCATTTGCAGTTTGTAGAAGGGTGAGCAGAGCCCCCGGGAACCTCTGGGGCCACATCAGGGCTGACAGCACAGGTCTCCCAGGCATTTGTCACAGGCCGGGCAGAAGGGACCAGAGGTCAGAGATGGGACAGTGTTTTGAAAAGGAGAGAAGACCTGGCAGAGGTCAGTGGGCAAGTCACATGAGCGCCCGCGTCCGCAGATGGGCCTGTGGGGCCACGGTGCGCAGAGTGGAGGGAGCTGCCCCTTCTCTGTGTCTGGGAATGAAAAAGGGTGCTGGGCTGGGGACGCCGCCAGGCGGCCCCACTGATAGAGTCGGAGCCCGTGACGAAACCGGCTAGGCCAGGGCCACCGGCACGCACTGCTGTATTCTGAAGCCATTTTAAATTTTGCCAGAACCCCAGGGGTTGAGCCAGAAAGGGGACCTCTAGCCAGAACGGGGGCAGGGTGGGGTGCGCGCGGCCGGGCGCTGTTGTAGTTGTTCCGTAACAGGCTGAGTTTATTTGTTTGGACTTGTGCCTCTTAAACCGGGTTCACCGTGTAATATGTTTTCCATTTTATCCTGCGACACGGGCAGGGGACTTTGTATTTGTGTTTACTCGTGGGAGTTTCCTGTACCCAGAGTCCCATTTCACTGGCCGGGCAGGGAGATGGTATTTTTGTAAGTCTGAACTTCCTGGTACCTTGCTTCCTCCCGGCTTCCACTCCCCTGTCCCTCTGAACGGCCGCCACGCGGGCGTCTTTCTCGTGCCTTTCCACGGGGCAGCCAGTTCCCTGGGAGAACCTGTATCCGTCGTCCCCGGTCCTGCCACCACCCTGCTGTGCCCCTGTCCCAAGTCTTCAGCACCCAAGGGACCGGCATCCCTGTTGGCACCAGGGACACCAGCCTGGGAGGCAGAGAGGTGTGGGGAAGAGCCCAGAATGCGGGGCAGGAGGCCGGGGTCAGGCCTGGCGGGGCTCCTCCCGGGTGCAGGACCATGGGTCACCGCCCAGGGCCCACCACGGCCGCTCTCAGAGCCCAGTGGGCCCGTCGGCCACCGTCTCCCTCCTATGGCACCTCTAGGGGTTGGTTCAGGGGACGGACCCCGCAACCCATAATAACCATCCTGCCACCGTCTTGCCCCCACCAGGAGTTGCTTGGTGTCCCCCCCCTTTCTAGGCAGCAAGATTGAGACGCAGAGAGCAGTTTGCGCCGTCATTCCTCTCGATCGGCACTCACTGGTGCCCGCCCTGTGCCAACATGGCGGAGCTCGAATGCACGGACTCCCCTGCCCCACGGGTGACAGCACATGCGCAGAAATGCAGCCCGGTCTGAGCACTTCTCTCCAGACAACTGCCCCATGGTCCCTGTGGCCTGCAGGTCAAAGCCCCTTCCCTGCCTGGCCCCCCACCTGTCTGGACCCATCGGCCTCCGCCCTTTACTTTTTCCTCACAGCCAAGCAAAGTGCGAGGTCTGCTTGGCACACAGCCCTCCCCGCATTTCACAGGGTGTCACCCCTGCCCCAAACGGCCCCCTCTCATCACTTGGGTCCCTTCATCCTTTAAGTCGCGGCCGAGCTCCACCTCACCCCTCTCGGAGTGTCCTCCACGCCGTGTCGGCTGACCCTTTCTGTCCTCAGTGTCACCTCCATGACAGTCCTGTCATCTTCATTTTTATTGGGGGTTTTTTTTTTGGTCATATTATTTGGGCCTTTTGTTTGGCTGTTATTTTTCCAGCTTTACTGACGCAGAATTGACAAAAAGTACGTACGTTGGAAGTGTACACTGTGAAGAGCTCATAAACGTGTGCGTGTGGAGTGGCTCCCTTGGTGTCGTTCGTGGACACGCCCGTCGGCTCGCTGTGGTTGCATGCACGCGTGAGGTGAGGACGCTGAAGATCCGCTCTTTTAGCAAACATCAAACTTACAGCAATTATCATGAACTGCTGGGATGGCCAAAAAGTCCGTTACATTTTTTCTGTAAAATAAAAGACACGTTATTCATTTTCACCAATGGCTTTATCGACTTGGCTATTTTGAGCACGTCGGCTGTCTCCGGCTATGACCTCCAGTGGGCAGAGGCCGGGGGCGCCGCTGAACACCTTCCAGTGCCTGAGACAGCCCCGCAGCAGACAAGCGTTTGTCCAAAATGTCGATAGTGCCAAGAACCTTCACAAATCACTCCTGACACGTTCGATCAGTCACAGCACCTTCTCCACAGATGCACAAATCTCTTTTTGCACTGAAGTTGCAAAAGTTGCAGTTTTTACCTTCCTTGAAACAATAAAGCATAATACGCCGAAAACGTTGCCTCTTCTCTTCCATCTTCAATATTAAGAGGGTCATGCAAAAATTCACCAATTCTGATGTTTTTTTTAATGCACGCTGCTATGACAGCTGTCACAATGTAATCTACCAAAATTGTTTCAAATGAAGTTAAAAACAATTAAGTGCTACTAGAGCCATTGTATGGAAAAAATGTGATGGACCTTTTGGCCAGCCCGGTAGAATCGCCACGCTGTGTGTCGGACCCCCAGCTCTTGTCCGCCTTATCACTGGAAGCTAATACCTTTGACCAGCGCCTCTCCAGCTCCTCCCCGCAACCCCGCACCCCTGAAAACTTCCAGCCTCCTTCGTGGTTCCGCTAGTTCAGCATTTTAAATTTCCACATACATTTGAGATTATACAGTATCTGCCTTTCTACGTCTGGCTAATTCCACTTAGCACAAATCTTCCAGGTTCATCCAAGTCCCGAAGGGCGGGATGTCCTTCCTTCTCATGGCCCTGCGATACTCTACTCTGTGTTTGTACCACACCTTCTCTGTCCATTCGTCCGGCGACAGAGAGGCTGGTCCCGTGTCCCGGCTGCAGGGAATGATCCCGCTGTGAACCTGGGGGCACAGCCACCTCCTCGGGGCCCTGCTTTCATTCCCTTCGGAGAAACGCCCCGAAGTGCGGTGGCCGCATCCTACGGTGGTTCTGTTTTTAATTTTTTGAGGAAACTCCATACTCTTTTCCATAATGGCTGCACCAACATACAACCCCACCGCCAGTGCACAAGGATTCCAGTCTCCCCGCATCCTCATCAACACTGTTCTCGTTTTTTTGTGGACGACCCTTCGAACGGGGGGTGAGGCGACGCGTCATGGCGGTTTTGACTTGTGCTTCGCTGATGATTAGCGACGGTGAGAACAGCTTTGTATACTTGCTGACCGTTTGTGTGTCTTCTTGGGAAAAGACGTCTGTTCAGGATCTTTCCCCATTTTAAAAATCATATTGTTTGTTTGTTTTTGTTCTTGCTATTAAGTCGTATGGGTTCCTTATGTATTTTGGACATTAACCCCTTACCGGATCTGTGCTTCGCAAATGTCGCCTCCCACTCCACAGCTTGTCTTTTCGGTGGTCGATGGTTTCCTTTGCTGGGCAGAAGCGTTTTCGTTTGATGTTGTCCCACTTGTCTATTTTTCCTGTTTTTATCGCCTGTGCGTTTCGGGTCAGAGCCAAGAAACCCCTGCCATGACCGATGTCACGGAGAGTTTTTCCGCACGTTATCCCCCAGAAGGTGTATGGTTTCAGGTCTGGCATTTCAGTCTATTTTGAGATTTTGTGTGTGGTGTAAGATAAGGGTCTGATATGTGGAGATCCAGTTTTCCCAGGACCGTTTATTGAAGAGACTTTCCTTCCCTGCTGCGTCTTCTTGGTGCGAGTACCAAAAATTAGCTGACGTGTACGTGTGGGTTCATTTCCGGGCTCCCTCTTCCGTTCCATCGGTCAAGGGGCCTGTCTCATGCTGGCTCCGTGCCGTGGCGACTGCGATGGCTTCGTCACATAGTGTAGGGTCAGGAATCGCGGTTCTGCCAGCTTTGTCCTTATTTCTCAATACGAGAAGTAAGGCCACTTGAGGCCTTTCGTGGTTCCATGTGAATTTTAGGATTGTTTAGCTGGACTAGCCAAGAAAAAAAAAACAGGGAAGAGTCAAATAAATAAAATTATAAACGAAAGGGGAAGCATTACAACTGATATCACAGAAACACAAAGACTCAAAAGAGACCCCCCTGAACAAGCTAGGCAGCCAAGGAGACATGGATAAATCCCTAGAAACATAAAACCCACTGAGAATGAATCCTAAAGAAATATAAAATCGGAACAGACCAATAACGACAAATGAGGGAACTTAAACAATAATCAAAAACGAAGTAAAACCCAAGAAACAACTAGGTAGAGCCTAGGACCAGATGGCTTGATGGGTAAATTCCACCAAACATTTAAAGGAGAATTAATGTCAAACCTTCTCAAACTCTACCAAAAATTAAAGAGGGAAGAACACTTTGAATCTCATTTTACGAGACCAGCATTATTCTTAAACCAAAGCCAGACCCACAGACACTGCAAGGAAAGAAAATTACAGGCCAATATTCCTGGAGAACATAGATACAAAAACCCTCAAGAAAATACTAGCAAACCAGATTCAACAGCACATTAAAAGGGTCATGCACGATGGTCCAGTGGATTTACCCTGGGGAGACAGGGCGGCTGACCACATACACGCTGTCAGTTAGTGGCGAAGGGTGACAGTCATCTGATCAGCTAAGTGGGCTTCTGGAAGTCAACCAACCTTATGTTTCTAGGCTAAAGCCACTGCTTTCCCTGCAAAACCACCCCTATTTGTTACTTGGCTCAATTCGCTACTATTTCGCAAAGGACCGCGGCATCAGTTTTTATGAGTGACACGTTGGTCTGGAGTTTTCTCGTGACGGCCTGTGCCAGCCTTTGATATCAGGGGGATGCGGCCTCAAACATTGAATGGGGAAATATTTTATACACCTCTTCCGTTTGAAAGGTTTAGCGAAGTGCTGGCATTCTTTTTTCCTTAAATGTCCGGTAGAATTCACCCATAAAGCCATCCTGGCTGGGGCTTTATTTTGGGGAAGGTTTTAAATTGCTAATTCAATTACTTTGCTTAAAATTTTCCTTTTTCTTTTTCTTCTACACTCAGTTTTGATATTTGATGTTTCTCTAGAAATTTTTTCATCTAAGTTGTTTGAGTTTTTGACATAAAGCTGTTCATAGCCGTCTTTCATCATCCTTTTAATTCCGGACCTCTGTGGCGCTGCCGCTCTTTAATGCTTGATTTTGTTATATTTTCTTTTCTAATGTAACGTTTTAAATGTAAAATTTTCCTGTAAATATTAAATATCACATAAATTTTTAATGTTAAGTTTTCATTTTTAAAACTTTTCCAGCCTTTTAAAATTTTATTTATTTATTTATTTTATTGCTGATCAAGTGCAGTTGCCCCCATTTTTCTGCCACCACTTTCCCCCGTCCCCCCTCAATCCCTCCCGCCTTTGGCTTTGTCCGTGGGCCCTTTGTGCGTGGTCCCTGACGACCCCTCCGCTTCCTTCCCCGTTATCCCCTCCGCCCTCCCCTCCGGTTACCGTCAGCTTGTTCTTTATTTCCACGTCTCTGGTTCTGTTTTGTTTGCTTCTTTGTTTTGTCGATTGGGTTCCACTTACAGGTGAGACCATATGGTATTTGTCTTTCACCGCCTGGCTTATTTCACTTAGCATAATGCTTTCCAGCTCCGTCCATGTCATTTTGTTTTATACTTTTTCAATTAGTTTTTTTTATCCCCCAAATATTTTATTTATTTATTTTTAGAGTGGGCGAGGGAGGGAGAAAGAGAGGGAGAGAAACATCAGTGTGTGGTTGCCTCTCCTGCTCCCCCTACTGGGGACCCGGCCCGCAACCCAGGCATGTGCCCTAGACTGGGAGTTGAACCTCCGACCCTTTGGTTCGCAGGCCAGTGAACCAGTCCACTGAGCCACACTAGCCATGGCCTTTCTTTATTTTTTTTCTCTGACCCATGTGTTGTTTAGAAGTATGGTATTTGATTTTCAGGTACCTGAGTATTTCCCTGGTTTTTTCCCGGTGGTGATTTCTCATGTAACTCCGGTGTGGTTGGAGATGATACTTTTAGGTTATTTCAATTGTTTTAAATTTATTAAGAACTTTTTATGCCTAGCATAAGATCTGTCCTGGAGAGTGTTGCAAATGTGCTTGAAATAACTGCATATTTCTGCTTTTGGGTGGATCTTTCTAAATGCTTTAGTTAGTTAAGTCAAGTTGTTTGATAGTGTTTTTCAAGTCCCATGTATCTTTACAGAGTTCTGGTCTATGTGTTGTGCCATTCACAAGGAAAACATGATTTAAGTTAACTATATAAATTCAAGTATAACTGTTAAAGTATCTATTCTTCTTCTCAGTTCTGTCAGCCTTTGCTCCATGACATTAGGGCTCTGTTTTGAGATGCATGTAAGTTCCTAACTGTTCTTTCTCCCTGATGTATAAATTATTTTATCATTAGGAAATATTCCTCTTTGGCTTTAGTAATATTTCTTGTCTTAAAGCCTATATGTTGTCTGATATTGGTAGAGCCACTCCAGCCCTTTTAAGGTTGTCTCCTCAGATGTCTTGCTTTCAATCTATCTGTGTCTTTGAACCTAAAGTGTGTCTTTCATAGTCAGTGTTTAGCTAGATTTTGCTTCTTATGCAGTTTTACAATCCGCATCTTTCAGTTGGAGCATTTAGACCATTCATCTTTAATGTAATTATTGACATGGGTGTATTTACACGTCTGCTGCTTTGCAATTTGTATATATGCTTGAAAGTAGATTTGTTTATACATTTATCTTTATAGTGAGTTTTATACTTGTATGTTGCTGTTAGGTATGTTTTCATTTCAACTCGAAGAATTCCTGTTAGCATTTCTTACAAGGCAGGTCCAGTGGCGATGAACGACTTCGGCTTTTGTTTGGGAGTTTTTACTTCTCCATCTGAAAAACAGTTGTGCTGGGTAAAGTATTCTTGGTTGGCAGTTTTTCCCTTTCATATGTGAATATATGACCCCACTGTTTGCTGGCCTGCAAGGTTTCCACTGAGAAATCTACCAATAGTCTCCCGAGAACTCCCTTGTATGTGACAAGTCACTTCTCTTTTGCTACTTTCAAAATCCAGGCTCAGAGGAGGGAGGAGCAGGCCGTTGTCACTCAGCCGATAGAAAGTTTCCGTGACGCAAGGTGAATTCGTTTAAGACCCCCTGTGGGACAGCATAATGCCTCTGCTGGCCGCCACTGGGCTTTGCACTTAGAAATTTGCTAAGAATTCTCAGCACACACACACAGTCACAGGGAAACTTTGGGAGGTGATGAAAGCGTCCCTTAACCTTGACTGTGGTGACGGTGTCACAGGTGTATGCACACATCCAAACTCATCAAATTGTACGCGTTAAACACGCGCAGCTGTTGTATATCAGTGACGTCACAGGAAAGGCGTTTACAAACAAAAGTGTGAAAGAGTCCTGCAATGACATGTTTTACCAAAAAAAGAAGCAAAATGAAAAAGAAGTGCTCAAGAAAGTTCTTTTAAGATGAAGGGATATAATACTAGATAGGAATTGAGGCCTACAGGGGAAATGAAGAACACTGAACACAGCAAATACATAATAAATAAAGAAACTATTTTTTATTAATTTCTTTAAAACAAGCAATTGTTTGTACGGTAATGTAGCCGTGTAACATGGAGTTTATCATGTGTAAAAATAAAATAACACAGTTGCACAGAGGATGAGAGGTGACTAATTACAAATACACTGTAAGATTCTTATACAGGAAATGGTATAATGTTAATTCAAGATAAATGTGATTACCTATTGTAATTTTTAGAGTAACGATAAAAGAAAAACAAAAAGAGATATTTCTAAATACCAGAAATAGGAGACAAATTGGATTGCTAAATATATTTGATTAAGACAGGAGAGGCGGAACGAAGCAAAAGAACAAGAGGAACAGTGGAAATTAAATAGCGAGACGGTTTACTTAATGCGTAGTTACATTTGACATGAACGGATTCTGCCAAACTTAATGTATCAATTCATTAAGAAGCAGCAAATGTTGGGGGATGATGGATGTATTCATTTTCCTGATAGGGGTGATGGTTCGCAGGTGTGTACATATACCAAATTCTATCAAACTGTACACTTATAATATAGACAATTAGTTGTGTGTAAGTTATTATATCTCGATACAGCTGTTCAAAAATTTATGTGCGAATATAAAGAACCTAGGATAGCCAACACAAGCCGGGAAAAGATAATGTTACCGGACTTACAGCTCTTGATTTCAAAACTGCTATAATGTTACAGTAATTATTTCAGTATGGTCTTGGTATGTAGTTAGGCAGATAGATCAATGTAGCAGAATATAGAGTCTAGAAATAGACTCGTACATATAGGACCAATTGAAATTTGATGAAAGCTCCAATGTAATTCCACAGGGAAAGAAAACTCTTTCCAACAAATGGCACTGGAGCAATTCGATACCCATATGGGAAAAAAATGAATCTTGACTCCAATGTCATACGGCACAAAAATTATTTTGATGTAGAGCATAGCCCTAAGTTTAAAAGATAAATCATTGGAAAACATCTTTGTGACCTTGGTCTCAGACAAATTCTTAGAGAGTTTCCAAAAGTGTTAACGACGAAAGAAAAAAAAAAGATAAACGGGATTTCATAAAAATTAAAGATTTCTGCTCTGCTCATTAAAAGACTCCTTTAGTAAAGTGAAAATGCAAGCAACAGATTGGTAGAAAATATTTACAGTGTATATATTTGGAAAAGGACATACTCAGAATTTATACAGAGCTCCTCCAAAACAAAACTAAAAAGATAGCTCTATCAAATATGAACAGAAATTTGCATAGAAATTTCACGAAAAGATACACAAATGGCCAATATGTTTGTGAGAAGGTGCTTAGCATGATGAGTGATCAGAGAGGCATAATTCGGTGGCATGGTGAGCCTGAGCCATGTCGCACCCACTGTCACGACTAAAGCTAAACAGTGACAACATCAAGTGCCGCTGAGGATGTGGGACACCTGGGCTTCTTGTAAATTGCTATGAAAGTGTGAAATGATGCAACCACTTTGGAAAATTCTTTGATAATTTCTTATAAAAGTAAGGTATCCTTACCCATTGATCGAGCTCTTAGGTAGCTTCCCTAAGAGATATGAAGACGTAAAACCATGAAGTCTTGTACAAAATGATTCATAGCAGTTTTATTCCCGACAGCAAAGCCCCGGGAACGGCCCGAGTGTCCATCTACAGGGGGCAGGCAAGCAACTTGTTTATTCACGCAGCGGAAAACTACTCTGCGGTAAAAAGGCGACTGGTACGTGCAGCGACACGATCGAGACGCAAAGCTTTGTGCTGAGTGAATGACCCTGAGACAGGGGCGTGCAACCGTACAATTGCCTTTCCCGGACGGTCCGCAGTCAGCCAGCCGGCGCCTTGTCCTGTTGGAACAGTAGCTGGAGCGGGCCACGTGGCTTCTATCTGGGGTGACAGAAAGGCCCTGTATCCTTTTTTCCACTTTATTAAATTTTTTTCAATGACCACTTACATTCAGTATTGGTTTGTATCGGTTTCAGGTGTGCAGCACAGGGGTTAGACAGCCATACACTCCAGAAAGTGTTTTATGTCCTGATCGGGGAGCTGGGTGCGTGGTGTGCACACTTGCCAAAATTCATCAACCTGTGTACTTCAGATCTGTGCATTTAAATTACGTAAGTTATGTCTCAGTGAAAAGAACGCTGTGGAAAAATACAACAATCGTGGACATATGTTCTTCTAAAAAGAGACCGTTGGAATACGTGAAGCCACAGCCATTGAAACCAGCAAGAACTGGATAAATTAATGGTCATAACCGTCACTAAAAATGTCCTTCTTAGAAACTGATAGTAGATCAGCAGTCAAAAAAATAACAAAGACT